>CANTUR010000198.1:1575000-2175000 GCA_947683625.1 Mallotus nudiflorus
TTCAAGCGCATTGTCCCTAAGTCTAAACTAGGTTAATTTTATTGAAAGTGAGCTAAATTTACAATTTTTATTTACAAATGAAAATGGACTAAAGGTGGGCCTACATTATTATTAGTTAGTGAGCTTAAGTCTATTGATTTCAATTATCTACAAATAGGCCTAAATCTATAAATTTTAAAGAAATTGGATTTTATAAGTGAGCCTAAGTATATTTGTTTTAAAATGGGAAGTGGGCCTAAGTCTATTTATTTTTTAAAAAGAAATGAAATTAGATGGGTTGAGCTAAGTCTAAATTAATTTTAGTTAATCTAAAAATGGGCCTAAGTCTAAATTATTAACCTAATGGGCCTAAATTGACTTTAATTAATTAACATAAACCATTTTAAGATTATTTTATTTAGTGGGTTTGAACCTATCGTGGGCTTAGGGCCTAAAGAACTAAAAGATCTAAAAACAAAACCCAAATAAAAATCATAACAAAATCAAATCAAACACAAGATTTATATGATTTTCTAAAAACCCTAAATCAATTTACATGCAACCCTAAATTAATCTACACCCATCATTGATTTTAATTGATTTTTACCCAATTGAACCTAAATTACTAATTCATTTTAAAAGCAGAAAAGTAAAATTTTACTATTCCCACTACTGGAGTTATTATAATATTCTACGTACTAGAAATTAAAATTAATTATAAATCCAAATTAATTAATACACAAAACACAAAAAAAAAAAATAAATGTAGAAACATCAAACCCTAAAATCTAATTATAGTTTAGAATCCATAGCATTCCATGGATCTTTCATTTGATTTCTAGATATATGGCAGTGACCTCATCAATCCCTAATTAGATTCTAAAAGGAAAACATAAAAAAAGAAAAATCATATAAATCATATTAGCCAAATGAGTAAAATAACAATTAAAGGAAATTAAATTAAAAAGAAAATCAAAAGGCAGGAGAAAATGGAAATAAGATGTTGTGCATATGCTCTTGGATGGCCCCTCAGATTGGGATTGTCACCGTTTTTAAACTTATTGTTTGATTCTGGACAAGGACTGATTGCATTCAAAGACACAAATCATTATTTTCAAAGCCTTTAAAGAATAGTATCAAGAAACTAGGGTTTTGAGAAATAAAAGAAATTAGGATTTTAAGTGTTGTGCAAGTTTTCTTCTCAGTAGCATCTCTGGTTTTTCACAATTCTAGGGTTTTCGCACAGTAGGGTTTTTTTTTTTTTCATGTCATCTTCCTCACTCACGTAGTCTCTACCTTTTAAAAGCAGAGACTTGCGAGCTGACTTTCCTCAATTCCATAAAACAGACTCTATCTGTTTAATTTTCAAAATTTTTTATGTGTTTTGACCACATTATCTGCTAACAAAAAATAAATAAAATAAATTTTTAACCAATCAAAAAAGAGAAAATTTGATGAAAAAAAATAGGATTTTTCACGCATCAGCGTTACACAATGCCGATCGGCATTAATGATGTCAATCTTCAAAAATTATTATTATTGTTATTATTATTATTATTATTATTATTATTATTAACTTTTAATTACCAAAAGACCCCTGAAAACTTGATTTTTTGTAATCAAATCCTAAAAATGTTGTAATTTAGTCCTTAAAGTCTAGAAAACTGACAACCGAGTTCAATTTTGAATAAATTTTATCATATGGGATTACGTTGCAATTATGCATAATTGCATCATGAAATTAGGTGCTTACACCAACCACAAGTTCATGTTTACAAAGATCATTCAAAAGCTCAAAATTTGCATGTCTTAACCTTTTATACCATGTCCATATGTCATGGGAAATAGACATTATTTGATGTCTGCATTATCAATTTTGTTTGAATCAATAACATAAACATTATCTATTCTTTCACCATTAAAAATTACTTTGTCTTTATCAATACTACTATTAAAGCAATTTCTAGGATAGAAAGTCATCTTATTTCTCATATCACATAATTGACTTATACTAAGAAAATTATGTTTAAGACCATCAACAAGTAACACATAATGTATAGATAAAGATTGAGGATTACCTATTTCTCTAATGTTAATAATCTTTCCTTTTGCATTGTCTCCGAATGTGACATATCCTCCATCCTTAGCATTAAGCTTGTTGAATTGCTCCTTCTCTCCCATCATGTGCCTTGAACATCCATTATCAAGATACCACTTGCATTTCATTTTTATGGATATCAAGCACACCTATATAAAATGATTTAAGTGTTCTTTTGAACCCAAACCTTTTTTGGTCTAGGTTGGTTAGTCTTAGGATAATCCATAGGAAGCAACTTCATATGTAGTCTTCTATAGAAGCATACATTGTTGGTATATCCTTTGATCATGCAATATGAACATATAACATTTTCAAATATGTTTCTCCTGGGATAATATTCATTCATAGTATGTAAAATATGCCTTTTGTGTTGTGATGGTATGTGTCTCCTATTATTTTAAGTATGAGACATACATTGGCAATGGCATTGTGTATTTTGATAGGTTTTATGCAATATATTTATGTGCATTATGTTGTGCAACATGCTTATGAGTGTTGTGTCTAGTGTCATGTAAGTATGTTTGGGTTAAGGTGATCTATTTTAAGCCTTACCTTTTTGTGTCATATAGGATTAAGTCTTATGAGACTTGCCTATAATATTTGACACAAGAAACTTATTAGTTTTGAAGACTTGACTCTCAATTGGTTTTGAAGTAGAGGGTATAAAATTGCATAATGCTTTAATAAATTTAATATATGATGATAATAAAGATGAGGCCATTCCATTAGTGTATCCAATTCCATGAGTATTTCCATGAAATTTTTGAAAGTCAAGTAAATTATCTAAACTCTCTTTTCCTCTTTGAAATTTCGATATGGAATTTTTTAGCTTAACTACCTCATTAGAAAGTTTATACTTTTCATCACTACTTAAGTTGCTTTTTCAAAGAACTGAAAGATTTTAAATCATTAGTAAGTTTATTATTTGATTTAACAAGACTAGAAAATTCAATTTTCCTTATAATATTTCTTTCTAGAAAGTAAGCTTTTGCATTTAAGCAAGAGTTTGTTCACAATAGAACTTTCATCATTATCATCATATTCATCATAAATATAATATTCATCACAAGAAGAGTTAGAAGTAAACGATACCTCTTTTTCATCTTCAAGAGCTATGAAGTAAATATTGGCCACTTTTTGTTATTCCTTTTCCTCTTTGGACTCTGAGGATTCATTCCAAGTAGCTTTTAAGGCATTTTTCCTATCCTTTGCTCCTTTGTTCTTAAATTTAAGTTTAGGGCACTCACTTCAGATGTGTCATGGTTTTTTGCATTCATAGTAAGTAACTTATTTAATTTTCTTCTTACCATCAACTTAAACTTCTTATTGGAGTCGCTTGCTCTTGAGAAATTTTTCTTTCTCAACAACTTATTGAAGTTCCTAGTGAGCATGGCAATTTCACCATCTTCATCACTAGAATTTTAATGCTTTTCTCTTTATTATTTTCTTAAAGACCTTTTAGTGTTATGCTTTTTTTCTTCTTTTCCTTCTCTTCTTGCTCTTCACCTATTTGTTTGATTGTAAGTTCATGTGTTAGAAGCTTTCCAATAAGCACATCAGTTGAGAGAGTAGAGTGGTCATGAGCTTCCTCAATTAAAGTGACCTGAGATTCCTAATCCTTTTTAGGTAGACTTCTTATAATCTTATTGTTTGCCTCTTTTTTGAAGAAATGTTTTCCAAGTTTCTTGAGTGTTGTGAGGAGAGCATTGAGATGATTTATCATCTCTGTGATTGATTTTTAAGGCTTCATTTTGAAGAGTTCATATTCATACATATGAAGTTAAACCTTTTTGCTTCTTATTTGTATATTGCCTTTATAATGGTTCTCCAAGGTCTCCCACATTTTCTTGGTTGAATGCAATGTTGAAGCTTGACTCCTTCTTCTCTTATCATAGAAGAGAGTAGAGTGATCATAGCCTTTTTATTTTCATGATTTTTTCTTCCTTTAGTTCATTATTCCATTGGCTTTTTGCAAAAGTAGTTACCATATCATCAATGGTAGTTATAGGTGGTTCCTAACCTTTCATGACAATATCCTAATATTTAATGGAATCACAATCAAGGTATAGCTCCATTTTGAACTTCCAATAAGGATAGTCACCACCATCGAAAAATGATCTAAGTGAAGAAATGTTTTATGATTCACTCCCTATAATCTTGTATTCTAGTAATGAAGTTCTTAGAATTCAAGCTCTGATACCAATTGAAAGAGTCCTAGGGGGTGAATAGGACTATCAAACAAAAATAAGAAATTAAAAAGATTTGAATAAAAATTAAAAGAAATATTGAAAAGGAAGAATGAGAAACAAAATGATTTAAGGAGTTCGGATTCAACAACAATCCTACGTCTTCACCTAACTTATCCCCAATTTAGGCTTTTTAATAACCCATAATCTTATTCACAATATTGAGATTACATAAGAGTTTTATGGCTCGCTCTTATAACCTTACAATTTGAATTTTCAAGGGTTACTCAAAAACCAATTTACAACTATTTTTAAGGCTCACACTAAAATCGAATTCCCAAGTGTTTAATGGCTAAACACTTAAACCAATTCCTTTAGAATAGAATCTCACTTCCCATTTCCTTAACCCTATAAAATAGAAGAATAAGAATTTCTATTCTAATACTCACAAACTCTCACAAGAGTATACAACAATAAAATGCATTTTGAAAGAGTTTCAAGAGCTTAATTGAATGCTTGAAAGTATATAATGAATAAATAAGTTTCTTAACTTCAAAATAATCTTCAAAGATCATATTTATACTTGAACATTTCAATTATAACTGTTGGAAGCAATAATTTCGTTCCCAACAAAAACAAATTCCATTTGAATGAAATTTGGACTTTTGAGCTACATTTTGTCAAGTCCCAATTGGGATATCATCAGGTTTGGTTAGGATGAGCATTAAATAGCCATTGCATTTGAAATTCTACTCTAGTCTTGATCGGGATATCAATGTCCCAGTCGGGATATCATTGTCCAGAGCAGTGTCCCAATTGGGACATTGGTTCGGGATTGGTTATGCCATAATTTGAGTCTTATGCAAATCCTGGTCAGGACTACTTTGGTCCCAGTCCTAACTATAATGAAAATTGTACTTTTTATGCAATTTAGTCCTTATGATGAGTCTGGTTGAGATAGTACTTATGATGACTTTCCGGAATGATTTTTCTTTAATAGTTCATTATTATTTTGACTTTCAAATTGCTCCTAACTTATACACACTTGAAGTAAATACATTAGTTGCTAAAAATTAAGTTTGTTAAGATCAAAATCAAGATTAATAACTTTCTAAGGTTAACATATATTTTTGAGTGTTTATCTATATAAACACTCCATAGAGTTTAATTCAAGGTTTAAGAAACATGTTTATCCTTCATTCTCTCTTAAGCATTCAATTAAGCTCTTAAGTTCTCTCTTAAACAATTTTTATATTTGGGTAACTCTTATAAGAGTTAGTGAGTGTTAGAATAGACGTTTTTATTCTTTTATTTTCTAGGATTAAGAAAACGAGAAGTAAGATTCTATTATAAAAGGAATTGGTTTAAGTGTTGTCCATTAAAATACTTGAAATTTAGTTTTTGAATGAACCTTGAAAACTTAAGTCATAAGGTTGTAAGAGTGAGTCAAAAAACTTTTATGTAATCTCAATCTTCTGAATAAGATTATGGATGATTGAAAATCCTAACTTGGGGATAAGTTAGATGGAGACGTAGGATTGTTGTTAAAGCCAAACTCCTTAAATCATTGTGTCTTTTTTCTTCCTTCTCAACATTCTTTCAATTCTTCTTTAATTCCTTAAAATTATTTTTATTTTTCTAAAACCCTCATGAGTCTTATTCACCCATGTCTAAGAAATTTTTATTTGGTATCGAAGCTTGGATTTTAAGACCTTGATTGCTAGAATATAAGATCATAGGGATGAACTTTAAAATTTTTCTTCACTTAGACCATTCTTTGATGGTAGTGACTATTCAAAATGGAGTTATACCTTGATTGTGATTCCATTAAACTTTGGGATATTGTCTTAAAAGGTTAGGAACCACCTACAACTACCATTGATGGTGTAGTAACTACTATAGCAATAAGCCAATGAAATAATGAGCAAAAGAAAGAAAATCATAAAAATAAAAAAGCTATGATCGCTTTAGTCTTATCCATGATAAGAGAAGAAGGAGGCAAGTTTCAACAATATATGTCAGCCAAGGAAATGTTAGAAACCTTAGAAAATTATCATAAAGGCAACGTGCAAGTTAGAAGCGAGAAGGTTCAACTTCACATGTATGAATATAAACTCTTTAAGATGAATCCTTAAAAGTTGATCACGAAGATGAAAAATTAACTCAATGCTCTTCTCATAACCCTCAAGAAACTTGCTAAACATTTCACCAAGAAAGAAGTGAATAAAAAGATTATAAGAATCCTACCTAAGAAGGATTGGGAATCTCGGGTCACTTCAATTGAGAAAGTTTAAGACCTCTCTACCATTTCAACCGATGTGCTTATTGGAAAGCTCCTAACACATGAGCTTACAATTAAGAAAATAGGAGAATAACAAGAAGAAAAGGAGAAAAAAAAGAGTATAGCACTAAAAGCTTCATAAGATGATAGTAAAAAAGAAAATATTGAAGGTTCTAGTGATGAAAATGATGAAATTGCCATGCTCACTAGAAATTTTAAGAAGTTCTTGAAAAATAAACACTCCTGAAGAATAAGAGACTTCAACAAGAAGCATGAAAGAGAAAGCAAGAAGAAAACTAAAGAAGTTACTTGCTATGAATGTAAGAAACCGAGACACATTAGAAGTGAGTGCCCTAAACTCAAATTCAAAAACAAAGGAGCAAAAGATAAAAAGAAAGCCTTCAAAGCTACTTGGGATGATGACTCCTTTGAATTTAAAAAGGAAAAGGAACAATAAAAAGTGGTCAATATTTGCTTTATGGCTCTTAAAGATGAAAAAGAGGTACCATCTACTTCTAACTCTTTTTGTGATGAATATTGTACTTATGATGAATATGATGATGATGATGATATTGAGAACTTTGATGTGAGCAAACTCTTGCTTAAATGCAAAAACCTACTTTATAAAAAGAAACTTTATAAGCATGAGTTAACTAGTTTAACCAAGGAATTCAAAAATTTAAAGATTGAGTTTTCTAAGGTTATTAAGTCAAATAAGAAACTTACTTGTGATTTAAAATCTTTAAATTCCTTAAAAGAGCAACTCAAGAAAGCAAGTAATGAAAATCATAAACTTTCTAATGAGATATTGAGCAAAAAAATTCCATATTGAAATTCCAAAAAGGAAAAGAGAGTTTAGATAATTTCTTGACTCTCAAAAATTTTAGGAAAATACTCATGGAATTGGATATGCTAATGGAATGACCTCATCTTCATCATCATCACATATTAAATTTATTAAAGTATCATGCAATTCCATTCATTCTACCTCTAAATCGATTGAGACTTAAGCTTTCAAAGATAATAAGTCTCATATGTCAAATATTAAAGGGAAGTCTCATAAGACTCAATCCTATATCATATAAAGAGGTAAGTCTCATGCTAGAAAAACATAACCCAAACATGCTTACATGTACATTAGACACAACACTCATGAGCATTTTGCATAACATATTGCTCCTAAATATGTTGCACAAATCTATCAAAATATGCATTGCTATTATCAATGCATGTGTTATACCATGACTCAAAATAATAGAAGATATATACTACCTCAACACTAAAGGCATGTCTTATTTTCTAAACAATCATATGCTTCTAGAAGAAATAAGTTTGCAAATATTGAATGTTCATATTTCATGATCAAAGGACATATTAACAATGTATGTTTCTATAAAAGACTATACAAGAATTTGCTTCCTTTGATTATTTTGAAACTAACAAACCTAAACCAAAAAAGGTTTGGGTTCAAAAGAACACTTAAATTGTTTTGTATAGGTGAACTTGAAATCCACAAGAATAAAAAGCAAGTGGTATCTCGATAGTGGATGTTTAAAGCACATGACGAAAGACAAGGAGCAATTCACATTTGAAGACAATGCCAAAGGAAAAATTGCACGCATTGGAGAAATCAGTAATCCTCAATTATCTATACATTATTTATTACTTATTGATGGTTTTAAACATAACTTGCTTAGTATAAGTCAATTATGTGATATGGGAAATAAGGTTACTTTTAATCCTAAAAATTATTTTGTTAGTAGTCTTGATAAAGAAAAAGTAATTTTTAATGGTGAAAGAGTTTATAATGTTTATGTTATTGATTTGAATAAAATTAATAACAAAGATATTGAATGCTTGATGTCTATTTCCTATGACACATAGACATGGCATATAAGGTTAGGACATACAAATTTTGAGCTATTAAATGATCTTTATATATATGAACTTGTGATTGGTTTATCTAAACTTGATTTCAATAAGGATAAACTTTTTGATGCTTGTCAAAAGGGAAAAAAATCCAAGTCTTCATTTAAGCTAAAAAATGTAGTGTCCATCTCTAGACCACTTAAATTTATACATATGAATTTGTTTAGACTAATTAAAGTTGCTAGTCTAGGTGGAATGCACTATACATATATATTGGTTGATGATTACTCTAGATTTACTTGGGTATATTTTCTTGCTCATAAGAATGATGCATTTAAAGCTTTTAAAAAATTTGCAAAAAGAGTTAAAAAAAGAAAAAGGTTTTTATATTTCCTCTATTAGAAGTGATCATAGAACCAATTTTGAAAATGAATTTTTAAAACCTTTTGCGATGAAAATGGTATTTTACATACATTTTCTTCTCTTAGAACTCCTCAACAAAATATAATAGTTGTAAGGAAAAATAGAACTCTTTTGGAAATGGCTAAAACAATGTTTCATGAGTATAATTTACCTTTATACTTTTGGACGGAAGGCGTTAACACGTCTTGTTATATTTCAAATAGAGTTTTCAAAAGATCAATTTTAAATAAAACTTCTTATGAGCTATGGAACAATAGAAAACCTAAAATCTCATATTTAAGAGTATTTGGATGCAAGTGCTTTATATTAAATACTAAAAAGAAACTTGAAAATTTTGACTCTAAAGCCGATAAAGGAATTTTCCTAGGTTATTCCACTTCTAGCAAAGCATATAGAGTATTTAATAAAAGAACTTTAGTAGTTGAAAAATCAATGCATGTTTTTTTTTTATGAATCAAACTCACTTGGTCCTAGAAAGGATGTTTGTAGTGTTGATGATCTTATAGGTAAAAATGAGATATGGATACTGTAAGTACCCAATTTTGGGATGCAATTATGCACAATTATGACATAAGCCCCTATGATGAAATTTATTCAAAAATTGAACTTGGTTATTGATTTTCTGGACTTTAAGGACTAAATTGTAATATTTTTTTAGGATTTGATTGCAAATAAGTCATTTTTTCAGGGGTCTTTTGGTAATTAAAAGTTAAAAAAAAATTAAGATCGGCATTAGACAATGCCGATCAGCATTATACAATGCTGGTCGGCATTGTATAGTACCAATGCACAATAATTCCATTTTTTTATTTTTTTCGCGTATTTTTCCTTATTTTTATCAATTTTTTCAGTGTTTTGATTGGTTGAAAATTCAAATTTTTATCTGATAAGTTTTTTTTTTTTAAAAAAGAAACATAGAAGATATTTTTTTTTTGAAATAAAAACAAACGCTATCTGATCTGATCAGATAAGTCTGTTCCTCCTTTAGAGGAAGTTCAGTATGTGCAGACTTTGTATTTAAAAGCAGAGTCTGCATGTGTGCTGGGGGGAGGTTTTTTTGGGGGAGGTTTTTCTTTGGCTGGGGAGGCTAGGGCATAAGGTTTTCTGGCGAGAGGATTTTTACAGACGGAAAAAAAAGGCTTTGATTTCTCTGTTCTTTAAAAAACCCTAACTTTTGCAGTTCATTTGAGGAAGACGATACAACAATTTTTAGTCTCCAAATCAACACTGAGTCAATTTCATCGGTGAAAATCCTAATCTGAGGGGCCGAAAAAGGGCATATGCACATCATTCACTTTTTCTTTCTTTTCTTCTGTGATTTTTATTCATTTCATTAATTATTTTATTATTTAATTTTACTACTTTTTTTTGTGGATTGAGGAGGAGGATACCGCCCGTGTTTAATTGAACAGAAGATCCATGGAATGCCATGGATGAACCTATACGTTTTTAATAATAGTTCTTAGGATTTTAATTGTTGTTCCGCATTTTTGTATCCTATGTAGTTTATTTTAATTTCTGGGTGTATAATTATTTAATTTTAATTATGTACGTAGTCTGTAATAGTCTCAGTAGTGAGAATAGTGAAAGATTTAAATTTCTGTACTTTAAAATTGATTAGTAATTAGGTTCAATTAGGTAAAAATTAATTAAAATTAATGGTGGCTTTAGTTAAATTAGGGTTTGCATGTAATTAATTTAGGGTTTTTTTTTTAGAAAGTCACTGTAATGTTTGTTTGATCCATTTTTTGTGTTTTATTTATTTTGGGCTTGTTTTTTTTTTTTTATGTTTTTATGTTTTGGGCTCTAAGCCCACGTTTAGATCTAACCTACTTAATAAATAGGCTTAAAAAATGATTTAGGTTTTTTAAATAATTAAAATCAACTTAGGCCCATTAGGTTAATTAGATTTTAGGCCCGCTTAGTTAATTAAAATTGTTTAGACTTAGCTCAGCTCATTTAATTGCATTTCTTTTAAAATAAATAGACCTAGGCCCACATTTCATTTAAAATAAGACCAGATTAAGACTTAGGCCCACTAATTTAATTTTTTCTTTAAAATTGAATAGACTTAAGCTCATATCTTAGAAAGACTAAAAAAATATAGATTTAGGCTCATTAATTAATAAAATGTAGGCCCACTTTTTCTATTTCACTTGTAAATAAAATGTAGATTTAGCTAACTTCTTTAAGTAAAATTAACATAGTTTAGACTTAGGGACAACGTGATCTTGAGTGCATTTTTTCTTGTAATTTTATTGACTTGTTGCCTTTTTGGGTAGATGGATGTTAATTAGGGTTTAATAAAATTGCATGTAATTAGAGGATGAAATAATCATTTATAAAATTATTCTAAATGAACACGAGACTAAGAGAAGTTAGTATTCCGTATCTAGAATCTCCTGGTTGTGGTGCTAATTTTCTTTTAGAGAATCGAGTACCACCAATCAAATTGTCCCAGTTATTACCCTGGGTGGCGACTCTTCATCTCCACGCCATGCCTTTGTGACAGTGGTTAGTGTGTTCTCTAAGGCCCTAAGCCTAAATAGTGTCATAGTTGCTAAAATCTTGGACGTGTGCTAAACCCCGCCGTTTACAGATACTTAAGAAGAAAAAGCTAGTAAGCTTTTGAAACTTAAAGGTTCAAGTAAGGTGGACAATAGGGATATATCTTAACCTACTTTGAAGGATGAACTTCCAAAGGATTGATAATTCAAGAAAGCTCATCCTCAAGACCTTATCATAGGTGACACTACAAAAGAGGTAACTACTAGATCTAAACTTAAGTTTATTGTTAACTAACCTTCATTTCTCAAATTGAACCTAAAAATGTTGATGACGCTTTGTGTGATGAATTTTTTGTCCTTGCTATACAAAAAGAGTTAAATCAGTTTAAGAGAAACAAGGTTTGTTCCTTGGTTCCTAGATCTAAACATCATCCTATTATAAGCACTAAATATGTGTTTGAAAATAAGATGAATGAATAATGTGTCATAACTAGGAACAAAGCTAGATTAGTAGCTAAAGGTTATAATCAAGAGGAAGGCATTAATTATAATGAAACATTTGCCCTAGTTGCAAGGTTAAAAGCTATTAGAATGCTATTTGCATTTGCATCATACATGGATTTTAAAATTTATCAAATGAATGTTAAAAGTGCATTTTGAAATGGTTTTATTGAAGAGGAGGTGTATGTTAAACAACCTTTAGGTTTTGAAAGTTTTGATTTTCCTAATTGTGTGTTTAAACTTTCAAAAGCATTATGTGGATTATAACAAGCTCCAAGAGCTTGGTATAAAAGATTGAGTAACTTTCTTTTAGAAAAAGGTTTTTCTAAAGGAAAAGTTAACATAACTCTTTTTATAAAAAAAATCCAACATAATTTATTAATTGTTCAAATTTATGTTAATGACATTATTTTTGCTGCTATTAACCATTCCTTTTGTGAGGAGTTCTCTAAGTTAATGCAAAGAGAATTCGAGATGGGTATGATAGGAGAACCCAAATTCTTCTTTGGACTAAAAATCAAGCAATGCAAAGATGAGACTTTCATAAATCAAACTAAATATGCCAGGGACATTCTCAAAAAATTTGGCATGGATAGAGCTAAATCAAGCAAGACACTTATGAGCACCACAACCAAACTCAACAAGGATGAGACTGACAAACCTGTTGATGAAAATTGATTTAGAGGTATGATCGAATCCCTTATTTATTTAATTGCTAATAGACTCGATATTATGTTTGGTACTTGCTTATATGCTAGATTTCAATCAAGTCCTAAAAAGTCTCATTTGAATGCTATTAAAAGAATTTTCAAATATTTTTATAGTACAATGCATTTAGAACTTTGGTATCCTAGGAGATCTTCCTTTGACTTGATTAGTTATTTTGATGCAAACTTTGCCAGTAGTATACCAGATATAAAGAGCACTTCAAGAACTTGTCAATTTTTAGGACACTGTTTAGTTTCATGGTTTAGCAAGAAATAAGTTTCAGTTGCCTTATCCACCGTTGAAGCAGAATACATGGTCACTAGTTGTTACTCATAAATGTTATGGAAAAAATAACAACTTAAGGACTGTGGCATTAAACTTGACTATATTCCTATTAAATGTGACAATTTAAGTGTTATAAACATTAGGAAGAATCCCATTTAACATTTTAGAACTAAGCATATAGATCTTAGACATCATTTCTTGCGTGATCATATTCAAATTTGTGATATGTCACTTGAATTTGTTAATAAAAATAATCAACTTGCAGATATCTTTATCAAACCTCTCAATAAAGAGAGATTGAATTTTATTAAGCATGAAGTTGACATGATTGATGGTTCTAGTTTGTCTTGATTTTATGCTTAATTGATGGTTGGACTATTTTCATATGAAATCATGTTGTGCTTATTGATTACTTTGATTGCTAAATGTTTTGATTTTGATCTTTACATTTTTTTTTAAATTTTTTTTATTGTCATGCATTTATATATTTAAATATGCATTATGATTTCTATAAATTTCCTCATACTCCTCATTAAGACTAGTTTCTTTTTATATATTTTTGTTAATTTTGTTGCCAATTTCTATTTGGTTTATTTTCAGTATATTTTTAGTATCTAAGCATTGAGTTGTTTGTTTATTTTTATAGTTATTTTCTAACAATTTACGTTCAATTTATTTTCTGGATATAAGTCATGAGCTGTTAGTTTATGTCTTGTCTTTTGTTGTCTGTGTTTTGTTTACAATTGATATTTTAATTTCATTGTAACTTTATCCTTTTTCATTAATGCAATTTATATTTTGTTAAAATTTCCTTTTGCATTTTGATAAAGGGAAATATAATTAAGTTTGCATGTGTATTTATGTTAATTTCTTTTAAGGGAGAAAATTCTTTTTACCAAAGATGTGTTTATGTTAGTGACATCACTATATGAGAATGTGTCCTTGATATCATTTTTTTAATCCAAATCTTATTTTATTTTACTATTTTTCAATAGGGGGAGAAAATTGTTTCAGTTTTTTCCATAATTTTGTTTATGCATGCACAGTAACAATGTAAGTATAACTAGTTTTGTCCTTATGATAAAAAGCATTGTTTTGCTTACTTTGTTTATGTATAACATAAATTTTATAAAGATTTGGTGTATCTTTGTTTTCATTATTTTGGTTCGTGATCTTTTATTCTCTTTAGAATTTTTGGTTCCTTTAAGTTCATTTCCCTTTATATCTCTCTATTTTCTTTTTGTTTTTGCCAAAGGGGGAGAAGAAGCTATATAGTGTTTTTGATATGCTAAGTGCCACATGATCATATATGTTAGCTAGTTAAGCTTTATATGATCATATGATAGTTAAGTTTGTTAAGTTTCAATTTAGTACTATATGTACTATTTTTGTGATGCATTCTAGTAGCACTACATGCATATATGTTTAAAATTATTTTCTTTGTATTGCCTAATGTTTTTTGTCAAAATGATCATGTTAGCATATTTTTATGTTTTTAACACATTTGTTATATTAGGCCATGTTTCTTTTTATTCCTCATGTTAAATTTTATGTTGTTTTTATTTTTAACAAAAGGAGAATAAAATATTAAATTTATATTTCTTATCATGTCTAAAAAAATGGAGAAATAAAGAAATATATTTGTTAAAGGAGATAATTTTTTTTTTTATTTCAATTGGTATCTTTTCAAAAATTATCTCCTTTGTGATTATTTGGTATTTTTTATCTGCTTTGATTAAATTATTTTTCCATTTATGCAAATATTAAGGGGGAGAAAAATATTTTCTTATTTTGCATCTATTTAATTTAAAGGGGCGAGCTATTTTATATAGCACATATTTATTCATGTTAATTATTTGGTACTTGCACTCAATTTATTTATTTTTATCAAATTGGTTGTCAAAGCCAAAAAGGGAGAGATTGTTGACCATTTGCATGATCAAACTCCTAATTTTGGACTTTGACAAATAATTTAGACTCTAATAATTTTATTTAAATGTGTAGGAACTTATTTGTATCAAAATTATCAATTCAAGTCCAGAAATACAAAAATACTGTCATTATATTGTATTTTGGTGAAGTATAATATCCAAATGTTAAACCTAAAGTATCCGGAGCTTTTATGTGTCAAAAAGAGACATTTTTAGACTTACAAATGTCTTTTCACAAGCTGATCACGAGTAGAAACCTTGTGAGAGCAAAATTGAGCAAAGGGCCAGTGCCGCTCACAAGCATTATTCACTTATGAGCAGCTCATGAGGGCAGTTCTAACAGCTCCAAATGGTCATTTTTGAATGCAATGGCTAGTACTTTCACTCCTCACGATCATGAGCGGCGTTCTGACAGAAATAAGTCCAAATTTATTCAAAAATCAATTATAGACATTGAAGACATGCTTGATAAATCCAACAGCCATATATATTTTTGAATGTTTATCTATATAAACACTCCATAGAGTTCAATTGAAGGTTTAATAAACTTGTTTATCATTCATTATCTCTTAAGCATTTAATTAAGCTCTCAAATTCTCTCTTAAGTAACTTTTGTATTTGTGTAACTTCTGTGAGAGTTGATGAGTGTTAGAATAGACATTTTTATTCTTCTATTTTCTAGGATTAAGAAAATGGGAAGTGAGATTCTATTTTAAAAGGAATTGGTTTAAGTGTTGTTTATTGAAACACTTGAGATTTGGTTTTTGAGTGAGCCTTGAAAATTCAAGTTGTAAGGTTATGAGAGTGAGTCATAAAACTCTTGTGTAATCTCAATCTTGTGAATAAGATTGTGGGTGATTGAAAATCCTAACTCGAGGATAAATTAGGTGAAGACGTAAAATTATTGTTGAATCCAAACTCCTTAAATCATTGTGTCTTCATTTTTCATTTTCAACATTCTTTCAATTATTGTTTAATTCTTTAAAATCGTTTTTATTTTTCTAAAACCCTCATTAACCTCATTCACCCCCTCTTTAAGGCCTTTTCATTAATTATAGAAAAATTAAAAAATTGATTAATCCATTAAGAAATTATTTATAATTTTTTTGATATTATAAAATAGGGTATTGATATATATATATATATATATATATATATATATATATATATATATATATATATATATCACCCTTAATTATTTTCTATACTTTAAATTGTTAGTAAATAGAGACAAATTGTCTAATATTAGGTAAAGACTATTCTAATTACAACACCTTGGAATATATATATATATATACACACACATACATATTTTCCCTTAAACAATCTTAGTAGTTAGGTTATTTCCAACCCAAAACAGCAAATTGCTACAAATTTTGTAGTAAATTATTGTATATATAGTATTTTATTTTCAATACATAACATCAATTTTTACATTAAAAGAAATATTCTCTAAATATTCTTTTATATATCTTATTATCTTTATTAATTTGTTCATTGTTATTATATATTCATGTGAATATAATTAATAATATATGTAATTGATATAAATAATTATGTAAATAATAAAAATATAAATAATAAGAAACTAAATTAATTTTATATTTTGTTATTTAAAAAGTTAACAAAATAAATATCATGTAAAAGGAAATAAAATAATTAGAATGAAATTGATATAAAATATCATATATGTAAAAATATAGGAGCAAAAAAGGTAAATAGTATCTGTTGTGATGAATAATGTGTAACAAATTTGTTGCATACTAGTTAAAACAGTAAAATAAATCATCAAAATTGTTGTCTCCATTAGACAACAATTTACTATAAAAATAGCAAATTACTGTCAGCGTTGGAGATGACATGTCTGACATATTATTATATATGAATTATCACTACTAATACTTTCCTAGAAAAAAAATCACTACAAATACTATATAAACTATGTTTTATACATGATTTTTCTTTTAATAATCTTAAATTTAATTTTGGTTCATTATTTGTAATATTTATTTTAATTATTAAAAGTTTAAACTAAAAAGAAAATTTATAAATTTGTATATTTGCAAAATTTTACTTTTTCTTAAATAAAATTTTTAGCATTTCTCTAATGATGGAAAATTTTAAAAAATTTCATAAAAATATTATAAATATATGGAAGTTAATATACGCAATATTTAATGGTGTTTATTAGGCAGAATTATTAGTAATATAATTAATAATCAAACATATATTTGTAAATGTATTGTCTCCCCCAATAAAAAAAATTATATGGATGTGGTCTATAATTTGCAGGTCTCCGTCGATTTATTTCCTAAAAATTCAAAATACCAAACCAGAAATAATCTCTCTGCTTCCCTGTCTTCCTCTGTTAGTATGTAATGTATACATATATTAAATGTTTCCTGCGTGCTCCGCTGTTCAGTGTGAAGGGGGAAACGGGCAGCACTACGACTCAAAATAACTCTACTCGTAGCAATGGTCAAAACAGAACCTTAATATAAAAGGAAAAACAGAACCTTAATATAAAAGGAAAAACCAGAAGAAAACAGATCAGTATATACGCGTAGAAACTGAACGATCGTTTATCGGCTTACTAATCGCTTTTAATCCGATTATCTCGGAACTGCTCTTCTCATTTCTATATTACTTCCTTGAAATTTCCCTCTTCTCTTTCCTCCTTCATCCTTTTCTTTTCTTGCCACCCAGTCACTGGCACTACACCATTTTCCTGAAGAATCCCAGGATAACCCACAATCCCAAAAAAATCAATATTTTTATTTTCTTGATTTTTTTTTCTCTTTTATTTCGAAAAACAAAGAATTTTCATTTTCGTTTTCGGTTTCTTTCTCTTTTTCTTTTTCTTTTATGTATTGACTCAGCCCGGTTTGCCCTGCACGACTTCATTCCGATTGCCGTCCTCGAACGGCAGGATGCAGTCTTTAATATCTGGTAAACAAAAACCCATTGCGATGACAGGAAAATTGGCCCAAAGGACGAACAAGGAGAAAATTGGGAAAACCAAGCGGCTGGGTGAGGTAGCCGGCGGGACCGCGGCGGAGTGCGCGGCGGTGTGTTGTTGTTGTCCTTGCACGTTGATGAACTTGTTAGTATTGGCGATTTTCAAGGTACCGGCTTGTCTTTGTAGAAAAGCAAAGAAACGGCACCGTTTAAGGAAAAAGAAGAAAAATCAGGCACTGTTGGCTTCAAGTGGCAGTAATGAGGGTATGGGCATGGAGAACCTAGAAAGGGAAGTTAAAGCGGCTATAGAGAAACAGAAGGTCAATAGCGACGACGACGGTGATGATGGGGAGACTGAGGCCGTTGATCTCGAAAAAGAGATGTGGGACCGGTTCTATGCAACTGGGTTTTGGAGAAGCCCTTCTCAAAAAAGTACCAAGGGATGATGGTGATGAGGGTTGGTGTTATTTTCTGCAATGGATGTGCTGTCTGGATTGTGACTTTAGAAAGGAGAAGTGCAGTTGCAATGTGGGGCCACGCTGGAGCGTGAAGTGCGGAGCAAGAGAATGTGAGGGAGAATTCGATTTGGAATTTTGTATTGTGTCTGTGATTATGCTTTTTGGGATTGTTAGCGATGGTACAGAGACTCTGCTTCCATTGGAGGAGTAAAAAAAAATTCCCATCAATTGAAAGAGCTCATTGCTCCCACAAGGTCAATTGTCATCTGAATTCTATGGTTCCTCCAGACTTTTCTTTTAATCATTGATACTGTTTTGCATAATGAAAATGAACATTTGTATCCAATTCATATGGCTGTCACTTACACCAGCATTGGGGGAATTCCACTAACAAAAATTTATTTTATTTTAAATGAAGGCCTAAGAAAATTATAAAATTTACGAGTTTTAACATATTTTTTTAACTTTTAATTAAAAAGTCTTCAACTTTATAGTTTTTAATAATTTTAATATATTCTATTGATATTTATAAAAAAAAAATCATAACCTTTACAATTTTTTAACATGTTCTTTTAACAGTTTTATAAAAAAAATGTTAAATTCAAAATTTTTTAGATAATTAGGATAATATTAAATTATGTTATAATTCCAATAAGAACAAAGAACTCATTGTCCATTAGAACCCACAAGTTAAAAATGTAAAACAAAAGCTAAATGTGCTTTACAACAAATTAAAACAACCGAGATGGCAAATTACAAGTCTTCAAAATGACACCAATACATGCCTAAACAAGTAATAACCATACTGTTCAAGTGGAGGACGAGGGTCCATTGCAATAATTAAAGCCACACCAAACATCATTAGGGATGAAAGTGTTATAGGTATATGTGACAGACTTAGTGTAATACCCTAAACATCATTAGGGATGAAAGTGTTATAGGTAAATGTGGTATGTGGAAGGACCTTTTATCTCAGATGTATCTGTAGAGCAACTCTCAAATGTTGCTGAGCGTGGATCATCTATGCTTGGTGCATATACCTGATCATTTTCACATATTAATCACTATTTTATCATTAATTAATTAATTAATTATTGAAAACCCATTACAGAACATAACATGGTCAAATCTGGTACTCTGTATTCTCACCTGATTGCCATAAGCATCCCCGAATGCAAGGCTGATTTGGTCTCTTGTATACCGAGTTGAAGAACAGCTTCTTGTTATCTTTACTGTGTAAGAACAGCTATTTGCACTATAAGAACACGGATTCGTTAACTAAGCAACCAATTTTAGACATAAAGATTCATCAAAGAAATAATAATAATATACGAACTTCTCCGTCTGTAAAAATTGGCTCTAATTCTTTATTTCTATGCATGAACAATCTGGAATTAACAGTACTAATGAATCTAGATAACATATTGACACCTGGGTGGTGTTGATCTTGAAGGATTTCAGAGGCCGTGGCAGAGGAATGATTGACCTACCTTGCGAAAGGGTGAATATGAAGACCAAGAATAGAAAAAATTGTAGCTGTTTTAACTTTCATCGTTTTGGCAGCAACAGAAGAGGAGAAAGGAGGATAGAGACTGCGTCTGAGACTTTGGATGGGTTTTGAGTTCTAACGGTGGCACATGATGCACAGGTAAATATCTATGAACTTTCCAGCAAACAAGGGCACATCAGTCTTTTAATTTACTCTTCCCGACCCACCTCTGCATATGTTAAGTACATCCGAAGCAATTTAGAGAGCAGTTCTTGCTTCAAATTTACTGTGGTATTAATCGAATCTTACTGCTGTCAGTGAAGAATTATCATTTGACTATATTCTAATTTTTAATGGGCTGTTTTTGGCAATCCGTAAAATTAAGATAATTAGCTGCAAATTTGTACATTGTGCGGAAGATAATACAAATAGAAATTAAGCAAACAAAAAAGTTATAATTATTTTCAATATTCTCTTTTATTTTTAATTTAATATATTATTTATATATTTTTACTTCTATGTTGAATATGTTTTCTATTTATTTATTTAGTAGCTAAAATTAATATAATTTTTATATATTAAGGAATAATATGAATAGAAATTGAATAATTAGAAAACTTGAAAACAAAAATAATAGATGACACATGAAAATTATATAAAAATGCCCATTTTTATTGTAAAAAATTAAAAATGCCCAATGATCTTGGGCATATATATATAGTTATACTTAAGGTGAACTAAATTAATCAGAGCATAATGAGTTTTGAATATCAATGATTTAGACTAAAAAAATAAAAAATATCTAAAGAAATATAAATTAATGCATTACAAAAAAAATTATATGTCATAATTGTCTACGAAAATTAAATAGTAAACATTAATTTTTTTAATAATAAAATATATCATTAAATTTTTATAGAGAAAGATTAAATTTGTTAATTAGATGATTATTTTGATTCACAATCTAAAAAAAGCTAATGGTGTAAATCACACATTTATACACTCAGCTAAAATCAGCAATAGATAATGAAATGCAACAGGAAAAAAAATGGGCTAAATTGATCACACATTTCTCCTTTAGTTTTATCTCTGGACTATACTTCTGAAGTCATTTTTGACAGATAAAAATACCAACTTCTCTCTGCATATAAAAAATAACCTTGTAAGAACTACACCTTTACACAGCATGCTTTTTCACAGAGAATAAGTATAAAACATAATATCCCATCCATTTCCAAAAAAAAAAAAAAAAAAAAAAATTCCTTTCCAATCCATCATTTCCGATCTTTGTCAAATCCATCGGCTAAATTGATTTTTCTTTCTGAAGCTGTCTTCTTTTTAGCCCCAAAGAAGTCTTCATATCTAAGAATTTTAGAGACACATGAGCACCAATAAATTAGAAAACTAATTTTAACCAATATTTAAACTCTCAAGTAACTTCGAAGATAGAATATTTTAACTAATATTATTTATTTGCCAAATTAAAGAATAAAAATATAACAAAATATATAGACAAAAAAAAAAAAAAGAGATGGTGTAATATATATAATAATCGTAAATCAAGTAAAAAACAGCTCATTATGACTTCCATGAGTGAAACAAAAAATAAAAAATAAAAAAATCAAACAAAAAAATGTAGGGAAAGATCACTAAATGGGTTTTGAGTTATCATATTATGAGGTGGCTTGATTTTTTGTAGGAGAAAAATATCTGTAGTATAAAATTTACAATAAAAGGAACAATAATATAAAAATTATGCAATAAAACATTTATTTACACATTAAAAATTAAAATCACCAAATACATTTATATATTTTTATTGCAAGTTTATATATATTTTTACTCAATTTATTTTTTTATATATATTTTTTTCATTTGTATATTGCAAGTTTATATATTTGATACAAAAGATAATAAAATGGCAAACCGAAACTAAACAATATAGAATATGTATTATAAATATTTAATAATAATCTAAAAATAAAAATTTAAAATAGCTAAACAAATATAAGTTATAAAATAGTAAAATATAGTTATGAATATTTGTATATCAATGATGCACATTTACTGCATACGGAATTTTAACTAATTTAATTTTATTTGCATATGATTATAAGTACAGTAGAGATCTATCAATAATTAATTTAATATAATTATATAAATTATAACTCGAATCGTTCCTCATGAATTGTTTGATGTCTCTAATATTAATATAATCTTCATTTATTGAGTATTGTAGCCTGTGCGTTTGTAACTTTAAATGAGGATCTTGCAAAACATAAGAATTAAAAAAAAAAAAAGGTCTTAGAATGTTTTATTTTTAAATACAAATGTTGATATGAATTAGAGCGACGTCAATTATACCTTGAAAGATTTCATACATTCCTTATTTTTAATCAAGCTGTCTTCAATCTTATTGACGATCTAAAACATGTAAGCTCTGCTTCTAATTGTTTTTAATGTTATTTTATTATAACTGAGACTAAAAGAAAAAATAGTATTAAAAGTAAAGTTGTAAGAAAAGAAATGTCTAAAAAATCATAAGGTGAACATGTATAATTATAATATAATTATAGTATTTTAGATGAAATAGAAAAATGTATATTCTAAAATAAGGAATTTTTATATTTATTGTAAAAAACTATTGTGAATTTTAAGAATTCAATATATGTGACTTTGGGAAAGAGCGCTAATTAAATAATATTAATAAAATATAATTTATAAATTATTAAGTAATTTTTAAAAAACTAAATTATTTATTTTTTAAAAAAGGATATATATATGCACATTCACATCTTGCCTGTATATCATTCAGATAGTATTTGATTGGTCTGATGCCATATACAACAATGTAAAAATATCTACTAATGAAGTGTCATTTACAAGCCATGCTCTAATTTTAAATTGCAACTTCCTATAGTCAGTTGATGAATGGAACATACCTTATCAAACTAAAAGTTTAAATTGCAATGAAATAATAAAAATGGACCAATTCATTCATTGCAATTTTGTGTCTTTTAAGAGGACAAAAAGGATTGAGAAAACAGGATAATGTAATGTAAGGACCTTGTCAAGGGATACCTGCAATTTCTTGATCTGGCCCATGTAATCCTGGTCTTTCAACAAGGAGAATTATTGGCTTAGCATCAGCACCAGGACACCATCAAATTGAAGAGGACCTGGATTTCTATATAGGTCATCCATCAAAAACTTTCCTGCCTTCAGTTTGAGAAGCCTGCAATCAAAGCCATTAATAAACCAGAGAATCAAAATAGGGTTCAATGAAGCAAACTCATTGCTACCACTAAAATTTCTTTAACTTTTAATGAAGAAGAGAAATGAGCTAAAAAAAAACTCACTCATATGCTCTTCCATTCAAATCCACAGTAGCTGGATGAATTACAGGTTTTCCTGTTGAAGTGGCATCTGAACTTTGAGCCCATGGCTTCACTGTCATCATTGCCTAATATTTCAGAGCATATATATTCAAAAGTCATGAATCAATACTAATAACAAAGGTTACCGAATAACAAAAGACTACACCATATGCAATGAAAACTTTGCCCAAAAATACAAATTTCATCGTAAGGAATTAGAGAGTTAGAAGTAGAATTAACTGGAATTGGAGCTGCACCACAGTGCCTTTTGTTTACAGGATTCTTCATGTTAGTTACAGTAGCCATGTAACTGTTCAAACCAGCTGCTAGAATATGATAACAGATTTGTCCAAGAACCTACAGGAAGCCATTGCACATTAACAAAACAGTGGGTACTATTACACTTAAAACAAACCAATATAAAAAGGATATAAGCATCTTCCATTCAGAAACTCAGTAGACTACAGATCTATAGCCTGCCATATTGTACGAAAAATGAATACCAAGATTATTATGAGCATAAACTAATTAAGAACGGAGCTCAAATTTCACAACATAGCAACCGCTTGTTCATTTCTGCCTCCACATGATGTGCAAAAAGTTTTTTTGTCTCAATCTATGAAGGCAAGAAGAGCAGAAAATATATGAGGGCTACCGTGAGTGTAGAAAGGTAAGGAAAAAGAGGCTTCCTTTCCACCAGGATGATTTTGTGAGTTACCTGAGATAACTGTGCTGAGTCATCTGATTCAGGGTATAGGAGCAGCTATGACATTAAATATAAAAATTTTAGATGGTTAATGTGGACATTAGGGTTCAATTAATGTAACAAAAATTGTCTGATGTACAGGTTAAGAGAGACATCCAAACCTGCTTCTTGATAAAGGGCGGCAGAAATTCAAACAAAGTAGATGTCCATGGTGAGAGTTGAGATGAAATGTTATTGGGGGTAACACCTTGACTTAGCAAGCCATGAATTTCCTAATAGTGAGAGGAACGCCGTTAACTTCGCACAGAAAGAAAAGCTACTTCTTATGACATGGTATGCCCATAGAATATGTGCAGTTATAAACCTAAAGCAAAATGCTCATTTCACCTTTACATATGAACATGCAAAAAATTATGATGCAGCCAAATAGAGTCAAGAGGGGGGAGTTGAAGCAAAAGTAATCATTGTTTAACTGCCTTCAAGAGAGCATACACTTCAAGGATGCTTTTAATGAGCCCTTCGGGTAGTAGAATGAACCCATGGTACTTATCTGATACATTTGATTCCATTCAGGTAATGAGATGACAATTATTCACAAAATGACAAACAGCAAACTAAATAGTCCAAACCTTGTTCTGCTCTAGCCTGTACAGCATTGCAAACTTGTTTTGTCAGGTCTACCTTTTAACGCAGCTACCTTCTCAACAAGAATTACCTACAAGAAAGTCACATCAGGAATAATTTAAATAACAGAACAACATATACATAAATGCACCACAAAATGGTTCGAAAAGAAAAAAAAATGCACCACAAACACCACAATGACTGATCAAATATTATACACTAACCATGTTTGGATGAGATTGGAGGGTGCATTCCCAAGCAACATGTGATGCCTTTCTACCCACGAGCCGTATAAAATAATAATACCGAAAATTGAGAAAAGAGGCATTTGCAAAGTCAAAACTTATATAAAAAGTTATTAAAAGAAAAGAAGCATGAACTTATTAGAAATGAAGTACAAAGACACCAGCTTGTAATATTCATTCATCTTTTGTTCACTTTAAGCTCTTATGCTGCTCTTATTCAGCATAAGAATAGTAGCGATGATAGGTGAGTGCAACTTCCTAGTCGGATCAAATGGCGAAGATATTTATTACCACTGTACATTCCCCAAATGAACTTTTCTGGCACAAGAATAACAGAGAAATGCAATGATGACTAATTAGTCTGCTCATTGATGAGATGATCTTGAGTTAGCGATTTAAGCTGTCACCTTCTCTGCAGAGAGTGCATCAGTGCAGACATTGCTGATGATGAGAATTGACTTGTATATCAAGAAAGTGAGAGTTTTTATCTCAAATAAAAAAAATAATAATAAGGGAAGTAAAAGTATGGAATAAAATCAAAATGATGACGTTCATGATATGAAAAATGAGGAAGAAAAGCATATATAAGTCTGAACATAGAACAATGATGAAAAAAGGAGAGAAAATGAAAGTGGGAACAACAAATAGTTTACTTTATCATGAATTCTGGAGAAAATCTTTTAACCATAGATAGAACTGGGTGCAACATCAAGAGCTGCTACAAAACATGCATCTATAAATGATGAAACATCAGCAGAAGTTCTAATGATCCTGCTGTCTATTGATTGATTGGAAATATAGTACATAAGATGGATGTGCAACTATCTTAATGGCATCAACTCCTAAATCCACATCCCCAATCCTAACAGACAACAATGCAGAAGCACCAAGCGTGGGTACCATTTACCAAGCATTCCTCCAGATATATGTTGCAACCAAATCACAGTAAAGAAAAACAAACCAATCGAGATGCATAAGTGTAGTAGTAGGCCATCTACTTGAAAAGCTATATTCAACAAAGAAATAAAATTGCATTGATCAATGCAGTATCCTTGGCCAATAGAATTTCAATTCTGCCACAAATAAAAAAGGGAAAAAAATCAGGAAAAATACTCACGAGTTGTATATATTCGTACATTCCATGTGCACAAAATTCCACATAAAAAAAAAATCAAGTATATAAATCTGAATAAATCATTATATATAAGAAATACAACATAAAAATACCCGTAAATCTTGTAAACAGAGAAGGTTGGAAATAGGTTATATCATACCTGAAAACCACAATTTAGGGAGGAAATAAACTACAAATTGAGTCGTTAGAAAATGAAGTTTATAAATTAAAAAACTGGGTTTTGATCAGAATCGGGAAGGCTATGGAAGCGATGATTAGGGTGAGAAGCAGCCATAGAAAATACTTATTATATAAATATTTTAGAATTTAAATAGTATTGAAATATATATATTAACGTTTTAGTTAAAAAAATAATACTAAAAAATCATAATAATTATGAATTTTTAAAATTCAACACATGAACTTTTAAAATTGAATATTAAACTATGAGAAGTGGTATATATCAAAATTTGGACTAAATAATTTTAGAATTCAGCGTTTAGTATATATTTCTCTATTTTAAATCCTCCTAAATTGGTGGTTTGTTCAATGTACATGTACACGTACGGTTCAGCCTGTGAAACAAACAAATCTGCCCCAATTTTAGACAAAGTTTCCCACTTGAAAGAAGAAGATGGATTTTTTAAAAATGAATAGGTCAATTTTGTGCCTACTAGATTACATTTGGTCATTCTGTTACACTTGGTCATTAATGGTTAAGTTCCAAAACTTACAAGGTCGTTTAGTAGCCATACCCACATGTAATCAGTACAGGTTTCCACCTTTCCATTCTGCTCGATAATGAATTCGTGGGCCACTTAATAAATTGCTGGTGTCTGATGAGAAAATTTATTCAGAGAACTCAAATGGCAAACACAAGCATCAAGACTACAGTAAAATTAAACTAGCAATCACATGTTACATGGTTTTTCCAATAAATTTTACTACCCTAGCAATCACGTTAAATGTTTTTTCCAAGAAATTTTACTACCCTGTTCAGTTCTTTAATGTTGATTTGGGCTACTAGTACTACAATCTTTTTTAAGTGTCCCTGCCTAGCCATGATTACCAAAGCCATGCCAGATTGCTAGTTGATCCAAACAAGACATCAGCGATGTGCCTGTTACCAGTTCATTGTTCTAAGAATTGTCAAAGATACATTTCCTTGCAACATATTAGAAGCTGTTATTTAATGAAAAAAAAAAAAAATCATTCGAGTAAGAGCTTCTAATCCTGCTGATGCAAAACTGAACGCATAGGAAAGTTGAAGAGCTAGGCAGACATGATTATGGTTTGCAATTTTATTGATTTACCTTAAGATAGCAACACTCACCCCTCAAATGCAAAGCTTAAGACAGCAACACTTACCCCTCAAATGCAAAGCCGGTATTGCAACAGAAGTTCATTGCACTGTGTTGGCAGCCTATGATAACAACACATAATATCGAATCCAAACCAATCAAAATGACACAAAATATATTTAAAAAAATTTTGAGGTCATTACATCATGTAAAACCATGCCATATTTTTTGTGGCCAAACACAATTTAAGTCAAAAATCCAACCACTTGGTATAGTAGACACAAGTCTTTGGAGAGATAATACCATCAACTGTACACTGGCTTATCCGTGGACAGACTCCGCATGGAACAGAAGCCATCGCCCCAATTTTTGGCTCCCCTCCAGTGCTGCCCTTACTAATGCATTTGTAACAAACTTTGCCAATTGCAATAGAACTGAACTCTCCCATTCCATTACTCTTAACTTCTATGATCTCATTATCCAAAACCAAGGCCTTCACAATCTCTTCAATTTGCTGTTTTGTTAATTCAGTATTAAATATTTCCCTCTTTTTTATTGATTCTGTAAGTTCCTCCAATGTAGCAACTCTAAGCTTAAATATTTGCTTCGTACAGACCTCTTTCAAGAGCTTTATGAACTCTGTGTCAAGGTTCCCTTCAACATACCACGCCCCTCCAGTTATTTCCTTAGATGGCTCAAATTCTGTTGCCATGTAATATTTTCTTCCCTTGTTTTGAATGTTTACCACTTCCTTTATCAAATTCTTCATCTGGAGTGCCTTCAGCGACTTATTTACCACATTGTCTGGAAGGTTTGTATCCCGTTTCATGTCTCGAGTCCAAATTCCCATATCCTGTTTGCTTCGTATCACATTATAGAGAGCACGCTCATGTTCTGTCAGAGATTGAGCCGAAGAACTTGAATCCGGCTGTTTCCGCTTTACTCCCTGTAATCGGCTCATTCCTATTCAAATGAACAGAAAATAAATACTTATTTTTTAGGATCATTTACAGCTTGGAGGGCCTAATCTAACACTACTCTTGTTTACTGAAAGCTGAAATTTACATCCTATATGATAAGCCACGAATTCAAAGTACTATGACTAAGAGCTGTTGCATGTAAGGACTTGACATGCACATTATTTACTTGCTATAGATTAGGTTGATTAGTTATTTGAATTGTTGTGTCCTATTTCTTAAGGATATTTTCTAAGAATTATGAATGGTTGTTATATTCCTTTTCTATTTAAACTCTTTGAAAGACAGTAATAAAGCAAGTCTATTCCAATTAAAAAAGAAACTCTTGAGGGGTTTACACAGTATAGGAGAATCTGGGGATTTAAAATCTCCTGAACCATACCAAATTTCAGGGATTTTAAAGATTAAATCTCTAGTACCAGTATCAAATTTAATAATCTCCATACCGATACCATACCATTTTTTGAGACAGTTTGGTACAAAAATTCAGTTCTTTCAGAACTAATCGGTACGATACAATCCAAAATGGGAATTCGGGAATTTATATTATACACAAATTTATAAAAACAAACCAAAGCAATGTGGTTTACAATTGTCTTCAAAATGAGAATAAGACATACCATTCCATAACAGTTCATGGAAAAAAAAAAATGCAGTAGCAAAATAATAGCAACCAAACTAAGCAGATGGCAACAACAACGACCAAACTAAGCAGCATAACAGTAGCCACAGCTAAACCGAACGACATGGTGGCAAATTCAAGAACACACACAGCAGCAGCAACAGAACATAGACAGCATCAGCAACATAATGCAAACAACAACAACAACAAGAAAACATGAGCAACAAGGACAAAAGAAAGAACTAACAATAATTAATTGATATTTTGTTTTTAAATGAAATCAGCATATGAACTAAAAAATGCAGTATATACCTTTTAAAACGCTTTAGTAATCCAAAATAGTCTTTTACAATACATTTTCCTTCATTTCCAGATCTTCAATAATTTCTGAAATAAACAACAATTTATTTTAGTTCATTAAATTATATATTATGCAAAAAAAAAAAAAAAAACTATATTATTAATTGAACAATATAATTATATTGATTCAAACTTTCAACGCTCTTCAATTGATTCTTCAAGTTGGACAAGTGTCTTCGAGTTTCTCAACTATATGTCTCCTGCTTTGTATCCTATGTTTTAGATGATCTGGCTTGTCCATCGACAACCAATAATGTTTAAGAACCAACAAAAATAAAAAAGCTTTCCAAAATTTTCCTTGAGATTTATGATTCTTTACATTTTTCTACCAAATAATTTAGTTCAGATGCAATCTTTAAATATCTATGAAACTAGTAGCTGTTTCCAATGCATTCATCACATTTCAACGTTCTTTTCTACTAGCATCTCCAGCTGTATTAATTTCTTGAAAATAGTATCATTCACTGTTTAATTATGCATCTCTTACTCCTAATAATCTAATTATATTCTTTTTTTTTTTATCCACTTAAACAGCAAAACTTTGAAAGATCTCGACATTTTTGAATTTCCATGCATTTCTTACGAATTAAAACAAGTAATTATTGTTTGGTTAATGTGGTGCAAAACAATGATTCTTTTCCACTCTAAGCATAAACAATATGCAGATAAAACATGAAAATAACACTTATATTAGTTGCTTTTCCACTCTAAGTATTAGTTACTTCTGTAACAACAGGTAATCAATTTGGTTGTAACTTGTAAGTAACTGACCATGGCAGATTTAAGTAAAACCCATCATAAAAAATGGCAGAATTAAGCACCTGCGATGAGGCACTCTGCCGGAAGTTCAAGAGCAGCGATGAAGTACCCTGCAGTTTGTGCTTGGTTGTTTAGGACCGACGACTAGCGATCTGCAATCTGGAAGAACAGGGAGTAAGAAGAGGAAGAAGACCGGAAGTACAAGACGAACAACGCAGTAGAGGGCGGCTATATGAAAATGAAGAACAAGTAGTAGTAGGTTTCATTTTTGATATGAAAACCAAATTAAAAGTTCGATAAAACTACATAGTTTTGTTTAGGGCTTTTTTTATACTAAAAGTTATATTATGAAAAAAATTGACGGCATTTTTTGATATAATTTTAGACCATTTTTTAATATCAAAACTCAAAACTAGGGAGTTTTAATAAAAATTACATAGCTTTGTTTAGATATAAATGTTAAAAATTAAAATTAAATTAAATTAATATCATGTTAAAAAAATTAGGTTAATAACTTAATATCATATTTATATTAGTTTTGATAAAACTATAATAACATTATATTTTTATTAATATAATATTATGTTAATATTATATTAAAATTTAAAACAAAATTAGGTTAATATCAAAATTTAAAAATAAAATTTTTATCATAACGTCAATACAAATTCAATGAAATCAATATAATTTTAATACAAATATGTGATTTTACTCTATTTTAAAATTTAAAATCTAATTTAAAAATAAATTAATATTATATAGTATTTTAAATACTTGATATAAATGTAAATCTAATTATTGATATTTGTTGATACTAAAGGTATATAACATCCACTTAGTAAATATATAATACGAATAACAATATTAGTATATATTGAAATTTCTATTAACATAATTGATAAAATAAATTCTATTATATATAACAATATAAAAACTATATATATGTCAAGATTATATGTTAGTAATATTAACATATATAAACATACAATAAGTTTAAATGGGTTGTGTCGTGTTGAAATAACAATATATTTTAATTGATAAATTATAAATTTTGAAATGGAAAAATGATCAAATCTATTCTGACCTATATGTCAATTATCAATCTAATCCTAATTTTAAAATTGTATCAATTTGCTCCTCCAACTTTGAGAGTTGTTCTAAATTTATCCAAACGACATTGAACTTGTGACAGAGATGACGTGACAATCTGACGTGGCATAAGAGTGGCTAACATGACAAAAAACTTAAAACTCACCTTATCAATTCTATCCTGAACAATAGACCAATTATCAGTCTAATCCTAATTTCAGAGTTATTTCAATTTGCTCCTTTAACTTTTTGAGTTGTGTCAAATTTATTAAGAAGTTTATAAGCTTGTACCAGATAGTTGTAATAGCCATGTTTCGTGGCATAAGAGCATTTGACATGGCAAAAAAAAGTAAAACCTAAAACTTAATGTTTTCCAAATCAGAATTGTAAAACACAAGAATATATGGTTTGAATACTGAGATCATGACATGCAAATGTGGAAACATAGCTCGTTTCAAGACATCTTGAAACTTATGCAAATCCAGGTCGATTGTTTTAGGGTTGTTCGTTTTGAGGTATGGTTTTAATAAAAAGGACTCCATAAAAAATTGAAATATTTATGCAAAATCAAAACACTAAAAGTATCATAAAGTCCAAGTAGTAAGAAATTTAAATATTTTTAAATAAAATTATAATTTCAAGCTTTATATATAGAGAAAATAGATGTTCGAAAAATTTTGACCATTTATGGCCATTACATATGCATTAGATAAAAAATGCAAAAGTATGACTGAAGTTTGAGTTTAATTTTGCCATGTCAGACACTCTTATGCCACGTAAGATGACTATTGTAACTATCTGACACAAGCTTATTTACATCTGAATAAATTTAGCACAACTCAAAAAGTTGGACGAGCAAATTAAAATGACTTTGAAATTAGGATTAATTTGATAATTATTCTATAGTTAAGGATAGAATTGATCAGGTGAGTTTTAAGCTTTTGCCATGTCAGATTGTCACTTCATCTTTATCACAAACTCAATGTCGTTTGGATAGATTTGAAACAACTCTCAAAGTTGGAGGATCAAATTGATACAACTTTGAAATTAAGATTAGATTGATAATTGACTTATAGGTCATGATATATTTGATCATTTTCCCTTTTGATTAACACAAAACTATATAGGGCTAGATCAAGTGTATATATATATATATATAGGGACAAATATGTATAGGTATGTCTATAATGGTTCTCTGAAACAAAAAATTATGTTATATGTGAGGCCTAATTTGTTTTTTAGGACCTAATTTATATCCAAATAAATATCTGAAAAAATTGTGTTAAAAAAAAAAATCTGCCTTAATTCTAGGGGCCTAATTAATTTAGTTTTTTTTTCTAAAATGTTTTTAGATTTATTTGGATATAATTCTATTTCATCAAAATAATTTTTTTGTTAATATTTTTTTGGGGTTTAATTTTTGTTATATGGGGGCCTAATTTTTTGGGGTCTAATTTTTGTTTATATAGGAAGTGCATTTTTTTTAGGGTCTAATTTTTTTTTTTTGTAGGGGGGCCTAATTTTTTGTTATATGGGGGGCTTAATTTTTTTAGAGCCTAATTTTTTGTTATATGGGGGTCTAATTTTTTTGTTTTGGGCCATATTACTTGTATATGGAGCATAACTTGATTTGGGGGCCTGAGGTAGTTGCCTCAAAGCAGTTCCAGCCTTGAAACTATATTCATACATCATATATAATTACTGAAGAAGAAAAAGATAGCTAATAGTATTAAAATTTCACTGAACTTTTTATAAATCAAATATCACATTTATTAAATTTGAATGGAGCCTAATAGAGAGAAACGAAACAAAGAGTGTGCTCTATCTAGGCAAAGAGAAATAGGGTGCCTTCTGCTATTATAAGGGGAAAATTAAAAAAAAGAAGAAGTTAAAAAAAAGAAGAAGTTAAAAAAAAAAAGAAGTAAAGGTCAACTTTCTCTCTCAACTATTTTCAAAGAAACAGATTAGCCCTTTCATCACATTTTGACCAATTTAACCATTGAACTACACAATAAAGGTCAAATTAAACCTAATAATTATCAAGACCTCTTAAACATTTATAAATAGCTCCCTAATATTTTAATTAGTTAACAAATCAGTCTTTATTTTAGTAGAAAATATTTTTAACAAAAAAATTAATTTTGATGAGATGCAAAAGAAGCGAACTTTAGGTCTTTGTTTTAATTGTGATGAAAAATTTGTTCTTGGGCACAAATGCAAAGGGCCACAATTGTTGTTGCTTGAAAGGTCTTATGTTAAGGATGAAACAAATGGTCAACTTGAACCTTGAGGATAAGGTTCCTATCAAAGGGGGAGGTGTTGATAATGTACTGTAACTAAGAGCTGTTGCACGTAGGGACTTGACATGAACATTGTTTACTTGCTATAAAATAGGTTCATTAGTTATTTGAATTGTTGTTTCTTATTTCTTAAGGTTATTTTCTGAGAATTTAGAATGGTTGTTATATACCTTTTGTATTTAAACTCTTTGAAAGACAGTAATAAAGCAAGTATATTCCAATTAAAAAAGAAACTCTTGAGGATCATTCTCACCTGAAGCAGAATACCATTTCCTTCTGAAAATTTTGTTATTTTCTTAATAGCTTTGATTGGGACTTATCACTATAAAGGTCAACATATATGAAGCACAAAAATTATCAATTTATATTTATGATTTTCCCATACTTCTCAATCTTCTTCATTATTGTTGAAAGAAGGTTTCAAATGCAATGTTATTCATTTCATACTAAACTCTGAAAACATAACAACAACAAGTTCACTTTCAAACGATGTTTGCCCTTTTTTTTGTTTTATTAAATCCAAAGCTCACTAGAATTGCAATGCATAGTTCATTATCATTTTATAAGCTTTTTAAGTCAGTAGAAGCTCTATAAACTCCGTCAAAACCTCACCCACTTTACCAATCTACTAATTAAGATTCAATATTTGGTAAAAACCTAAAGAAATGAACTCGATTACACTAAAAAATTAAAAAAAAAAGAAAGCATGAAGAAAAAAAAACAAAATTAGAACTTCTCAAAACATTCAAAATTCAATTTTTTTTTTTGGAAAAGTGACAATACCCATTTGCTTTTTTGTAATTTAGAAAATATTATAGAAAAATAATGTTCATACATTTATTTGCGGAAAATAAACAAACATCTTATATTCAAAATACCAAAAAATAAAATAAAATCAAAGAGCGTGAAAGAATCTTATGTGGTGGAGACTGAGATGTAATTCCCTAATTGGTTCTTTCGTTGCAAAGCTTCATTTCAAACGGAAGTGCATATTGTAGTAGCAGGGAGATATCAGAGTTTGTCTTGAATGTTATAGCCTCAATGCTTTAACACAAACTATATAGGGTCGAATCAAGTAAATATGGGGCCCGAGGTAAAATACATAAATATAGAAATACACACACACACACAAATATGGGGCCTAATATGTATAGGTATATCTATAATGGTTCTCTGAAACAAAAAATGGTGTATACACATACACACACACACACACACACACATATGAGACCTAATATGTATAGGTATATCTATAATGGTTCTCTGAAACAAAAAATTGTAATATATGTGAGGCGTAATTAGTTTTTATGAGACTTAATTTGTATCCAAATAAATCTCTGAAAAAATTGTATCGAAATTAAAAAAAATCTACCTTAATTCTGGGGGCCTAATTAATTTAGATTTTTTTTTCTAAAATGCTTTTAGATTTATTTGGATATAATTCTATTTTATAAAATAAATTTTTTATTAACATTTTTTTGGGGTCTAATTTTTATTATGGGGGCCTAATTTTTTTAGAGTCTAATTTTTGTTATACGGAGAGTCTATTTTTTTGGGGGTTTAATTTTTTTTATATGGGGGCCTAATTTTTTGTTATATGGGGGGCCTAATTTTTTTGAGGCCTAATGTTTCTTATATGAGAAACCTAATTTTTTTGTAACCTAATTTTTGTTATATGGGGGCTTAATTTTTTTGAGCCTAATCAATTGTATATGGGGCCTAATTTGATTTGGGGGCCTGAGGCAGCTGCCTCAAGGCAGTTCCAGCCTTAAAGCTATATTCAAGAATTCAAACATCATATGTAATTGCTGGAGAAGAAAAAGACAGCTAATAGCATTAGAATTTCACTAAACTTTTCATGAATGAAATATCACTTTTATTAATTTTGAATGAAGCCAAATGGAGAGAAATGAAATAGAGAGTGTGCTTTGTTTAGGAAGAGAGAATTAAGGTGCCTTCTACTGTTATAGGGGGAAAATAAAAATAAAAAGTAAAGGTCAATTTCCTTCCTCAACTATTCTTAAAAAAACAAATTAGGCCTTTCGTCATCTTTTGATCAATTTAACCACTGAACTATACAATAAAGATAAAATTAAACCTAATAATTATCAAAACATCCTAAACATTTATAAACACCTCCCTAATATTTTAATTAGTTAACAAATTAGTCATTATTTTAGTAGAAAATATTTTTAACAAAAAAATTAATTGCGATGAGATGCAAAAGAGGCGAACTTCAGGTCTTTGTTTTAATTGTGATTTTGTTCCTAGGCACAAATGCAAAGGGCAAAAGTTGTTATTGCTTGGAAGGTCTTATGTTGAGGATGAAACAAATGGTCAACTTGAACCTTGAGGACAAAGTTCTTGTCAAAGGGGGAGGTATTGATAAGCCACAAATTCAAAGTACTGTGACTAAGAGCTGTTGCACTTGGGGACTTGACATGCACGTTGTTTACTTGCTATAGAATAGGTTGATTAGTTATTTGAATTGTTGTGTCTTATTTCTTAGGGATTTTTTCTAAGAATTAGGAATGATTGTTATATTCCTTTTATATTTAAACTCTTTGAAAGACAATAATAAAGCAAGTCTATTCCAATTAAAAAGAAACTCTTGAGGTTCATTCTCACATGAAGCAAAATACCATTTCCTCTTTGAAATCTTTGTTATTTTCTTAATAGCTTTGACTGAGACCTATCACTATAAAGGTCAACACATATGAAGCACAGAAATCATCAATTTATATTTCTAATTTTCCCATACTTCTCAATCTTCTTCATTATTGTTGAAAGAAGATTTCAAATGCAATGTCATTCATTTCATGCTAAACTCTGAAAACATGACAACAATAGGTTCACTTGCAAAGGATGTTTGCCCTTTTTTTTGTTTTATTAAATCCAAAGCTCACTAGAATTGCAATGCACAATTCATTGTCATTTTATAAGCTTTTCAAGCTAGTAAAAGCTCTATAAACTCCATCAAAACCTCACCCGCTTCCCCATTTACTAATCAAGAGTCAATATTTGGTAAAAGCCTAAAGAAATGAACTTAATTACACTAAAAAATTAAACAAAAAATAAAGAAATCATGAAGGAAAAAAAATAAAATGTGAACTTCTAAAAACATCAAAATTCAAATTTATTTTTGGAAAAGTGACGATACCCATTTGCTTTCTCGTAATCTTGAATAGATTATACAAAAATAATGTTCATATTTTTCTTTGAGGAAAATAACAAACACCTTATGCTCAAAATACCAAAAAAAAAAAAAAATTCAAAGAGCTTGAAAGAATCTTACTTAGTGGAGACTGAGACGTAATTCTCTAATTAATTCTTTCGTTGTAAAGCTTAAGTTCAAACACAAGTGCAGATTGCAATAGCGGGGAGATATCAGAGTTCGTTTTGAATGTTACAAAATCAATGCTTTAAAACAAACTATATAGGGTCGGATCAAGTAAATATAGGGCCGGAGGCCAAAAAAATAAAATACACACACACACACACACACATGGGGCCTAATATGTATAGGTACATCTATAATGGTTTTCTATTTTTTTTTTTGTTATCTATGAGGCCTACTTAGTTTTTTTGGAACCTAATTTGTATTCAAATAAATCTCTGAAAAAATTGTATCTAAATTCAAAAAGAAAAAACCTGCCTTAATTTTGGGGGCCTAATTAATTTAGATTTTTTTTTTCTAAAATGTTTTTAGATTTATTTGGATATAATTCAATTTTATAAAATAATTTTTTTTATTAACTTTTTTTGGGTCAAATTTTTGTTATATGGGGGCCTAATTTTTTTGTGGTCTAATTTTTCTTATATGGGGGTTTATTTTTTTTGAGGCCTAATTTTTCTTATGTGAAAAGCCTAATTTTTTTGGGGTCTAATTTTTGTTATATAGGGCCTAATTGTTTTGGGCCTAATCAGTTCTATATAGGGCTTAATTTGACTTGGGAGCCTGAGGTAGCTACCTCAAGGCAGATCCGGCCCTAGAACTATATTCATGGAATCATACATCATATGTAATTACTGGAGAATAAAAAAATAGCTAAAAGCATCAGAATTTCACTGAACGTTTCATGAATCAAATATCACTTTTATTAAATTTGAACGGAATTAAATGGAGAGAAATGAAATAGAGAGTGTGCTCTATTTAGGCAGAGAGAATTAGGGTGCCTTCTATTATTATAGGGGAAAATAAAAAAAGGTAAAGGTCAATTTCCTCCCTCAACTATTCTTACAAAAACATATTAGCCATTTCGTCACCTTTTGACCAATTTAACCATTGAACTATATAGTAAAGGTCAAACTGAACCTAATAATTATCAAAACATCCTAAACATTTATAAATCCCTAATATTTTAATTAGTTAACAACTTAGTCTTTATTTTAGTAAAAAATATTTTTAACAAAAAAAAAAAATAAAAATTTTCACTTATATTTGAAATCTGAATTTCATACCATATAAATTTAATTGTTTATCAATAATTTTCAATAGGAGTGGTCATAGTCTAATTTAGGCCCAGAACTAGCTTGAATCAGCCCTCAATCAGGGGAGAAGTTAAACTAGTAGTTCATAAACCAGAACAACTATATATATAAATGTATATAGCAGTCTACTATTTTGTTTTTATTACTTTAACATGAAAAATTTTAAAAGCTAATAAATTATATACATATCAAACTACACATTTGTTTTTTTTTTTTTTGAAATATAAATCGATTTGAGTGTTATTGTTATTAAAAATTAAATATAACGCATGATTATATTAAAAAAATATTTTTTATATCTAATTAAATTTAAATATTCATATGATAAATTATTAATTTATTAAATTTTATATGGTATAAACATAGTTATAAATATAAATAAAAAAATTTTAATTCTTAAATTTTTTTTATTATAAGATGGATTGATTTATTAAATAAGTAAAATATTAAGGAGGTTTTTATCAATATCTAAGGGTCTTTTATTTACCTATCCAAAAATAAAGAGGTAAGTGTAATTGTTAAGACTAATTTGATCTTTATTCAGTGATTAAGATGACAATATCACCATTTTCATCACTAAAATCTTCAATATTTTCATCTTCATTTGCTTCTTGTGAAACCTTTAATGCTATACTCTTTTTCTTCTCTTCCTTCTCTTCTTGCTATTCACCTCTTTGCTTAACTGTGAGCTCATGTGTCAAGAGTTTTCTAATAAGCACATTAGTTGAGTGGGTAGAGAGGTCTTAAGCTTTTTTAATTGAAGTAACTTGAGATTCCTAATCTTTCTTAGGTAGGAATCTTAAAATCTTATTATTCACCTCTTCCTTGACAAAATATTTTTTAAGTTTCTTAAGGGTTGTGAGGAGAACATTAAGATGGTTTGTCATCTCCATGATTGAATTTTGAGGCTTCATTTTAAAAAGTTCATATTCATGCATATGAAGTTGAACCTTTTTGCTTCTTACTTGTACATCGCCTTTATAATGGTTCTTCAAGGTCTCCCACATTTCTTTGGCCAAAATGCAATGTTGAAGCTTGTCTCATTCTTCTCTTATCATAGAAGAGAGTAGAGTGATCATAGCTTTCTTGTTTTTATTGTTTTCTTTTTATCATTGTTTCAATCACTTTTTGAAAGAGTATTTTGTACAACATCAATTATAGTTTTTGGTGGTTACCAACCTTTAAGAACAACTTCCCAAAGTTTAATGGAATCACAATCTAGATATATCTCCATTTTGAACTTCTAATGAGGATAGTCACTACCATTAAAGAATGGTCTAAGTGAAGAAATTTTTTATGATTCACTCCTCATGATCTTGTATTCTAGCAATAAAGTTCCTAAAATTCAAGATTTGATACCAAATGAAAATGCCTTAGGGGGGGGTGAATAAGGTAATTGAACAATAAATAGAAATTAAAAGAATTCTTTGCAAGAGTTGAAAGAAAGCTGAGAAGAAAGAATGATGAACATAAGAATTTAAGGAGTTTGAATTCTCAACAATCCTACATCTCCACTTAATTTATCCCCAAGTTAGGATTTTCAATTCCCACAATCTTATTCATAAGATTTGAGATTACACAAGGGTTTGAGGCTCATTTTTTTAACCTTACAACTTGAGTTTTACAAGGCTCACTAAAAAATCAATTCACAAGTGTTTTCAAGGCTCACACTAAAACCAATTTCCTAAGTGTTTTAATGGCTAAACACTTAAACCAATTCCTATAGAATATAATCTCACTTCCCGTTTTATAATCCTAGAAAATAGAATAATAAAAATGTCTATTCTAACACTCACAAACTCTCACAAGAGTTATACAAAAATAAAATGAATTTTGAAGAGTTTAGAGAGCTTGATTGAATGCTTGAAAGTCTAGAATAGCTAAACAAGTTTATTAACCTTAACATAATCTTCAGTAGTTATATTTATACTTGAGCAATTCAATTATAGCTGTTGGAAGCAATAATTTCATTTCCAACTAAATCAAGGTCCATTTGAATGTAATTTGGACTTTTGAGTTGTAATTTGCTATGTCTCGGTTGGGATTACATCAGTCCTGGTTAGGACAAAAGTAGCTATTTTAGGTTTGAATTTCTCTATTTCCAGGGATGGTCCCAGTCGGGATATAGATCGGGATTAATTCTGCCTAAAAATAAAAATTTTGCAGAATTAGGTCCCAATCGGGATTGCTTGGTCTTGGGTAATGTCACGATCGGGACATTGATCAGGATCTTCATTGTCCTAAAATCCCATTTGAATAGAATTCAGCCCTTCAATCCTGGGTTCGGTCCCGATCGGGATTGAGCTAGGATAGATTTCAAAATTGGTAAAAATGTGCAATTTGATCCATGTCTTGAGTCCAATCGAGATAGTGCTTGTGATGTCTTTCCAAGATGATTTTTCTTTGATAATTCATCATTATTTTGACTTCCAAATGATTCATAACTTATACAAACTTGAAATAAAGACATTAGTTGCTTAAAATTAAGTTTGTTAAGATTAAAATCAAAATTGATAACTTGTTAAGTTCAACCGTTTTTTTTTTTTCTAATGATGAGAAATTTGATAGAATTTATAAAAAGATTCCATTAATTTATTCCTAAAATACAAATTACTTCAAATTTTATATTCAGAAAAACTTAACTTAATTGGAAAACATTGATTAATATTGAAAGTTATTAGTAACAATATTATCATCACAGGAAAGAAACATAGCTATTTAACAAGAGAATGTGTGCCATTGCATTGTCACACAAATGATGTCTACGCTCTTTCTTCTTGGTATTGACATTGGTTAGCTTGAAATGGGCTCTGGAAGAAACAAGCGAGCCAGCATTGCTTCAGTCTCCTTCATAAGGTTGTAAAGCAGATCGGTGGAGAAGAATGATTGCTGCATTACACTTGGCATGGCAGATAACTCAAAGGTCATACCTGTCTTCTTGTTGTGCTTCTTGACAATTTTTACTAGTCCTGTTTTTAAAGAACAATTAAAATAAGAGCAAGGACTAATCCTGTCTGGTTAGTAAAGTCCACTGTTCGAGCGTCTGCCTTGTAATGCACAAGCTCAAGAATTCAAATCCTAAAGGTCCGCAAGCAGTATAATCTATGGGTTGCTTGGATAAGATCTCCTACCTACCCCATTTCAAAGCGAAGTGGGGATGAGAATTGCAAAACTCACCCACCCCATTTTTATTCCTGTCTGGGGCCTGGAGGTTTCGTGAGGAAGAAAAGAGAATGTGAAAAAAGAACATTTTGAAATGGAAAGGCTATTCAATGGCCATATCACAACAAATCGTAGGATGGGAAATCAACTTCTTTTCCTGGCATTACAGCCATAGAGAGTTAGTTGTATAAGACTCATTATTGCTTGCTGTTCAAGCAAAAGTTGCAACTGTTTTGACCTACCAGTTATTGGCCTGCTAAATAATTGACAACTCTCAGGTGTTCCCTTGGAGGTTATCCAGAGATCCTTATCATTAGCAGGAGTTATAGCATCAAGTTTCAGGAATTTTTAACCAAAAGTTGCAACTGTTTGGACCTACCAGTTATTGGCCTGCTGAATAATTGACAACTCTCAGGTGTTCCATTGGATGTTATCGAGAGATCTTTATCGTTAGCAGGAGTTATAGCATCAGGTTTCAGGAATCTAGTAAAAAAATTTATATATAGAAGGCATATAAATGCATGAGACTCGCTACTTTGTATGCACCAAGCTCATGTCTTTAAACAATCTATCTAATAGTACAAGATTTGCCTAATCTTTGGTATCATATTCCCAGAAAAATCTCATCGATGTGACTCAATATTCACCCAGGATAAAGAAAAGGAAAACAATCGTACCCGTGAAGTTAAGGGCACTGTATTGGAGCAGCAGAACCATTTCTCCATGAAATTTTAGGATATCCTTCTGCACTTCTATCCTCTCTTCATCACTATGCAAGTTTGCCTCTCTTACTTGCAGCTCCTGCAATACCGTGCTATTCTTAAAAATCGCTATATTTTTGTCACAAGGACATACTTTCTCAAATCAATTTCAATTAACAGAAAAAAGAAAAAGGATTTTAAGACAAGAACCTTTAATCGAATGATGTAGTCTTCCTCTTTATCCAAATAAAATGTGTTAACTTTCTTGAGTTCAGTATCTAATAATCTTGAAAAACCGATTCTAAGAGTCCTATTATTCACTTCCAAAAATCTTCTAGTTGCAAATCTTGGGCAACTTCTAGCAGTGGTGATAATATGTCCTCCAGATCCAGTATAAATCAGCTTCAACTGTTTCTTCAACTTCTTGTAAGATATGAACTGCCCTTTCCATCCACGAAAAGTTCTTTCAACCTCACTGCGAAGGATCTTATCGTACTTCATTTTCCTCCTCCTTTCTCAACCTCTAATATTGGAGGAAGAGACCAGGGAATGACATTAATATATAGTAAAGCTTAATTCAGCATATCCTCTTAGTCGTCCTCGAGCAGATATTCTCAGAATATTAGTTACAGATGCTTAACCAGGCGACCATCTTTCCTTGAATGCATCGACAGGCTAGCAAATCAGATTAGAATAGTAAATAATGTACAATATAACTTGTTAATTCAAGCATTCTGATTTTCTGATTGGAGTCAAACTTATCCTAAAGCCAAAATCATTTTTAATCTTTCCTTAACTCAATCGAAAAATGACTTACAATACATTCTTGTTTTCTTCTGCCAACCGTCTAGTTCTTGTAGCTTTCATTGCAGATGACACGTTCTGGAGAGAATACAACTAGGAATCCAAGAATACAGCCGCATTTCCAAAAAAAAAAAGAAATTCGATATGACAGATAAATTAAAAGAAAAAATAATAATCTATTTATTATAATGACAAACACTGTAACTTGGAATTAACTAAATGGCCATTGGAATTAGTTAATTAAATAATGCTTGCTTAGCCGGCCCGCATGATAGGAAAGAGACATGGAGGAAACTTGTATACAGAAATGGAAATACACCAGAAGGTACCTGTTTGCACCTTCTATTAGAGCCCTGAAATTTTCCTTCTGATTTTTTCAGCATTTGGGATTGCTTCCATTTGGGCAACTTCACATGCTGTAATAAAATCGTGAATTCAAAAAATTTCTGTTTCTCTTGAATAAGGTTTTGTCCATAAACCATAAGGGTTAACCACTTCGATGATTTTTTTTCCTCTGCCAATTCCATTCTAAAAATGATTGTTCAAATAATGTATACTTTTATCAAACTTTGAATTCATGGCATTCCTCCGATGTAAAATATTGATACAGCAAGTTTCAAATTTTCATTTGTAAGGAAAAAAAAAAAAACTCAGGATCTAAGTAGGGAACAACGAGTAGCTAAGTACAAAAGAAATACAGTGTGGACAAATGATAATGGCAATCATTTAAAGACAATTAGTTCAACTGTGCTTTCCAAATGATAAAAAAAAAAAAAACTAAGGGACCATCGCCATTTGTCCGGTTATACAAGCAGCTTTTCTACTCAAAATTCGGTTGGAGGTTTGAGTCTCAACAGTCTTCTGATTCTATCCTTGTCAGTATTCTCCAGCAATCCCTTACAAAGAGTGGAAATGAAGATAAGTGTTTGAAGATGTAAGAACTAGCATACAAAAATGTGCAGTTGTCCCGCTAGTGTGCATGCAAATTGCAAAAAATAAGAAGTGCCACAATATTGTAATGACTACAGTTCTTAGTCGTAGTGTTTTTGACATGCTAAAATCAAAACATACACAGAAAGCAAGTGCTTAGTTGCAATCTTTTTTTTTTTTTTTTTTGTTATCACCTCATGACCAAATTTAGTGAGCCAGTGCCAAGTGCCACGGTACCTATTTAAGTATTTAAGAAATTCCCAAACAGCTAATAATGCAGTTTCAACTTCCAAGCTCAAGGTAATTTACCACACTTAATTTCCAAACTATTTCATCCAGGCATAAGCATATCTTTCCATACTTGTCAAGGAAAAGGCGCTCAGTCGGAGGCTTCCCACATACGTCCTTCACAGCTGAAGTGATAGCAAAGATAACTTCTCCCACTACAGAAAAATCATCCGTTTAACCATCAATCCTCCAATCAATCACACATTCAGAGCCTCAACATTCTATTTTGTGTTATTTTTTATTTTTCAAAATAGAATCAAGACAAGTAACACCATAATTTCTAAGGAACAAAGGTATCAAAAGTCTTTCCTATCAATAAGACATCAAATCAGGTCTTCACAGCATGTCAAGAAATTTATGCTTGGAAGCCAATAAAATTGGGAATGCCTTAAAGGGACCTATAAGTTGCAGGATCATCAACCTTGGGAATTACTTATGCATTCATAAGCTCAACTGTTCTTGTCTTAGCATAAAAAATTATGGGATTCTTAAAGAAGATAGATACTCTCAGGCAAGTTCATCGTACTCATCTTTGCCAACAACAAAAATGCTGACTTCCCCAAGCACTGTGTACACTATATAAACTGACCTGGTAAGAGGAAAAAAAATAGTAAGTCAAGAGGAATTAAGTAATATGATAAAAAGAACTTTTAGGGTGTTCAGTTAAGCCCATAACTTAATTCTATTATAAAAAATCTACCAACTATAGTGAAGTACAATGGCTCATGAAAAGATGACATTTGGGACAGCACTAATTCGAGACTGTCATTTATAAATGACACAATTTATTGCAGTTTAGCTATCCTGCTTCCTTGGGAAAAGCCACACAAATGTCCCTTCAATTGTCAAAAGTGGACATGGTAACAGGACCCATTTTCCGTCATGATGTCATCAATTTCTAATATGACAACAAATGATTTCCCCAAGTATTAAGCATTGATAAAATAAACACAAAGACAAGATATATATATATATATATATCTCGTTTGGTGAGCAATTAAATATTATTAAATCCTGTATGATTGTTAATAAATAATTTTTTATAGTAAATTAAATTATAGGTATTAAAATTTTTAAAAAATTTTTAAAAAATAAAAGAGAACTCTAATTATTATAAATTTGCTGTCCAACAGTAAAAAAGAAAGCTTAAATAATAAATTTTAGAAAAATCTTAAATAAGAATTAGGAAAATAAAATCTTAAAAATAGGAAATAACAAAAAATGCTCGTTTAAGGATCTAAATAATAGAATTTAGTCGAAAAGCGACGGATCTCACGAGCAAAGCTCGTGACTTTGAATCGCTGACCCATTTTCACATGAAATAGGCTTTTAAATCATCCAAATCTGATACTTGGAATTTATCCAAAATTATGAAACTGCCACTAATGTAAATTGTCAAATTTTTGCATAAATTTTAGGATTTGTTCATCTATGCAGCTTGCATCATTCTCCCCAGGGTGGATAGAATTCGCCCTCGAATCTAACTCGTCAAATAAATCACCTACAAAAGGAACCAAGTGCTTGACATTAAACACATCCGCAGTCCGAACATGGTTAGGTAGCTTCAACCTGTAAGCATTAAGATTAATCTTCTCGATGATCTTCATTGGTCCAATCTTTTTGGCAGACAACTTGTTGTATTCGCCTGCAGGAAACCTGTCTTTGGTCAAGACAACCTACACAAAATCCCCCACGTCAAACTCGACATGCCGCCTTTTCTTGTCAGCAGCCTGCACAAGGTGGTCATGGACAGACTGATGAACGTCCTACAATCCATTGACAAAACTTGCTACCCTGCCATCTAGTTTCGTCTTTGGCTGAATCCAGTACTCCTATTGACTGCATGATTATGGGCGAACTCTGCCTGACATAGCTTCTGATCCTAACTCTTCACATGTTCACCCACTAGGCATCTCAACAAGTTTCCCAAAGATCGGTTCACCACCTATGTTTGTCCATTTATTTGTTGATGATAGGCACTATTGAAATTCAAGTGCGTATTCACCATCTTCCATAAGCTACGCCAAAAATGACTAAGGAACTTGGTATCTCTATCTGACATGATAGACAGAGGCAAACCATGCAGCTTGTATATTTCCTTAAAGAATAATTGAGCTACATGAACAACATCTATTGTCTTCTTACATAGTATAAAATGCACCATTTTTGAGAAACGATTAACTACCAGGAAGATAGAATCATTACCTCCCTGTGTGCGTGGTAATCCGAGATAAAATCCATGCTGAGTTCCACCCAAGGCTATAAAGGAACTAGCAGAGGCATGTAAAGGCCTACGTTAGATGCTACTCCTTTGGAAACCTAGCAAATCCAACACCTTTCCACTAGCTTTTCTACTTCTTTGCGAATGGTAGGCCAAAAATATTGAGCCTTAACCAATTGCACAGTTCTGTCCCGATCGACATGTCCCTCACCATGAAATTCCTAAAGAGTCTTTAAACGTAAGCTACAGTTTGTGATACATAGCTAATTGCCCTTGAACAAAAATCCATTATGCACTAGGAAATCTGTGCACTCGCCTGTTTTAATTTTATCTAAAATAACAGAAAAGTATAGATCAGTCTTAAATAATTCTGCAAAGGATTCAAAGCTTGGTACCTCAATGGTCATTTGGGTTAATAATGCCTTTCGCCTGCTTATTGCATCTACCACCTTGTTGGTAACCCCTGACTTGTGTTTCACAACATAAGTGAATTTCTGAAGGTAAGCCACCCAACTCGCATGCTTAGCAGAAACCTTGTCTTGTCGATGCAAATGTTTCAAAGCCTCATGATCTGTATATAGAATAAATTCTTTCTGAAATAAATAATGATGCCAATGCTTAATAGCTTGCACAGTAACATAAAACTCGACATCATAGGTACTATAGCGCATCCTGGCCCTTGTCAACTTCTCACTGAAATACGCTACTGGTTTGTTGTTTTGGCTTAAAATAACCCCAATTCCCACTTTTGAAGCATCTAAATGTAGCTCAAAAGGTTGATTAAAATCAGGCAGCACTAAGATAGGGGTTATGGTAAGGCGTATTTTAATCAACTGAAATGCCTTTTCTGCCTCATCAGTCCATATAAACTTCCCAATTTGCCTCATGCAATCAATGATAGGCACCATAATACTACTAAAATGCAGAATAAAGCATCTGTAAAATGAGGCTAGTCCATGGAAACTTCTCACCTTGGTTATTGTGGTAGGTGTTGGCCAATGTTTCATAGCCTTAACCTTTATTTCGTCCAACTGCAATCCTTTTCCAGAAACAACATAGCTAAAAAATAACACCTTAGAAGTGAAAAATGCACACTTCTTAACTGCAGCGAAAACTTCTCTCTATGCAGCACAGTTAAGACCTCTTGTAGTTGCTGTAAATGATCATTTAGGTTAGCACTATAAATCAGAATATTATCAAAATACACAACAACACACTTGCGAATGAAAGGCCTCAGAAACTGGTTCATAACACGCATGAAAGTGCTTGGTGCGTTTGACAGCCCAAATGGCAGCACTACCCACTTATACAACCCCTCTTTTATCTTGAAGGCCGTTTTCCATTCATCGCCATCTCAAATTTGAATTTGATGATAGCCACTCTTTAAATCAAGTTTAGTAAAAATCATGGCCCCATTAAGCTAATCAAGTAAGTCATCTAGTCTAAGAATAGGAAAATGATACTTGATCGTTATTTTATTAATGGCTCGACTATCTATGCACATCTGCCAAGAACCATCCTTCTTTGGTGTTAGGAGGGCCGGTACAGCACAAAGGCTCAAGCTCTCACAAATGTATCCTTTGGCCAGTGGCTGTTCTACTTGTCTCCTCAGTTCTTCATGCTTATTAGGACTCATCCGGTAGTGTGGTTGATTTGGCAAGGCTGCCCCTAGTTCAAAGTCAATCTGATATTGGATGTCTCATATGAGAGGTAACCCTTCAGGTAGTTCTTCTGGAAACAAGTCACTGAACTCTTTCAGAAGTGGTAAAACTACATCAGGAACCACCATCTCTCCATCCACCATCTTCCCGAATAGGATATAAATAATTTTAGACTGCTGCACTACTTTGTAAAATTGGGATAGGGTTAATAAATTAACACAGCTCTTGTTTTTGCCCTACACAGTTGCATATTGTTCAGAGTCCTTTTTAGGGACAAGCACTATTTTCATCCTTTCAAATATGAAGCTGTAGGTATTAGCCTTTTTGTCATGCATCACGCCTCTATCAAACTGCCACAGTCGCCCTAACAATAGATGACATGCATCCATGGCTATCACATCACACCAAACATCATCCTTATACTTTGCCCCAATGGAGAAGGACACTAAAGCACATTTCAAAACTGTTACTTCGCCCCCTTTCTTTAACCACGCTAATTTGTATGGCTTAGGATGCTTGACAGTCATAATTCCTAATTTTTGAACTGCTTCTACTGATATTATGTTCTCACAGCTGCCCCCATCAATCACAAACCTATAAATTTTCTCTTTAATAGTGCAGGAAGAGTGGAAGATATTATTTCGCAACCATTCCTCATCCACAACCCTTGGTGTTAAGTAGGATCTCCACACAACCAATGTTGTGCCTACATCTCCAGTCATAATCTCCTTATCCCCCGTATCTGCATCAAATACTGGGTCTCCTATTAAGTTTGCAGCCTTCTCTTTATCTTGGTGTTCATCTGAATTAGCAAACGTGGCTTTTTTTCCCTTATTTTTGCACTCAGTCTGCCTGTGCCTTGTCTCACCACATGAAAAACACTTGATACTGTTTGGCCTTAGTGTCGTTACTGGTCTACTGGCAACCCCAGTGGTCACACCGCCATTTGGATGACTCGCACCAAGTCCTCCTCCCGTGCTTCCCTACCCTATATTTTGTACAAAACCACCCAGACGCCTCCTCTCAATCTGCAATGCCCATTGGTGTGATGCAAAAATAGACATAGGATCAAACATGTTCACCGTATCCTTGATTTGCTCCCTTAGGCCCCCAATATACCTCGCCACCAATTGGTCCTCTGTCTTATGCACCTCATTCTGAGTGATCAATTAATAAAATTCAGTTGTATAATCATCAACTGAATGGGTCCCTTGCTTTAAATTCTGCAACCTTTGATATAGTAAATATTGATAATTATAAGGTAGGAATGCAGCACACAATTATTTCTTTATCTTCTCCCAAGTCATAATTTTGGACTTCCCTAATCGGACTCAGGTCTGTTTGGTTTACTACCACCAAGCCATGGCTCTATCTCTGAACCTCGTTGCCACTAATGGTACTCAGTGATTTTCTATCACCCGTTTAAAATCCATTACCTCCTCTACTGTGGCCACCCAATCAAGGAACTCTTCGGGTTGTAGGGTACCATGAAATTCAGGTATTTCAGTTCGTATACCTGCTTCCCATTATTGCCTGTCATCAACCTCTACATGCTGCCATTGTTATCTATAGGGATTCTCATAATACCCATCACCATCATCATCTTCATCATCATTTCCTTCAACCAAAGGATTCCTTTGGTCATCAATATTAGGGTTCCATCTCAGATCTTGATTCGTCTGCTCCCGCTGCTCCCTATTTTGATTGACTAACAACAACTCCTCTATCCTTGTTATGAGTTGTTCTATGAGGGTGTCAATCCATTGATTCATCTGGTCCATTTGCTGCTCAATACGATGTAGATCATCATGCTCATAAACCTCTTCTACACGTTGTAGTTGCAACCTGTTGCTGTCTTCTATGAGACATCTTGTCCGAGGAGCACAACTCTAATACCAAACTGATGTAGTGAAAAAGTGGATTAAAATAATTGAATATTGTCGAATCGTGCACGACTGCCAATAAATGATCTTCTATAGCAAATTAGACTATATACATCAAAATTTTCATGAAATTTTGGAAGAATAAAAAAGAATTTAAATTATCATAAAAATGTTGTCCAACAATAACAAGGAAAGCTTAAATAGTAAATTCTAAAAAAGCCCTAAATAAGAATTAGGAAAATAAAATCCTAAAAATAAGAAATAATAAAAAACGCTTGTTTAAGGATCTAAATAATAGAATTTGGTTGAAAAGTGATGGATCTCATGAGCAAAGCTCATGACTTCGAACCACTGGCCCATTTCCACATGAAATAGGCTTTTGAATCACCCAAATTTGATACTTGAAACTTGCCCAAAATTATAAAACTGCCATAACCGTAAATTGTCAAATTTTTGCATAAATTTTAGGGCTTGTTCCTCTATGCGGCCTGCATCAATTGGTGATACATCTAAATGGATACTGTTGAAGAACATAGGTATACATACTTATGGGAAGCAACAATAAGCTCTTCATTTTTTACATCTTTAAGATTATCTGCCCCTAGCTTAACTAAGAAAGATCTCCAATGCAATCTCTCCTCAACTGGAACTCCACTAAATCTGCAACAATATTAACATTAAATAGTTTAATCAATATGTTAACCATTTAATTGTACACAGAGAAAAATAATACCGACTCCCTTCAAAAGAGAGACTAAATTATTATTAATCAAAATTTAAAAAGCAATTGAAAATAATTTTTCCTCAATGTTTCCAAGGTACAAAACTCTCTCTCTTTATGAGATCATCAAATAAAAATGCCCATATTAGGAGGGATGCTATATGAAAATAACAATTCTTTATGCACTAGCCTTTTCTAGAAAAATAGACAGCACCACCATCCGTACAAAGCATGGTGCAACTTAATCTATCATCTTATCCGTCACTGATGAATGACAAACACACAAATTCAGACATTGGCTCCAATACAGTTATTATTGCATCTCGCAAACTTGATTCAATAAGATTTCTTTTAAAGAAATTGAAAGACCTAAAATTTTAAGGCTAGAATGACATATGAAAGAAAATGCATTGTTATGCTTAAAGGAATATAGAAGTTTCTTTTTCAATCTTTTAAGCTATTCATTTTGTTAATGTCATTTTTGTCCCAGGCTCTTCAGATCCACAATAATTTAAACAATATAATCTCCTATATTGAGGTATCATCATTTATGCAACATAATCAAAGAATCTCAATCACTTTTCTAAGACATAGATATATGAAAAACAAACTCAAACCAATATGTGACAAGGAAAATTTTCAAAAGCACACACCTTTATGATACAGCATCACTACTAGACCTTACAAAAATTTAAGGCCAATTTGAGTTGAATTGGGTACTCTCTTAAAGTCAATGTAATAGTTAAACTCAACATCTATTTAACACTACCAAAATCTATTGCCATGCATAATAAAGCTCTATAAAATCACTCATGTACTAAACTATAACATATCTTTCACCTTCTTATATCTCCCTTTACCCTAAGGAGGCATTCATCTGCAACCAGGATATGATTTATTCTTATGCAAGGCAACGACTCAAACTTAGAGTGTTACAACCCGAATTCAGAGGTACGTGACCAATACTAGAAAATGGGAAATACAAAAATACAACAAAAACTCGTAGTAAGTATTGAAAATTTTTGCAACTAAATAACAATCACTTAATAATAATACCATGGATAAAATCATTAATATCAAATACATAAGTCATTACAACAATATTTTAACACAACACAAATCCATAATATCAATAATACAAGTTTCATAATCAACTATTGCAGTATCTAGAATTTGACTACATAATGTCCAAATAAAATAGACATACATAGTGCAGCCGATGAAGAAGAAACTAGACGCAGACGACTAGTGCTAGATTGACTGTGAGATCCTAAAAAAATAAGTTGAAGGGAATTAGATCTCATTAAGTGAATCAATTTTATAAAATACATGTTGATTTGAAAATATTTATTAAAATCCTTTTTGAAAATAAAAAAATAAAAAAAAGTAAAATAAATATAAATATAAATATTAAAAATCATTTACTTTAATATAAAACTTCAATATAAAATCATATAAAATTTATTCTTTTATCGAAAAATCTAGTTGAACACCTAGAGCATCAAATTTTAATAGCCATTTGACTCACTTATTCCAATTAATTGTCAGTCCCAAAGAGCAAACTTGACCAGGGTGCTGTTATAGTCGGTCTCTTATTCTAAATGATCACTGGTGCTTAGAGAGCATGCTCAACCAGGGTTCAACCAGTATTATACCTCTATCTAGAGAGCAAGCTCAACTAGGGCTAAAAAATAATCATACATCTGCCCAGAGAGCAAAACACAACCAGGGCTCACAAATTAATCAATGGCCATATAAATAATCATTACTGGTGCACATGTAGTCCTAGTGATATCCACTAGATAACACATTCTACCATTATTTTCAAATCATTTAAATAATAATAAATAAAAAAATAACATAAACAAATAAATCAGAATAAAGCAAATTCTATAAAACATTCTTCAATTATTATTCATGATAAATAAAGAAATAATCATGCATGTAGCAATATAAATAAATTCATAAATAATTCATATAATCATTTTATTATTATTTAAATCATATGAAAATATAATTAAAACTGTCGTAACACACATTCTATAAAATTAACTCACAGGTTGAGCATGCTGGGCAACACATCCTTTGCTACCCAAATGCTACAGTTATGGTCTTGGAGTTCTCCAAAATAACTAATATTTATTTAAAATATGCTTATATAAATAAATTCATAAAAAATTTTCAAAATTTAATAAAATTATGAAATGATGAGGTTGACTCAATATAAGACACAATGATATATAGACTCAGAATTTACACATACCGATGTCATGTTTTATGAGAAATCTACTGAAAATTTGATAGAGTCTCCTTTGTAAAACAAATATCTCTTTACCGAAATAGAGCCGATCCTATATAAAAACAACACTTCTAATAGTTTCATAACTCAACAACTCGAGTTGGGCCCCACGCTACACTTATGCCCAACCGAGAACCACAATTCACATCATATATAAAAATAATATAATTTATCTCAAATTACTAATAATTCATAAGAATTTAGTTAACTAATGCAAATTAATTTATTTATATAAATAAAAATATAAGGAAAATTTATTTCCAAGTAATTAATAAAATTTATAATTTATAACAAAATCTCGCTAATGAAATCCATTTTCCATTTTACTACTAGATTAGCACAAATTATAAATAGGAATTTAAATTAATCAAATAATTCATAAAAATCATAAAAAAAAAAAGAGTCATTTAAGCTTAAAAATAATAAATAAATTCATTATTCATTTATTTTCTCAAAATTACTACTAGTTAACTAATAATTGAAAATTAATTATAAAAATTATTTTTATACTTTTATTATTTAAAAATCTGTCTAAAATAGAATAATTAACAATAAATTCAATTAAAATTAAACAATTCACCAATTTCTAATAATTTTCCAAAAAATACATAGTAATACATAAACTTTAAAAATTCCTATCTCAAATTCTATACATAATTTCACAAAACTTTCTTCACAAAGTTTAATCTACATAATATATAGAATTTATTAAAAATATAAAAATTGTCCGACTCCGGATTCTCCGGAACAGTGATATGAATAGGACCTGAAGATGAAAAAATTAAATAAAAATCATAGAAACAAGATCACAACCTATAGATCATTGTATCTCAAAGTAACTATACCTAATAAAATAAAATTAAAGCTCAATTTAAGAAAATAACAAAAAATAGCTTAAAATTAATTACTCAATTGATGGAGGGCTTTTGAAGCCTAGAGGACGAGGATCATTTTGACACCGCCGGCAAGCCTTTGGCTCATCGGAGGCGGTGCCAGTGTAACTTTCTCCCCATTGGCAATGAAGAGACTGAGAGGGAGAGAGGGAGGCCGTAAAAGGAAAAGGGAAAGGGATGGCAGCGATTAGTGTGGCGACGGTGAGGCTAAGGTGGTGGTGGTTGATGCCAGTAGTGATGGTGGTGGGTGGTGCTGCGTGGGGAAGAAGAAGAGAAGCGAATGGAAAAGAAAAGAAAAGGAGGGAGAGAAGGAAGGAAAGGACAAAAAGTTTTTGTATACATATATATATATAGTACAAAAATACAACTTTTATTATTTTAAGATAAAAATATCTCCTTTCTTAATTATATAACCCACATAATAATATGTAAATAATTTATAATTTTAAAATTAATAAAATCTTTATTAACAATACATTTAACACTAATTAAATAAAATAATAATTAAACTTAATAATTCACATTTAATATTAATAATTAAAAATTAGGGTCTTTACATGGAGTTTGAAGTAGCTTGACTACAGTCATAAACTTAGACAAGCACCATCAAGATTATCAGAATATGTCCATTAAAACCTGTCATTTTGAACTTTAACCCATCCTAATAACCTCCTATTGAGATAAGCAGGATTGCTAAACTAATAGTCAACTCCAATGCCTTTACAAGACAATTTCAATGTGTACACTCAAAATATATTATATAAACACTATAATGCAATTATATGCTAGAATGCATAGCCTATGATAACTTTATTTATGCAATAAAAAAGAAGGGTCTTGGTAATAATTGCAACACTATCGTAACTATTGCAATTTCCTTATAAAATTGGCTTTCTTAAGACTTTTACATTGTGGATCTACTCATGTCAATAAAATCATGTCCTTTCTTTCATATAAGTAGCATACATTGGTAATTCATGTCAAATTTCCCTCACCACAAGCAACGTAAATGTTCACATGATCACCATCAAAAGATATTTAGAATTCCATAAAAAAGCTATAATATAAAGAATTGTACTTTTTAAGAACCCAAATACACAAAAATTAATAGCATGATACTCCAATAACCAACTTCAAATTCAACAAGATGAAAACAACCCAATAAAATCAAACTAAAAGGGTATTTAAAACCAATTAAGAATCAATCAATCAAAATTTTACAAAATTAAGCCAAAGATTAAGATGATACTGATATAAGAAGAGCTAAAACGCATCAAGAAAATATCTTTATATGTACCGTTCGATCAAAATTTTCCTTCAACATTAGCAAAAAAAACTGTAAGAATCATTTTCTTTTTTTTGGTCTCTTATCCTTCAAAATATTTTTCTTTTCTTTTGTTTTTTTGCTTCGATGCTTCAACTTGAAACAAGCAAAATCAAACCCATTGCTCAAATTTATTAATTTGCAAACATGGCCCTATGATTTTATTATTTGTTTAATAAACCCCACCTATATGAACAATTGTATGTTATGCACATATAGTTTTTATATATTGACTCCTCAATTATTTATTCTATTAAATATAAAATGAAAGAAAAAGAGATATTGGTGTTTCACTAAGGGTTGTGCTTCGGGCTGGTTGGGTGAGTTCGGGTGGAAGAAATTGAAAACCGAGTGGGTATCAGAAGGTGGATTATGGGAATCGAACCAAGGAGTTCAAAAATGGAAAATTTTCAGGTCGAAAACCCTAAGTAATCGTGATTAATTAGAATGGTTATTCAGATTGAGCTTTTTTTGAATTAAGCCTAAAATAATAAAATTCGAATGAAAATTAAACATTTTTACTATATAGTTGGGTCGAGCTCATTACAATTTAATAGGGTCCAACCCTTTTACATATTAAATGATACATATAAGGCTTTTGGCCTATATATATATATATATATATATATATATATATATATATATATATATATATATATATATATATATATATAAAGCCTTTTGCAAGTCTAAGTATTCGTATTTAGAGCTTAAAAACTATAAATTATATCGTATAAGGGCTATGTCTATGCAAAATATACATGAAACTTCCACCATTTACAAAATAAACATGGAAAGAAAGCTTCAAAGTTCAGTGTCAAAACTGATAACTAAGTCAATTTGACTTCACTTCCACCATTTGCAAAACATACAGAAAAAGAAGTCTTCTAATTCATAACTAAGTCAATTTGACTATGTATCAGAATTTCTAGATTTGTTTTTGAAAAGAAGAGTGTCTGCACATACCAAATAAAGGTAGACAGCTGTAATGCAAATGTGTATCCACAATTTTACATAATTATAAACAAAAAAATTAACAATATGAAAAATAAAAAAGCTAAGGATAAAATGAAGCATATAATTATAAAATCAAGTTATAATTATTAAACAAATGTTAAAAAAAATGCAAAGGCTTGGAATAACAATTTTCATGTAATTGGATCAATGCAAGCATCATTTTCTGGCAACAAACTACAAACCATTTTCTACCTAAAAAACACATAGAATTACATTAAACTAATTATCAGAAAATGAGGTGAAAGCTTCATCATTGTCTTGAAATCAAATAATAGAATGTGCAATAACTAAGGCACTAAAATCATGTTCACAAGTTTACAACAGACATGCATATGTGAATCCATGTACATAATAAAAGCATGGAGTTGGCAAATAATAGAGTTAGGCAATGAAATTATAAAAACTCATATAACATTTGTTGTGTTTGGTCACAATTCCAATGTTTATTATTATGCAACACAATGAAATTGGCACAACAGAGCAGTAAGAACAAACATAATGGCTTCCACTATTTATTGTCACACCCGTACACTCAATCTGAGTACATTTGCATTTATTATGAATTATATTTAGTTATGATACATGTATATTGGTTAAAGAGTGAGAGCTAAAAATTTTGGAATGTTATGTATTTAATTAAAATAGATAGTTATTCTAGAATGAACAATTATACCCTTTAGAGTTTATAAGAAGTATAACATGTTTATTAAGGGCAAAAGGGATATTTATATTTTTATGATCCTAGAAAACCCTAAAATTTCTTTAAGTGGTGGAAGTTGACTGTGTAGCCATAATTAAAAAAAAAAGAGAAGAAAGAAGAGCATTTGTTCTTGGAAAAGAAAAAAGAGGGGAAGAGAGAAAATTTTAACCCACTTATTGATGATGATTTGCAAGGGTTTGGAGATCTAAGACATCTTTGAGGCTGAAATCTTCCATTTCAAAATCATGTTGATTTATTTGTAAGTATTTTAAGTGCTTTAGTTGATTTGGAGTTACGGTTTACATTGAGAGAATTCGGGTTTTGCAATTCTGGGTTTATAGTCTTAGTGTTTTGATCATAAGTTCAGCTAGAAAACTCCAAATTAGGATGGTTTAATTCTATGAAAACTTTGAAGAGTCCTCTATAATTCTTAGTTTTGAGTAAAGCTAATTTCATTTTTAAGATGGTAAATCAAAGCCATGTTTTTTAGTACTTAGTTTGTCAGTGAGTTTGACCTGATGATGTTCAAATATTCATAGCTCTTTCCATAGTTGTCCAAATATGATGAAATTTTTATAGTATGTAGTTGGAATTTAGATCTAAGGTTGATAAAAATTTGAGCTTTAGATTCCTTGTGTATAAGATGCAATAATTTTTATAAGTTTGGTATAAAATAGCCTTTGTAGAGATAGTGGGTCAGATTTGTCAAGTTAAGTTAGTAGACATATTTTGCATTTTATTTGGGGAGTTTCATGGTTAGGTCAATATATGATATTTTTATATTGATGTTTAGTAAATGAAATTTCATGCTTTAGGTGTTAGAAAAGGAAAGGAAGATGCTAATGCAAAGTAAGCAAAACAGTGAATTGGTTAAGATACTTTTATATTAGTAATAATGAGCTTTTTATATTGTTTTATAAAGCTAATTTGATATATGTTAAAAATCATTTTAAATCAACTTGTTATTTGAACTATTCAAGTTTTTAATTAATAAAATGGTTTTAGATTCATAAGTTAGAGGTCTTACTATATTCCTTTATTTTTGCAACATGAATGATATTTATTTCAATTATTTGATGATCTAATTGAGTTTGTAATCTAGTGGATTTCATTCCATTGAATTATAATGAAGAGTAGTTTGGTTTTAGATACTCTTTGAACTATAAATGTGATGAGTTTGTTTTGAATAATTATTAGATGACATGGTATTTGTATTATGTATTACCACTTTATATAAGATGTATGGATGTGCAGTGGTATTATGTGCACATATGAGATTATAATGTAATGTGTTGTGGTATTATATGCACATATGAGATTGTGATGGTTGCTATTGCACAATAGACAATAGGGCACTTAACTGCAGAACGGTAAAGGGAGAAGGGTTGTTCCATGCTAATGTAGTTGAAGGGTTAGCCTTCAAGTGTGCCTAGAGAGTGAGATTATGATGGCCTATACATTATAGCTAGGTTTTGATGATGGATATGGGGTTGGTCAATACATAAGAAAAGCGAAAATGATGCTTGAAAAGCATATGTTTTTATTCATTTAAATTTATATAAGCTGAAAGCAAATCTTGGCTTTGATATTTCAAGTGGATTAGAACTTGGTTTATAAATATGCTACTATTTAGATTTTAGAAGTTTATTATATTGATTTAACCAAATTGTTTTTTGGTTGAAGTATCTATTCATTGAGTTTTTTTGTACTCATTATGTTTTATTTTCAAAAACATTTAAGATAGAAGGGCTTGTGAGAGGGTGATCTAAACCAAGTGATTGTAGATAAAAGTAGAAATTAAGGTTGGCCAATAACACCCTTGTTAAGAGAAGCCTTGCACTCTACTTTTTAAATTCATTTCTTTAAGTATTGTAAAAGATTATATTTTAGAGTTCAATATTAGTGGCAAGACTTTATGTAAAATAACTATTTGGAAATATATTTCACAATGTTTTAATGATGTTTATGACCATATTTTTAGTATACAAGTATCTATACAATTAAAGCTTGGAAATGAGATTTATATCAATGTTCAATTACTCTATACTATAGTGGATTTATACATAACTTAATAGATTGTTAACAACTCATTTAATTGCTAGTAATTATTTTGGTTGTTTTTGTGTCATTTTTGAGTTGCTACATTATTGTTGTTGCTAGATTGTTCTTGTTTGGATATGTTGTTGTAAGGTTGTGGTTGTCTTGTTGACTTTGTGGTGTAGTTGATGTCACATTGTTGTAGCTTTGTCATTGTTGAAGGGCGGTTGATGTTACTTTGTCGTTGTTGGACTATTATTGTTGCCTTGTTGTCTTATATGACTATTATTGTTGGTATTGTATGGTTATTATGGTGTTGTTGTTGAGTGGTTAACTTATATAATTGCTAGTAGTTATTAAGGTTTTTAATACATATATAAATAATAAATATTCTATATTTTCTCATTTACAAAATACATTTTTTGAATTATATAAACTCTTCCAGAAATCAGTTTTCTACTTAATTTCAGAGGTAAATATGATTATCATATTATTAGATTTAACTAATAGTTTTATGAAATGGTTAATTTTAGTGTCCATCTCGAGCTATGGGAGATAAGATGAGATACTAATAGTCCACCTTGGGTTACGTGAGATGAGGTATGACATTTATTATGCATTTACAAAATGAAACTTATACAATAAAGCAATATAACAAGATATTCCCAGCAAAGCAGAGTATGTAGATATTAGTAGCAGGCATTCATTAATAGAAAAAGAATGAATGCTTAAATAATAAAGAAATGAAACAATGATGTAAGAGGCAAGAAGACTATGTTATTGAACTCATGTTAGCAAAAAAGTCATAACACTAAGGAAGAAACAAGTCTATTAAGGAGTAGCAGATGAGGAGCCAACTAAAGGACCTTGTCCTAACTGAGGGAGATTTATCCAGAAGTTAAGAAAAAAAGAAAAGAAATGAGAATGTATTGAAGTAAAAGAAATGTAAATTCAATAATCTTAAAGGAAATTATTTACCTTTTTCAAAATCTTCTAATTCTTCCAAGTTTTCTTCAACAAACATTGTTTGATTAGGCTTTTTAAGCCAGTCGTAAGTGCACATTAAGTCTTGAACAAATGAAGGAGTTAAATAACTCTTAAAACAATCAAACACTCTTCCACTTATGCTAAAAGCTGATTCTGATGCAACTATTAAAATTGGAATAGCTAATACATCGCGAGCCAAACTTGAGAGAATAAGAAAACTCTCAGAATTAAGCTTCCACCATCTAAGCAAGTTAAATTTATCATCATCTGTTTCTTCCATTATTGACTCACTGAGATAAAGATTAAGTTCATTTTTTTATACTTCCACGAATCTCAATATCCAACTGATGTTGCTTAAATCTAGCTTTTAACAATAAAGTGGATTTGGTGTTTGATTGCACTTGCACATCAGATTGTCTTCCAACACTAACCACACTTGATGAAGAATTTGCTTGAGCAACACTATTATAATCGTCAAATAGTTCATATAGAGCACATTTAACTTTCTCAAGTAAATCATAACCCACTAATGGACCATAAATAATTTTAATTGAAAACTCAAGATATACCAATTTCTCCTTTAGATAAAGTATGTTTGCAATAAAAATCAAGCAGTTATTTTTATTTGTATCCTTCCAGTACTTATCAAACTTAAATTTCATGTTTTCACCCATACACCTTACATAAATATCATCAGATTTTATCCAATCAGTCAATAGGATGAAAAGGTCTGAAATTTCTATGAAAAAAGTGTTTGAAGTCACATACTGAGAACCAGAGATTCTCGATGTTGTAAGCACCCAATTTGAGGATGCAATTGTGCATGAATGCGACAAAAGCCTCAATGATGACAATTTAATAAAAAATTGACCTCTAGTGTTAAGTTTCGCAATTTCAAGGACTAAATTGCAACGTTTTTTGGGTTTAATTGTAAAAAATTGACTTTTACAAGGGTATATTTGGAAATGTTCAACCAACATTATGTAATGCCAATCGATATTACATAATGTTGATTAAAATTATGCAATGCCAATCGGCATTACACAATGCTGATCGGTATTATGTATTGCCAATTGGCATTACATAATGCCAATTAGTATTACACAATGTCGGTTGATATTGTGGAATGCCAAGGCGCTAAAAAAAAATTTCAGTAAAATTTTTTTTTCTCACTATGATTGGTCCAAATTTAATTTATAAATAAATTGATTTGAGTATTTATTTAGAGGTTTCGGTCCAGTTCGCGTCTCTTACGTGTATAATCTTCTTTTTTTGAAGTTAAAATTCTTATCCTATTTTTTTAGGAAGGGAGAGATCAGAGATACTGTGATCACGTAACTCCTATAATCACGTAAGCGGTTAGCTTAGGAATAAGATATAAAAAGAAAATATTGGTAGAGGAGAGGGGGGATTGAAAAAAAATCCTAATCAACTACTGTAATAGAGGTTGATTGAGAAAAAAGAGAGGAGACCTTACCTGATATTGTGATTTAAAAAAACCCTTTTTAAAAAAAAAAAAAAGAAACAAAGTACTTTCTTTTAAAAGTCCAGAAATCAAGAAAACGCAGAGTCAATTTTCTCAAAACAGTGAAATCCTATTTTGAGGGGCATTCAAACAACATTTGCACAACATTACTCATCTTCTACTCCTTTCTTTTTATTAGTTCTTTCTTTTATATCATTATTATTTTTTTATTATTTTTGATTTTATTATTTATGTGTTTTTTTATTCAAGTTTTATTTTCATTATTTTGTTTTCTTTGTTCATTAATTCTAATCTTTTTTTTATTCTTTGTGTTTCATGAATTTCGTGATGAATACATGATTAAACCAAGGAAAATCATAGGGAATTCATGAATGAAAGCCAAGAGTCAAGATCCCAAATTTAATTTAATTTTGCTCTATTTAGTTTAGTTTAGTTTATTTTATTTTTTAAGGTTTTTAATTTGTTTAATTTATCTTCTTAAGGGTTGTATTTTAATTTTATTTTCTTTATTATTTTGATAGATTTTGTAATAGTCCCGATAGTGGGAATAATGAAAATTTAGTTCTCTTGTTCTTAAAAATTAATTAGTAAATTAGGCTCAATTAGGTAAACCCTAATTAAAATCAATGGAGGAAGTAGATTAATTTAGGTTGCATGGTTTAATTAAATTAGGGTTTTTTTTAGATAAAATAGTTTAATTACATGGTTGATCTTTTTATTTGTTTGTTTTGATTTTTTATCGTTTTTGGGCTTGTTTATTCTTTTTATGTGTTTTGGGCCCTAGGCCCATATTATGCTATAACCCATTTAAATAATTTTAGGTTTAAGTAGTTCTTTATTAGGCCATCTCATTTAATAGGTCTAGATTTTAATTGAAATGCATTTTAGGCCCATGATTAACTAGATTTAGGTTAGAGATAATTTAGGCTCATTTTGTAATTTTGACATAGGCCCATTTAGATTAATTTAGACTTAGGCCCATTTTTTATCTAGAATTAAAACATGTAGAATTAGGCCCACTCTTAAAATTAAAATCAATAGACTTTAGGTTCACTTAATTAAAATTAAATAAGAATTGGGTCCATTAGTCTTTAGGTTCACTTATAAATTAAAGCATGTAGATTTAGCTAATTTAATTAAAATCAATGTAGATTAGACTAACCTAGGGATTATGATTTAAATGAATGCATTGTTTACTTATATATTTCATGACTAGTACGCCTATAGTTGATTGTTTTAATAAGGGTTTATATGAAATTGCATGTAAATAGAGATTAAGATAGTAATTCATAAAGTAATTCTAAAAGAACACGAGACTGAAAGAAGTTAGTATTACGTACCTAAAATCTCCTGGTTGTGGTGTTGGCTTTCTTTTAGGGGATTGAGTACCACCATTTTTTCTATTTGTCCTGGTTATTACCTTGGGTGGTGACTCCTCATCTCCACACCATGTCTTTGTGATAGTGGTTAGTGTGTTCTCTAGAGCCCTGAGCTCAAACAGTATTGCGGTTGCTAAAATCTTGGGCGTGTGCTAAACCCCACCGTCTACAGTGGTGACTCCACTGTGGATAAGAGATAATGATTCTATTTGTGTTCTTTAGAATTATTTTATTAATTATTATTTTATTATTGCATTCATTCTATATGTCCTTATTAATCGATGGCGTTGGTTTATGATTTCATGATTCTACTAGCTTTATGGAGTTGTAAATTAGCTAACCATCACTCTTAGCCTTAACTCAGTTCAAGAGAGATTATTGGGTCATCTGACTAGGGCCTGTAACCCAAGTCCTAAAGGGGGGATAGTCTTCTCTTGAGTTTGCAAAGGATGCTAGGCCCCTCGGACTGTGGCTTGTAACTCAAGTTTTAAAGGAGGGCATCTTACTAAGGGAATCTTAACCTTTTTTTACTGGACTCAACTCATGTAGTAGCCTAGTAACTTCCCCTAGGATTATGCAAATTGCTTGTGAATGTTAGCATGAGGTATTCCTATCTATAAAGGCAAAAGCCCATACTTTAGAAGCCCATTTAGGCTAATAAAGATTAGGCTAATCTTTTATACCTAGAAATACTATTTCTATGCTTTTACTGCTTTGAGAGATTTGGCATGTGCATCGGTTCTTGATATCCCCTATTAATATTAAGGTGAAGATAAAAAATTCTAAGAAAAGAGACTCGCCATTAAATATGTGTGTGGGAGGAATAAGGTTGGAAGGATATTGTACACCTGATTGTTATTTGCTACTTGTTGCATAACACATGCATCATGCATGTATGCATGCATACATGCATTTCATATATCATACTAACAATTTCTTTCACAGCCATTATAAATTCATTCAGGTCTTCCTATGTTTGTAAACAAAGTAATGGCAGATTAGTGAGAACTTATTTAAGTCCAAAATCAATAGCTAAAAAGATCCTTTGCAGTTTGGAAAAGAGCCCTATCAGCCCGCTTTACCTAGAAGCTACACCAACTTAAATAAAAGAAATGGAACAACAACAAGGAGGAAATTGGACCTTAGAAGACATTAAGGGAGCTTTCATAGATGACATGAGAGCAATGATGCAAGATGAACAAAGACAAGCTTTGGCTGGATTAATGCCACAACCTGTTGCTGTTGCACCTATCATTATGGCCAATCCACCTGTTATGGGTGCGCCACCTGCTAATAATGACATTGCTGGGGGACAACCTTTAAATGCTGCTAATAATGTAATTGTTGTGGGAATGAACTGGAGGATGTTAAGAACTACATGGTTAAAAAAGCAAAAATGGAATCACTTGAGTAAGTTCAAGAGCTGGAATCCAAGTAGATGAAAGCACTGGCTCAGAAAATGTCCAAGATGGAAGAATTAATGAGAGGACAGGGCATCAAATATTCATTTGACTTTGATAATGTGACGCAATTTGAGGAAGATAAGCTACTTGATAAGTTTAAGATGCCACAATTGCAGAAGTTTGATGGTACTGAAGACCCAAGGATCCACCTTAGTCAAAACACAACTACTATGAGTACTACTAAGGCTCCTCTGTCTATAGTTACCAAGTTATTTATACTATCCTTGAAGAGCACGATTGTCAATTAGTATTATGGGTTAGAGAAATTTGTTCGAGCTGATTAGAGAGAATTATGTACTAATTTTATAAAATAATATGACTACAATACCAGGCTTGAAGTGTTTATCAGGGATTTATAATTGACCAAGTAGAAGCCTAATGAATCATTTTCAGATTTTTTGACTAGGTTCATGATTAAGGCATGATTAATGAAGAACAAACTAGTTGAGAAGGATTAGGTTAGGATGATAGTCTGAAATTTATTGCCTAATTTAGTTAAGAGGTTACAGACGATGAATCTTAAGACATTTGTAGACCTTTATGATGATGGGTTGCAAGCTGAGGAGATTGAGAATGAAAAAAAAAAGAAGATTACAAGAAGCACCAGAGCAAAAAACTACTTAATTGGGGGCACACAATAAGGAAATATTAGTCGGGTTGTAGGAGTCCATGCTATTCAACAACTAAGGAGATTCTCTAATTTTAACCAACCTTTGTCAAAAGTCCTAAAGCGCTTAATGCAAAAGGGCTTACTTTAACCTTTACTTAATCCAAACCCACAAAATCCAAACACTCCAGGCTATAACCCAAACAAGCTCTATAAATTCCATCAAAACCTCCAACACTCCATAGATAACTGCATCCATCTCAAACCTAAAATCCAAAATCTTATAGACTCTGGAAAGGTCAGAGACCCTGAAAACCAAAGCACCAAAAATAATCCTTTCTGAAACTATCAAATTGTACCACCCTTAGCTACCATGATGATAAACTCAGGAGTTAGTAAGGAAGAAGTGCTAAGCTCCTTTGAGGACCTAAACCTTAAAACCAATGAGAAATCTCCTAATGCCCCTAAAGATAAGGAAAGAGCAAAAGACTTATTGGGTCAGCCTTCAGGCAAGTTTGACTATAAGGTGTTTTATACTAAACCACCTTCTTTTGACATACCCTTTGAGTCAATTATGCCTACAGGATAGAGTGATGAGTTTGATCATGAGAAGCTGCTAGAAAAGAAAGAAAAATGCATAGTTGAGGTACATAAAGATGAATTCATAGAGACAGTTGGCGAGAAGATATAAGAATAACCACTATTTCAGCTACCTGAAGAACAACCACTATGAGACCCAGCATCTCTAGCATCTAGAATTGGAAATAAATTTTCTTATTGTCTTCTTTGAATAAAACTTTAGTTTCAAATCAAGTAAAAATGAGAGAAAAATATTATGTTAGAAAATCTAAAAGGACTAATTAGTAACATGAGTTGTATCATGTGATGTAATGAATGTTCTCATTTTTATCCTAATGAATGAGTAAAATTGAATTTGAAATTTTTGTTTAAATATTGCATATTCGTCTTTATCATACTGTAAAAGTATTTGAATGGAAAGACAATAGATAATGAAAGCTAAATCAGAACTATGAGATCGCTATTTTAGTTATGTTTTCTTTTTTTGCCACCCCTTTGTGATTTTACTTGTGAGTAGGAAATTTGAGTGGCTCAGTAACTTGCATTGCAACTCTTGCTTTGTAACTATCATTAATCATTGCATTAACATCAAGCCTCATATTCTGCTCAAAAGTCCTTTGAAGTGCAAATCCAGTTAATTTTATCATCGAGAACTCACTTCAGTTAGTTTGCCCACTCCTCTGCATCTTCAATGCATGAGATTGTAACTAATAGGGTCAATAAGTCAAAGGATTAATAATAGTAGTGAAAAAATGGGGTCTCTTGAAGAATAGAATGAATGAATTCAGAATGAAACTAGGGGCAAAATGTAATTTTGGAGGCAAATTACAAAATAGTAAGTTTGCATTCAAAGAGCAAAGATAGAACACTGAAGTATAGGAGCTAGTATAAAAGTTGGTGACATAAAGAAGTAAACCGTAAGTAATAACCAATAATTCATCAATACAGTGCCACCTAGTCATCTGTTGACAAATTGTATCAGAGGCTCTGACATCAGAAGTACCAACAGTAAGGCATTCAATGCTCCAACCTACATGCTATTAATGAGGCACCTCATTCTTACACTCTAAGATTAGTAACATAGCTCTGTTCCAAATAGGAGACATATTAAGATTATGCATGTTATACATAAAATGCATACATATGTTATGAAATACTTGCTTTGCATAATAAAGTCTTTAAGCCTAGGCATGATTGTGTAAATACTCTACTACTAATATTCAAAATCAGTGTTGAAAGAATGTAGAAAGGTAGTTAGAATGTGCACATATAAAACATCTGAAAGGAAAAGGGTAGCATTAACAAGGTGAACCTGATACTCAATGGGACTTTAGACCTCAGGAGCTCAATGGACCCATCCAGTAAAGGAATATCACCGACAATGATACTTGCAAAAGCATCATCTTGGAAACCTTAAGAGACTGGATAGGATATTCAAGCTCCTCAGATTTAACATCCATCTCCATAGTCTCATCTGAAGCATCATCTGGAATATCTTTCCACAATAGTTAAACTAGTGTAGGGAATGGAATATGGTGATAAGAAGGTCCAACATGTTAGCGATACATTTATCGACCCTAAAAAAGGAAAAATGCACTCAAAACTTAAAATGAATGCACTTTGAAAAATTATTTGATTATAAAACAAAATCTCTAACTCCTAAACCTTTTTTTGTAGGATATGTCAATAAGAGGAATGAAGCCCTCTACTATAGCATTAATGAGAATGGCAGAAATACAAATGTAGCCTAAAGCCACAACTTTAATGGTGGAGTATCATGACCTTCGTGATCAGAGACATCATCACCACAATCAAAAGGGAAGAATGCAAAAGAATAACATTGCATTTTGATAAAATTTATTCACTTGTGAATAAACCATACTAACTTATGGTATTTTGTGTAGGGAAAAATAAAAGAGAAGAAGGGGAAAAGAACCAATACATCAATAAGAATGGGCAATATAGCAAATACCAAACACTTATCAAGATAATTAAAAGGGAAGTAATAGAACTCTCTTTCCTTAAATTATGTAATAAAGACCTATCTCAATAATAAAATTCATAAATTGAAAGTAAATTCATCCACTTCATGAGATCATATGCAAAAAGCCTATCTCATAATGGTTTTTTTTCTTAGCCTTGTGGAATTCAGATGATTAGTTAGCAGCTTTTTGTTGAGAGTTTGTAAATTCTAATCAATCTAATGTTTGCTTTGCACCCAAACAAGGGGAAGAAAATGCAAAGACAAAATCTGTGGACTTGAAGCATAAATGGCTTGAATTTTAGAGTATCATTTTAGTCTTTCAAATGATAAATCGTGCATATAATCCACTCCAATGCTAAAAAATAAGGATAAGTACAAAATCCCTTGGCGGTATCCATACTGAGTAATACGAGAAAGGTAAGGGAATACTAAGAGGAGAATCGAAAAGGAGTAAGTATAATTTACTCCAATGCTCAGAGATGAGTAAGAGTATCAACATTAAAACTTCTGGAGGTATCCATGTTGAGTAATACGAGAAAGGCAAGGGAGTACTAAAAGAGGACCATACAAAAAAAATTGCTATATTTACTCCAACGCTCTATAAGAGTATGAGTATCCAAATGACCTTTCTAATGATATCCACACTGAGTAATATGGGAAAGGCATGGGAATACTCAAATAAGGAAGAAAAGCATAAAAATAATTCAAAGGCTATTTTGATACTCAGAATTCGATCTGTTTATACTCAAATTCCATGGGTTTTGTTTAATAAATTTCCCTAAAATTAAGTGTGAAAGTAAGCTCTTCACTTGGTAAAAGATATGCTATCAATATAAGATGGTTACCGATGCCTTTAACCTCTACAAATGACAAATAAATGATAGTCATGAAAATAAAAAATAGTGAGATTCATTGAGTGCATGCTATCTCATGAAAAAACGATGAATTTTCTCATAAAATTTCAATATTATAATGTACTTTTGTACATTCATCATGATTGAAGCTAACTTTAACAAGTCTATAGGAATTGTAAATCTAGAAGAAAGTGCACCTAACTTGTAGAGACAATTAACACAATAAAATTAAAATCAGTCAGTAGAGAAATTCTAATAAGTCAATATAGCAAAATTCAAAGTCAGTCAACAAAAATGCTAATCAGTCAGTTAAAGGAATTCAAAGAATTCGACTCAAATAACCAAAGATAAAAATCATAAGTAGTTATGGATTGCAGTAGTAAGGGCGAGCAATGAAAGGGTTACAGTAATCAGAATCATCAACAAATAATGAAAGGATTATAGATAATTGCGAGCAGTTATGGACTGTAGCATTATCAAAGGCGAGCAATGAAAGGGTTACAGTTAATTAAAATCATCAGCAAGCAGTGAAAGGATTGTAGTTAATTGTGAGCAATTATGGACTATAACATTATTAAGGGCGTGCAATGAAAGGGTTATAGTTTATCAGAATCATCAGCAAGCAATGAAAGGATTGTAGCTAATCGCGAGTAGTTATAGACTATAGCATTGTCAAAGGCGAGCAATAAAAGGATTGCAATCAATTTGCAAGCAATTATGGGTTGCAACATCATCAATGAGAAGTTATGGATTGTAGTATCAAAGGTGAGCAATGAAAGGATTATAGTCAATTTACAAGCAATTATGGGTTACAACATCATTAGTGAGTAGTTATGGATTGTAGCATTATCAAAGGCAAGCAATGAAAGGATTGTAGTCAATTTGCAAGCAATTATGGGTTGCATCATCATTAGTGAGCAGTTATGGACTGTAGCATTATTAAAGGCTAGCAATGAAAGGATTGTAATTAATTTATGAGCAGTTATGGAATGTAGCATCAAAGGAGAGCAATGTAACGGTTGCAGCTAATCGCAAACAATTATGGATTACAGCTAATCACAAGTAATTATGGATTGCAGCATCATCAATGAGCAATGAAAGGGTTGTAGCTAATCGTGAGCAATTATGGATTGCAGCATAATTGGTAAGCAATGAGAGGGATAAGGGAAATGAAGAATGAATCAAAAAAAGGCAAAGCATAAAAGAGATCAACGCTACACAACTGAGTGTAGTGTATTCCTACCCAAACTATACGATCGAGTATAGTTGACATTGTATGACCAAGTACAATGTATCATTTCAATTCAGACTATACATCGAGTATAGTCGACATTATACGACCAAATGCAATGTGTCATTTCAATTCAGACTATACGACTGAGTATAGTCAATGTCATATGATCAAGTGTGATGTGTCCCTTTCAATCCAAACTATACGTCCAAATATACTTAACATTGTATGATCGAGTATAATGTATTCTTTCAATCAGTACTATACAACCGAGTATAGTTACCATCATACGATCGAGTATGATGTATCTCTTTAGTCAACGCTAAACGTCCTACAGGGAATATAGCGAAACTCATTTGCATATATCTCATTAGATGTACTACAGGAAATATAGTGAAGCATGCTCAACATAGCATCTTGCTTTAAAATTGCACAGTAATTTAAGCACCAATCCATCAATTAGGATACACTTAAGTACCCTAATTCTTTCCTTCGAAATTGTGTGCTTTTATTGCTTTGCCGTAATTTGTCAAGTAAATAGTGACAAAGGGGGGCAACTGTAAGCATCCAATTTTAGGATGCAATTGTGCATGAATGTGACGAAAGCCTCTGTGATGGAAATTTAATAAAATTGACCTATAGTGTTAAGTTTTACGATTTTAAGGACTAAATTACAATATTTTTTGGGTTTAATTGTAAAAAAATTAACTTTTATAGGGGTATATTTGAAAATGTGCAACTAGCATTATGTAATGCCAATTGACATTATATAATGCCGATCGACATTATGCAATGCCAATCGACATTATGTAATACCAATCGACATTTCACATTGCCGATCGGTATTATGTAATGCCAATTGGCATTACACAATGTCGGTTGACATTTTGGAATGCTAAGGCGCTAAAAAAAAAATTTTCAATAAAAATCATTTTTTTTCACTGTGATTAGTTCAAATTTAATTTATAAATAAATTGATTTGAGTATTTATCTGGAGAACTGTGTCCAGTATGCATCTCTTATGTGTATAATCTTCTTTTTTGAAGTTAAAATTCTTATCCTATTTTTTGGGAAGGGAGAGATCAGAGCTACTGTAATCATGTAACTCCTGTGATCACATAAGCAGTTAGCTTAGGAACAGGATATAAAAAGAAAAGATTAACAGAGGAGAGGGGGGACTAAAAAAAAGAAAAAGAAAACTCTAATCAACTACTACAATAGAGGTTGATTGAGAAAAAAGAGAGGAGATCTAACCTGATATTGTGATTTCAAAAAAACCTTTTTTTTTTAAAAAAAAAGAAATAAAATACATTCTTTTAAAAGTCTAGAAATCAAGAAAGCACAAAGTCAATTTTCTCAAAACGTTGAAATCCTGAGGGGCATTCAAACAGTATTTGCACAATATTACTCATCTTCTATTCCTTTCTTTTTATTAGTTCTTTCTTTTATATCATGATTTTCTTTTTATTATTTTTTATTTTATTATTTCTATGTTTTTTTATTTAAATTTTATTTTCATCATTTTGTTTTCTTTTTTCATTAATTATGATCTTATTTTTTTTTATTCTTTGTGTTTTATGAGTTTGGTGATGAATGCATGATTGAACTAAGGAAACTCATGGAGAATCCATGAATGAAAGCCAAGATTCAGTATCCCAAATTTAATTTAATTTTGCTTTGTTTGGTTTAGTTTATTTTATTTTTTAAGTTTTGAATAAGTTTAATTTGTCTTCTTGAGGGTTGTATTTTAATTTTATTTTCTTTATTATTTTGGTAGATTTTGTAATAGCCCGATAGTGGGAATAATGAAAATTTAGTTCTCTTGCTCTTAAAAATTAATTAGTAAATTAGGTTCAATTAGGTAAAGCCTAATTAAAATTAATGGAGGAAGTAGATTAATTCATGTTGTATGTTAATTAAAATTAGGGTTTTTTTAGATAAAATAGTTTAATTACATGGTTGATCTTTTTATTTGTTTGTTTTGATTTTTTATCATTTTTGGGCTTGTTTATTCTTTTTATGCGTTTTAGGCCCTAGGCCTATATTATGCTGTAATCCATTTAAATAATTTTAGGTTTAAGTAGTTCTTTATTATGCCATCTCATTTAATAGGTGTAGATTTTAATTGAAATGCATTTTAGGCCCATAATTAACTAAATTTAGGTTAGAGATAATTTAGACTCATTTAGTAATTTAGACATAGGTCCATTTAGGTTAATTTAGACTTAGGCCCATTTTTTATTTAGAATTAAAACATGTAGAATTAGGCCCACTCTTAGAATTAAAATCAATAGACTTTAGGTTCACTTAATTAAATAAGAATTAGGCCCATTAGTCTTTAGGATCACTTATAAATTAAAGCATGTAGATTTAGCTGATTTAATTAAAATCAATGTAGAGTAGACTAACCTAGGGATTGTGATTTAAATGAATGCATTGTTTACTAATATATTTCATGACTAGTTTGCCTATAGTTAATTGTTTTAATAAGGGTTTATATTAAATTGCATGTAAATAGAGATTAAGATAGTAATTAATAAAGTAATTCTAAAAGAACACGAGACTGAAAGAAGTTAGTATTCTATACCTAAAATCTCCTGGTTATGGTGTTGGCTTTCTTTTAGGGGATCGAGTACTACCATTTTTTCGATTTGTCCTAGCTATTACCTTGGGTGGCGACTCCTCATCTCCACGCCATGTCTTTGTGATAGTGGTTAGCGTGTTTTTTAAAGTCCTGAGCTCAAACAGTGTCGCAGTTTCTAAAATCTTAGACATGCGCTTAACCCCATTGTCTATAGGTGTCATATTCTAAAAGTATTCAAGCAATTTCAGTAAATTCTTGGCACATTGCCAATAAAAAAACTTAGGTATGTCATCCCCTAGGTTTGCCCTAAAATTAGGCTCACATTCTTTATATTTCTCAAACACTTTACTATATTCACATGTTGGGATTCCACCTTATTGGGACATCTAGACATAAAGCACACCTATACTCTATCCTAATCAAATTAGTAAACTCTTTAAATTTTTTTAATCTGGCAGGTGAATTCCTGATGTACCTAACCACCTCTCTGACCCTTTTGATAGAAACATTGATTTCCTTTAACCCATAAGACACAACTAAATTAAAAATGTGAGCCACACACCTTATATGAACATATTTAGCTCTAACTCCACTTGCCCCCCAACTGATTAATTTCTTTTTTAAAGAAGATATAGTAGTATCATTGCTGGAAGCATTATCAAGAGTTATTATAAAAACATTTTTAAGGCCTCATTCAACCAAAGAGGTTTCAAGGGCCTTAGCAAGATATATTCCCCTATATGTGAAGATACTTGCACAAAAGCAATGACTTTCTTAATAAGCTTCCACTCAGATGTTATAAAATGTGTAATTATGCACATGTAGTTGATTCTTTGGATAAAAGTCCAAATATTAGTGGTAAGACAAACTCTTTGACATTCTGATTTGAAAAAGTTTTCAATTTTAGTCTCTCTTTAACATAGATGTTGAAGATATCTCAACTCATTGTCCACTTATAAGGGATCTTAAAATGGGGGCACGCTGCACTCATAAGGTTTTTAAAATCCTCCTTTCCACAAAACAAATATGCAACTCATCTAAAATAAGCATTTTAGCAACAACATTTCTAACAACATTCTAGTTAAATTTCCAGGTCCCAATCACACCCATATTTTATACACCCTCAGTTTCAGAGGTAGAAATAGGTTCAAGTGTTAAGAGTTTTTATCTAGTAGACTTGTCAAATAACATGTGATTCCTAAGAGAATAAGTACCATACTTCTACCTTAAAGATCTCTAATTCAATAGGATTAATGCACAAGCAAACAAAACATAAGTTACAAAATTTTAAAACATAGTTGCTTGCAACAAGATCTAAGAGATAATCAACATATTTCATGTTTAACGCTAACTAATTACCATAAAATGAAAGATCTTCAAATTTTTTGTCCTTGTTTTTCATTTTTTTAAAATGAAAAATAAGAAAAGTGAAAATGTTACTTAAGGGTCGAAAAAATCAAAGATCAATGGACATTAAGGGCGAGTAGCAGACTGATACCAGTGTAGTCTGGGTTTTTTCAAGAATAAAAAAGGATAAAGAGCGTAAGAGATTCAACGTTTGGGTTTAAACATGAGAGAACACCGAGAGGAAGTTGAGAGACCATACAGAGGAAGTTAAGAGAAACATAGAGAGGAAGAACACAGAGGAGAGGAGAAGGGTAGTTGTGAGAGAGAATGAGAGAAGTGCGTGAGTGAGAGGTAGGTTTAGAAAAGGGAATATGATGCTTATGTAGTAGAATTATTTAGGGTTAGGTGTTTATATAAGAAAACAACACTATTTCTTTTTTGTTATTATTATTATTATATGAATTCAGATATTCGAGTGGGTTGGAAATAATTTTTTCTTCCCCGATTTGAACTCTGAAATTCGACATTTCCTTATCTCGTGGGCCGAACTAATCCATTTCTTCCAATTAAACCGAGTCGCTGCTAATTTTCTGTCAGATTTCGGGTTAGATGTCAGACTTGGATGAGAATTGCACAGCCTTAGTTTCACCCCTTAGTTGTTTTTTATTTTTCATCATTTTATGATAAGAGTTTTTAATAGAACTGAGCATGGGAAGAAAAAAAATATTAAATTGTTAAAATTTTGAGTTAGAATGGTATTAAAATCATATTTAATTTCAAACCGAAGTAAACTAAATTAGATGAACATTTTAATACAAATCTTGATTTTCGTAAACCTCCAAACTAATTGCTGAAGTTAATACCATGAATATATATATATATATATAACAAAGATCATATTTAGTTAATGTTGTATTAAATATGTGGCTAAATTATAATTATATATAATCAATTAACTGAGATTTATGTATTAAAATATTTACTAGACAATGAATTAATAAAATTTTCAGATGTATTTTTTTTTTAAAAATAGCATTTTTACTATATATAATTGATTGTATATTTTTATTTATATTTTATGTTTTATCTTTAAAATCGATTTTAATTTTTCATTAAAATATAAAATATTTGTTTTTTTTTTCTTTATGAAAAATAGACTATTATTTAATTATTATCAGAACCCAAAGCCCCATACAAAAAGTATGGAGGTATTGTTCCCCTCCTTGGAACCTGTCAAAGAACAGGCTACCCTTGCAAGTTGGTGAGCAACTCTGTACGTAGATCGATGAACAAAACAGAAACTAATTTCCTTAAATTCGTTGGCTTGGCTGAAACTTTACAATCCTCAATTATCAGACCATAACTTGATGCCATTTCCAAATGACTGCGCATATCCTGAATAATCCCAAGAGCATCCATTTCCACTACAATCTTATGTAGCCGCTTCGGTTTCACCCAACTCAAAGCCTCACCCAGGCAGGCTCATAACTTTAGCTCCATAAGGAGACAGAACCCCTACACAGATGAATAATAGATGATCTAGCTACTACGGCTACCAATATGCCATTTTCATCTCTAATACACAGCCAAAACCACATTTGTCCATAGATTGAAATATAGCTGCATCTATGTTTACTTTGCACCAACCTGGATCTAAGAATATCCTGAGTAGGTCTCTCTTTATAGCCTAATAGGTAAGGTAATGGATATTATAAAATCACGCGTTCGATATTTTTTTTTCCCCTCTTGACCTCCCCGTTATTAAAAAAAAAAAGATACATAAGTAACAAACTGCCAAATTGAGCTAGGATTACACCCTAATTTTGCTTACTCAACATCAATAAATAAATATTTGATGTTGAAATTATTTAAATTTTAAAATTTCTTTTTGAATCATATCATACCAAAACGTTTCATAATATTTGAATCTTCACATCTAGTCATTCTGAAAAATAAGATAGTAAAAAAAATAAAAAAATTTTAAATTTAGTATAGTATTTAAAATTTTATTTTTAAAATTTCTAAAATTTTTTCCTGAATTCTTAGGTTTGTGCTCACCCTTAGAATCTATAACTTAACATTTTTTTTTCTGATATTGTGACATAGAAATTTTTTTTTTCTTCTGAATACTGATATTAAAATCGAATTTAGATTATTAAGAAAATGAAAAATTTTCGTATTTATTTAATTAATCTTGTTGAAAAGTTATTTTTATAAAAATATTTAATTTAAATAAACACATTCTTAAATATTCAAATAGATTAAGAATTCACATCTTTCAAATATTTTAAAGTTTTTAAATAATATTAAAAAATTGGAGTTTAGTAGAGTGAATTCTAAACTAAAATATATAGATAAATTAGTAAAATTAATTTAAAGCTCCCCTCTTTAGGTCAATTATTTCTACCATTTACTAGTAAATTCGCCGGCTCAAGAACACTATCTACTTTTCAATTTTCATAATGTGGGATCTACTCTTCATCATCCAATGTAGTAGTAATTAACCTTTTTTTTTTTTTTTTGCAATTATTCAATTATTTAATAGCGCTAGATTTAATTCATTGTAAAATCACTCAACCTTTAATTAAGCAATAGAAAAATTTTGGTCCTTGATGGTTCACAACCTTTTCTACTTAGCATCAGCCTTGACTTAGAATGTGGCTGATATAGCAAAACAAGAAAAGTTCAGTCATAGAGGGCTCTTGTCACTTAAAACCCCTTCGATGGTTAAGTGAGCTTTGGATTCATGGGAGCTCAAAGGGAAAAGTAGAGATTTTTTTATGAGAAAGTAAAAATGAATTAATAAGGGAAGAAGAAAAAAATGAGTACTGTAAAAAAATTTGACTGAGACTTATATGGTAACAAGGGGATGTAAACCAACAGAAGCTTCTTACACCATCCTTATAAAGGTTTAACTAAAGAGGCTTTAGAGTTATTATGGAGGTCATGTCACTATAAAAGATTTTTTTTTTCTTTTCTATTAGAATGATATTGAACTAAGACTTTTTTTTTTTTTTTGCAAGCTTGAATACTAAAATAAATTATGATATTTATGTCTATGTACCCTTAAGGGCTCATCCACTCAATTCTAATTTTTTCCTTAAAAACAAAAGTAAATTTATCTATCTATATAATCTTAATTTTACTATAACATATTCTCAAGATCCTAATAAATTCATATAAGAATAAGAAAAATAGATAGGATGCATGTGCTTTTGTGAATGTGTTAAAGGAAAGGAGAGTGAAGGCCTCATTGATAATAGTAACAATTTGTTGTCAAGAGCTGTTCTAGAAAATTTTAAATATATTTTATCTATATGGTGAAGCTTTATTTTAGTAAAATAAAAGAAAAAACTTTATTATGTGTATTGCATGGTGGAGAATAGTTTTGCCAAAATTAAATCTTCTTAATTAAGGTTTATTTGTTATATTTTGTTATAAGTTGTTACATATTCTTGTAGTATAAATACGTGAACAAAAGAATGAAAATAATGCAGTGAGAGTTGCTTGCATTTTAATATATCTCTTCTCTCAAATATTTTCTTTCCTTCCTCTAATTTTACCAACAATTGGTATCAGAGCAAAGAAAGTTTTTTTTCTTTGATCCTTGAGAAGTTGAGAACAGAGTTCCAAGGGAGTGATAAAACAAAACAAAGGCAGCTCTTTAATATGAGAAAGGAATTTGAGTTTCTCAAAATGAAAGAGACTAAAAATGTAAAGGCTTACATTGATAGAGTCATGAAGGTAGTAAACCAGATCAGGCTAATGGGAGAAGAATTGCTTGAAAAAAGAATCGTAGAGAAGTTGATGGTGATTCTGCCAGAGAGGTTTGAAGCAAAGATTTCCTCTCTTGAGGATACTTAGGACTTATCCATACTCACTCTTACTGAGCTTGTAAATGCTCTACTAGCTGTAGAGCAAAGAAAAGCATTTAGGGAGGAGGAGAAGTCAATAGAAGGGGCTCATATAGCTTCTCAAAGCTCTAAGTTATAAGTTGAGTCTAGTGGGAAAAGAAATTTTAATGGAAAAAATAGAAAGGAGAAGAAAGGTCAACAGGGAAATAGAGGAAGAAGGAGAGCGAAGTATCCACTATGTCCTCATTGTAAAAAGACTAATCATAGTGAAGATTATTGTTAGAGAAGACCAGGAGTTCAATGTAGAGGTTATAAATAGTTTGGACACATTAAGAGGTTCTACCAACTAATAAATACCAATAGCCTTAAGCACAACCAACTCAAGTCAACGAAGGTATTCGGGTTTAAGAAGAGAAGTTGTTTACTACTACTGTTGTTGAAGAATGTTTAGTAGCAGCTTAGAATCCTAATGAATGGCTCATTGACAGTGGATGCACACATCATATGACTAAAATTATAGAGTTTTAAGACTTTGGATAAGAGTTATTATTCCAAAGTGAGGATTAGAGATAGCATATTAGTTGATGTCAAAAGGAAGGGCTTTGTGTTAGTGCAAACACATTCAGGTACAAAGTTGATTGCTGATGTTTTATTTATACCTGCAATCATGTATAATATGCTAAGTGTTGGTCAATTGCTTGATAAGAACTATAATTTTTTTTCAAAAACAAAAGGTGTGAAGTTTTTTATCCATATGGTGTTAAACTTTTTTCTGTCAAAATGAGAAACAGAAGTTTTTCTTTTGAATGGGATCAAATAGAAATTCAAGCTCTCATTACTATGGTAGATGAAAATGTCCTTTGACACAAAAGGTTTGGTCATACAAGTTATTCTTCTATGAAGCTTTTTCAAAGTAAAAGCATAGTGGTTGATATGCCTTCTGTACAAGAGAACGTTACTATGTGTGATGTCTGTCAATTTAGAAAATTAAGTAAGATGTCATTTCTTGTTAATCAAGCTTGGAGAGCTAATGAGAAGTTGCAGCTAGTTTATAAAGATGTATGTGGACCTATAAGTGTTGCTTCACAAGGTGGAAGCAAATATTTTCTTCTTTTTATTGATGATTAGACCAGGTTGCTGGGTTTATTTTCTTTAACAAAAATCAGAGGTGTTCATTATGTTTCAAAAATTTAAAGCAGTAGTGGAGAATCACAGTGCCAAGTTTATCAAGACTTTAGGTATGATAATGGCACAAAATACACATCTCATGAATTTGAAGCTTTTTTTGCATAAGTCAAGCATCCATTATCAATTAATAGTCACTTATACACCTTAACAAAATGGTGTGAGTGAAAGGAAAAATAGGTCAGTCATGAACATGTCAAGATGCTTACTATTCGATAAGGAAATGCCAAAGCAATTGTGGGCAGAAGCTATAAATACAGTAGTTTATCTACAAAATAGGCTTCCTACCAAAGCTTTAAATGAAAAAACTCCTTATAAGGCTTGGTTCAGAGTTGAAGCATCTATTGCTCATCTTAAAGTCTTTGTTATTCTCTTGTTCCTCAAGCCAAGAGAGATAAACTTAATAAAAAAGATGAAGTTGGAGTACTTGTTGGGTACAACAGTGCCTCTAAAGGTTATAGAATTTTAAATCCTATAACTCATCAGGTGTATGTTAGTAAAAGTGTGATGGTTGATGAAAATGCTGCTTGGAATTGGGAATAACATAAACCAAGCTCCTTTTAATAGGTTTCCAATTTTGGAGACATTCCACAAGAACAAGATACAACTTCAGAAGGTGAAGGGTTAGATGAGAAGATAATAGTCAGAGGAACCAAAACACTTCAAGACATATGCAATAAGTGCAATATGACATTGTTTGAACCTCAAGATATTAACACAACTTTGAAGCATCCTAAATGGAGGGCAACTATGGAGGAGGAGTTGAAGATGATCTACAAGAATGAAACTTAGAAGCTTGTAGATAGACCATGCAATAAGAATGTAATTGGATTAAAATGGGTGTTCAAGTTCAAGTACAATGCAGATGGCTCCATCAATAAGCATAAAGCAAAATTGGTAGTGAAAGGGTATGCTTAGAAAACTAGAATAGATTTTACTGAGACATTTTCACCCGTAGCAAGATTTGACATAATTAGATTGCTTTTAACAATCTCAGCTCATAAAGGATGGAAAGTATTTTAGATGGATGTAAAGTTAGCCTTCTTGAATAGAGTTTTAAAAGAGGAGATTTACATTGAGCAGCCATAAGGGTTCATTAGTAAAGATAAGCCTAATAAAGTATTTTTTCTAAATAAAGCACTTTATAGCTTGAAAACAAGTACCAAGAGCCTAGTATTTTAGAATTGATGATTGTCTGTTGAATCTGGGATTCATTAGAAGCTCTAATGAAGCAACTTTATATGTGAAGCATGAACATCAGGAGATTCTAATAGTTTCCATTTATGTAGATGACATTTTAGTGACTGGAAGCAATGATAATGTTATGGGGTAATTTAAAATACAGATGAAGGAGGTTTTTTAAATGAATGATCTTGGAGAGATGTCTTACTTTTTTGGCATGGAGATTAATAAAACTTCAAAGGGAATTTTCATTTCTCAGAGGAAGTATGCTGGTGAAATTCTTAAGAAGTTTGAAATTGAAAATAGGAAGTTTGTGAGCACACCTGTTGTCCAAAGAGAAAAGTTGAAGAAAGAAGATGGTTCTAGTCCTTTTGATGCATCAATCTACAGAAGCTTGGTTGGGTGTTTATTGTATCTATGTGGAACCAGACTAGAAGTTATATTTGCCACTAGTGTGTTATCAAGATTTATGCATTAATTTACAGAATTGCATTTCAAAGTTGCTAAAAGGGTTTTAAGGTACATTCATAGTATCATTGATCTTGGGATCTTCCATAAACAGTCTACCACCTTTGATTTTTTAGGTTTCACTGATAGTGACTGGGCAGGATCTCAAGATGATATGAAGAGCACCTCAGGCTATTGTTTGACATTTGGTTCTAGCGTGTTTTACTGGAGTTCAAAAAAATAAAGTAGTGTAACTCAGTCAACGACAAAAGCTGAGTACATTGCTGCCTCAATTGTTGTCAACCAAGTTCTGTGGATCAAAAAAATTCTTTAACATTTAATGTTCAAGCAATCCAAAGCAACAATTATTCTATATGACAATAAGTCATCTATTGCTATGGTGAAAAATCTAGTTTTCCATGGAAAAACTAAGCATATTAAGATTAAATTTCATGCTATTAGAGAGGTAGAACGAGAATAGGAGGTTCAATTAATGCATTCTGATGCTAAGGATCAGTTAGCTGACATTTTTACTAAAGGATTATAGAAGTCAAGGTTTGAAGCTTTAAGAGAAAAGCTAGGAGTTTGTAATAACTCTTACATCAAAGAGGAGTGATGACAATAACAATTTATTGTCAAGAGCTGTTCTAGAAAATTTTAAATATATTTTATTTGTACGATGAAGCTTTATTTTGGTAAAACAAAAAAAAACTATATTACGTGTGTTGCATGGTGGAGAATAGTTTTGCCAAAATTAAATCTTCTTAATTAAGATTTATTTGTTATATACTATTATAAGTTGTTACATATTCTTGTAGTATAAATATGTGAACAAAAGAATGAAAATAATGTAGTGAGAGTTACCTGCATTTTAATATATCTCTTCTCTCAAATATTTTCTTTCCTTCCTCTAATTTTACCAAAAATCACCAACTCTTCAATTGCATATCAAAATAGAATAAGAGTTTTTCATGTCAAACTGATAGAGAGGGCTACTTCTTTAAGAAATATGGAGAAGAGGAAGGAAGGTTTTCTTTCTTACTGGGGTCATTTAAAGTTGAAGTTCCCATGGATAAAGAAATGAAAAATTAGAAGAGTGATGGTAGTTGTGGTAGCAACATAAGCACAAGGCGGAGAAGAGTTAGTTTTTGTGAGAAATAATAGGCAACAATACAGTCCAGCAGGTATGACCCTTTAAGCTATGCTCAAAATTTTGATCAGATGAGGGTTGCTGCGATGACAATAATGAAATTAGAATATGTCATGGATTCTCTTCAAAAATTGCTCCTTCTCCTGTAAAATCATATATTTGAGATCACCATATATATATATATATATATATATATATATATTATGGGGATCCAACAGTAATATAGCAATTAAAGTTGACATTTGGACTTGCAGACTTGTAGTTGTTGCAACTTGCAACCCACAAGTATAATACATGTACAATAACGGTCCCAAGGAAAAAATAAACCAAAAGAATAAATACAATTTCCCTTTAAGGTCATTACATCATGTAAAACCATGCCATATTTTTTATGGCCAAACATAATTTAAGTAAAAATCCAACCACTTAATAAAGTAGACACAAGTCTTTAGAGAGATAATACCATCAACTGTACATTGGCTTATCCATAGACAGACTCTGCATAGAATATAAGCCATTTTCCTAATTTTTAGCTTCCCTCTAATATTGCCCTTACTAATGCATTTATAACAAACTTTGCCAATTGGAATAGAATTGAACTCTCCTATTCCATTACTCTTAACTTCTATGATTTCATTATCCAAAACCAAGGCCTTCATAATCTCTTCAATTTGCTATTTTTATTTCAGTATTAAATATTCCACTCCTTTTTATTGATTTTGTAAGTTCCCCAATGTAGCAACTCTAAACTTAAATATTTGCTTAGTACATACCTTTTTCAAGAGCTTTATGAACTTTGTGTTAAGGTTCCCTTCAACATACCATGCCCCTCTAGTTATTTCTTTAGATGGCTTAAATTTTGTTACCATGTAATGTTTTCTTCCCTTATTTTAAATGTTTATCACTTCCTTTATCAAATTCTTCATCTGAAGTGCCTTCAATGACTTATTTACCACATTATTTGGAAGTTTTGTTTCCCATTTCATATATCGAGTCCAAATTCCCATATCCTATTTTGTTTATATCAGATTATAGAGAGCACGCTCATGTTTTATCAGAGATTGAGTTGGAGAACTTGAATCTGGCTATTTTTGCTTTAGTCCCTGTAATCGGCTAATTCCTATTCAAATGAATAGAACATAAATACTCATTTTTAAGGATCATTTATAACTTGGAGGGCCTAATCTAACACTACTCTTATTTACTGAAGCTGAAATGTACATCTTGTAAAGGTCAACACATATAAAGCAGGAAATCATCAATTTATTTTTATAATTTTCCCATACTTCTCAATCTTCTTCATTATTGTTGAAAGAAGATTTCAAATGCAATGCCATTCATTTCATGCTAAACTCTAAAAACATAATAACAACAAGTTCACTTGCAAAGGATGTTTGCCCTTTTTTTGTTTTATTAAATCTAAAGATTATTAAAATTACAATGCATAGTTCATTGTCATTTTATAAGATTTTCAAGCCAATAAAAACTCTATAAACTCCATCAAAACCTCACCCACTTCACCAATCTACTAATCAAGATTCAATATTTGGTAAAAACATAGAGAAATGAACTCGATTACACTAAAAAATTAAACAAAAAATAAAGAATGCCTTTGGCTCACTCATAGTAACGAATCCACTGGAGATTGAACATATATAATGATTTTAAAATGGGATACTTCTTTTGATCCTGATGGAATTAGTTATGCAACTTAGGCATTAGAAACATATGTAGTAAGCACAAGGCTAAGTAGGGTAAAATTTTAAAATTTTTACTAATATAACTCTTCATGACATGAAGAATTTCATTCCCAATAATCCATTTTGCATGTTACATATAACTAATTTACAAAAAAACATATATAAGCATCAACCTAGGAAATCCTAAGTTTAAGAAAACTTACTAACTCCTAGTTTGATGAAGACCATAATAGTTAAGATCTATAAGCTTTAAGTGCTTTTGGTTCAACTTTTGAATTAAATGCTCTAGCTTCCTAAATGTCCTCTAGTTTGAAACACCAAAGCTCCATTAAATTACCTTCTTACTTTGATTTAGTTAATTGCAAGTGTCCTCTCAAGTGACCCTCACAAACCTTGCACTAACTCAATTCTTTACAAGAACACTTAGGATTTTGTTATGTAGAAGTTGTTTCTATTTTGGTTTGTTTCCCATAATTCTCTACACTTTTCTTTTTCATTTCGTATTTCTCATATTAACCATAGAACGTTTCTTAAGTTATATGTGTAGAGAAAACAAGCACCTCATGACATCACCCATTATATCATAAGCATGTCATTTGACATAATGAGTGTATAACTTGTATAATTCATTACTATACCAAGAATTATGTAAATAATACATCTCATGTATTATGTCTACATTCATTCTCATACTTATCTATATGATCTAATCTTTAATTTACCAAAGTCAACAATTTACACATGAAAGATTTAATAAGCCTAATATGCCAAATTTAACCATATTTTTTTATGGACTTGGGCTTCGTAATTGAGCCAACACTTAGCCCAAGCCCAATTTATTAAACAAATGAGCTTAGATTAGGTTCATGGGCTTTCTCAATATTTTAGATTAATCTTTGGTCCAAAACTCTTTTGGGCCTGGGCCTTATCTACTTGGACCATTAATCCAAGTCCAAATAGAAACAACATTTATTATTAATTTAATACTTCAATTAATATCTCATATTAATTAAGTATAAATTAATTATTAAACCTTTACTTGAATTAGATTTCATAATATGCTAGAATCAATGCTTAAAGCATAAATCCAATTCCATTAATCTTAATTAATGAATTAGACACTTTAAACAATAATTTGATTCATATTGATGGTGATTTGGTAAAACTCTTTTAGGTATGACTTATTAGGTTCATATCTAATTCACAATGAGAAAATAATATCAATACTTTATATTGTTTAAAACTCCTTTCAAGTCTAAATGTGAAAAATTATACACATTTAGTTCTCATAACTAGTGAGTGACCTCTAGCATCAATATCACAACTACCCAATTAGAAATGAATGCATATTATTAATTCACCCGAACCTTTTGGTCATAATTATCATGTAATAAAACCCTTTATTAGAAGATCCTAATATAGTCTAGAGTTAAGGTTTAGTCAAACTCTAATAGTTGTATCATATGTCCTCATCTCAAGTTCTAATTCTTGATAAAACAAAACAAATACTAGAAATATTTTTCAAATATTAAAACTCTTTCAAACTATGTTATGTTTGTCCTAACTAGGAACTTATTCATAAACAAATATATATATATATATATATATATATATATATATATATATATATAGCATAAGATCTTATCCCGATTCAATCCAGACAATGAATCCCATCTTGGTCAAACACTAATCCTTACATTTAATTGACTAGAGCCATCACACGTTGTAGACGGCAGGGTTTAGCGCACGTCTAAGATTTTAGCAACTGCAACACTGTTTGAACTTAGAGCTCTAGAGAACATACTACTATACCATAAAGACATAGTGTGGAGATGAGGAGTCGCTACCCAGGGTAATAATTAGGACAAATCGAAGGTGGTGGTAACTTGATTCTCTAAAAGAAAGTTAGCACCATAACCAAAAGATTCTGGATATGGAATATCAATTTCTTTCAATCTTGTGTTCATTTAGAATTGCCTTATTAATTACTAAATTATTCCCTATTTACATGTAATTTCATATAAATCCTAATTTAGCATACATCTAACTCCAAGACATTAGTCATGAAAAAGCATATGAACAATGCATTCATATAACGAGACGTCCCTAAATTAGTTTAAACTATGTTAATTTTGATTAGGTTAGCTAAGTCTATATTTTATTTATAATTGAAATGGAACTAAAAGTAGGCCTATATTTTAATTAATGTAGTGAACTAAGTCTACTTTTTTAATTCTAAAGAAATAGGCCTAAGTCTATTAATTTTTATGGAAATGAATTGAATTGGTTTTGAATTAATGGGCCTAGTTCTAATTAATTTTAATTTAAGTGAAAAATGGGCTTAAGTTTATTTATTTAAAAAAAAGATGCTTTAATGGACTGTGTTATGTCTAAATTAATTTTAATAGCTAAAAGGTGGGCTTAAGTCTAAATTAACATAATGGCCTAAATTAATTTTAAAGTTAATTAAAATCTAAAATCCAATTAAAAGCCTATTTTAAATGGGTTAATCCTAAACATGACTTGGGGTCCAAAATGAAAAAATAAGTAAAAACCCAAAAACTTAAAAAATAGTAAAACAATCAAATAAAAAAAATCAAACAAGCAGTTAAATTATATTTGTCTAAAGAACTCTAATTTGATTTCATGCAATCTAATATTAATCTACAATCACCATTGATTTTATTAGGGTTTTACCAAATATATCTAATTTACTAATTAATTTTAATGACAGAAAATAAACATATTCACTATTACCCACTATTGGGGCTATTACAACCTACTACAAAAATAAATAAAATAATAAATACAGACCCATAATAAAAATACAAACCAATAAAAAACAACACAGAAATAATAAAAATAAATTAAATTAAAATCCTAATCTATGTTCAAATGATACATGGATATATCCATGACATTCCATGGTCCTTTATAGGTTATCCATTGATTTTGTTCTTCACAGTATTCATGTCACTTTATCCATCAAGAGAATAAAAATAAAAAAATTAAATTAGTCAATGAATGATTAAAAAAATAATAATAATAAACAAAAATTAAATATAAAAATAAAATAAAAATCAAAATAAAGGAAGAAAGAGAAGAAGATTTGAGAATGAGATGCAATATTGATTTCTCTTAAAAGGATGATTACCGTTGATGAAAGCCTATGACTTTTATTGTGTTTGTTTGTGGTTTTAGTTTATTTAATCTGATTTATGGCTAAGAACCAAAAGGAAATAACATGAAAAAAAAAGAGAAAAGACTGCATTTTTTGGCTCACGACTAATAATCAGAAAGGCAGAAAAAAAGATAATAAAACCGATAAGCCTCATGTGAAAGAATTTTTTTTTTTTTATTTATAAAAAGTCAGTCTTGTAACCTACAATTGGGTATAAGATGAAATTAAATTTTTTTAAAATAATATACATCTCTATTATTTATCTAGTAAAAAAGATATTTATCACATAAAAGAAAAATAACAACCAATAAAAATCAGGATAAATACATAAATAAATTATATATAAAAAAAAATCAAAAACAATTGTAGGACCATCGGAAAATTATATTTTCAATCGGAAATATAAATTTCAAAATATAGATTTCTGATCAGAAATCTATATTTCGCAATCAGAAATATAAGTTGTTGACAAAGGAGTTGAAAATGGCCATTTATGGCCAACTTTGGCCACTGTTGGACAATCAAATATTTTTTATAAAGTTCAAATGCATTTAACAAATTGAATTGAATGGGCCACCTTTAGCCCATTCTTTTTTTTGAAAATTTATTTATTTATTGAATTTTTCTTTATTTATTGAATTTTTTAAATAAAATATAATTAAATAAATAAGTAAATGAATGTTTTTTAAAAAAATTTATAATTTAGTTCAAAACCAATAAATAAGATCCAATAAATATAATTTCACAGTTAATTTTCATCATTAGGTCCTCTATCGCATCCAAACTCAAATCATCCTAAAATTGGGTGTTTACAATTGTCCCTCATTATCGCTGTTTGCTTTACAAATTATGGCAAAACAAATAAGCACACAATTTTAAAGTAAAGAGTTAGGATACTTACCTGTATGCCATGACTATGCAGTGTTGAATGTGATTTAAAAGACACTAGAATTCCTATGGAATTTCTAATTATGATGCTATCATTGTGTTCAGTGAATAGTAATTGACACTGTGTTTAATGCATTTTGAAAACAGGCTATAGTTCTAGTGAAACATATAGCGGTGTTGCTATCACTATGTTTAATGAATAGTAGTTGACACTGAGTTTAGTGTATTTTGAAAATAGGCTATAGTTCCAATGGAACATATAGCGTTGATGCTATCACTGTGTTTAGTGAATAACATTTGAAATTGCGTTTAGTGTATTTTGAAAACAGGCTATAGTTCCGATGGAACATATAACAGTGATGCTATCACTGTGTTCAGTGAATAGCAGTTGACATTGCGTTCAGTGCATTTTGAAAATAGGCTATAGTTCTGATGGAACATATAACGGTAATGCTATCATTATATTCAGTGAATAGCGGTTGACACTGCGTTCAGTGCATTTTGAAAACAGGCTATAGTTCCAACGGAACAACTAGTGGTGATGTTGTCATTGTGTTTAGTGAGTAGCAATTGACACTGCATTCAGTGTATTTTGAAGACATACTATAGTTCTAGTGGAACATATAGTTGTGATGCTATCACTGTGTTCAGTGACTAGTAGTTGACACTTTATTCCGTGCATTTTGCTATATTCCCTATGGGACGTTTAGTGATTATGATTTTCACTATATTTCTTATAGGACGTCCAGTGATTGTGATTTTCATTATATTCCTTCTGAGACATTTAGCAAAAATATGCTATAACTACTATGTAGTGTCTAGCTAATTGTACTATAGTTCCTATGGAACATCTAGTAACTATGGTTGAAAGTTTTGCTATATTTCATATGGAACGTTTAGAAAAAATATGATATAACTACTATGTAGTGTCTAGCTAAAGTGACTAAAGAAAAGCGAATTATGTAATGTCTAGTGAATTATGTAATGTCTAGCAAATTATGTTTTGAAAATGATCAGCTGCAATCCATAGGTGCTTGCAGTTAGCTAAAACCCTTTCATTGCTCAATGATGATGCTATAAACTATAATTGCTCACGATTTAGTTGTAACCCTTTTGATTGCTCACTGATTCATTTTGATCAAACTGCAACCCTTTCATTACTCGCCCTTGATGCTGTAATCCATAATTGCTTGCGATTTTTATCTTTGGTTGTTTGATTCGAATGCTTGAATTTTTTTGTGCTAATTGATTGGAATTTATGCTGATTTTTTTAAATTTCTGCGTTAATTGCTTTGATTAACTACCTTTATTGCAGTTAATTTTGATTGACTTAACAGTGCTAGTGCTAATTCCATATATTAGGTTTACCTTCTTTTGGACATGGTATGCCTGAAGACTTATTAAAGTTAGTTTTAATATGATAATTTTTATAAAAGGTACATTATATTTTTGAAAATTTATGAGAAAATTCATCACTTTATCACAAGATAGCATGCACTTAATTAATCTCACTAATTTTGATTTTCATGACTATTATTTATTTACAATTCGACAAAAGTTAGAGGTATCATTAACCATCTTACGCTGAGGGTATATTATTTACCAAGTGAAGAGCTAACTTCCATACTCAAATTTAAGGAGAATTTGCTAAACAAAACTCATAAAAATTTAGCATAAAAAGATCCAATTTTGAGTACTAAAATAGTCATTAAGTTATTTTTGTGCCTTTCTTCCTTATCCAAGTATTCCCCTGCCTTTCTCATATTAATTAGCTTGGATACCGTTGGAAAGGTCCTTTCGATACTCATACTCTTATAGAGCATTGGAGTAAATAGAGCAACTTTTTGATGTGGTCCTTTTTTAGTATTCCCCCACCTTTCTCATAATACTCAATGTGGATACTGTTAAGGGATTTTGTGCTCATACTTATTTCTACGCATTAGAGTAGATTATATGCACATTTATTATTCAAAAGACAGAAATGATACTTTAAAATTCAAGCAATTTATACTGCAAGTCCATAGATTTTGTTTTTGTATATTCTTCCCCTCATTTGGGTGCAATGCAAGCATTATATTGATTAGAGTTTATAAACTTTCGAACAAAGTTGTTAATTGATCATTTGAATTCTGTGAGACTAATAAAAAAGAACCATTATGATAAAAGGTCATGAGATAAGTTTTCACACATGATCTCATGATGTGAAGTGGATGAATTTACTTTCAATTTGTGGATTTTATTATTTAGGTTGTACTTTATTATAAAATATAAGGAATATGGTTTTGTTATTTCCCTTGATTATTTTTATGAGTATTTGGCATTTGCTATCTTGCCCATTCTTATTGATGTATTAGTTCCTTTCCCTTTCTTCATTCTCTTTTATTTTTCCCTACACACAATACTATAAGTTAGTATGGTCTATTTGCAAGTGAAGAGATTTTGTCAAAATGCAATATTATTCTTTTTCATTCTTCCTTTTTTATTATTATGATGATGTCTATGATTACAAGGTCATGATACTCCACCATTGAAGTTGTGGCTTTAGGCTACGTTTGTATTTTCGCCATTCTATTAATGCTATGGTAAAGGGCTTCATTCCTTTTATTGACATCTCCTACAAAAAAAGTTAGATGTCTTATTTCATCATCAAAGAGGTTTTAGAATGCATTCATCTCAAGTTTCGAGTGCATCCTTCCCTTTTTAGAGTTAAAAAGTGTATTGCTAATATATTGGACCTTTTCGTCATCACTTTTTACACCTTATGTTGGTCTCAATGTTGTGAATTTTGCTTTAACTAGTCAGGAGTTAATTGAGGTTCTCTAGGCATTTAATTCCCTATCTTTTCCTTAAGCATTCTTATTTCAGAGGTACAGTTGGGAACATCTATTGGAGCATATTCCCATTGACCTAAATAAGGTACGCTTGTCTTTTGCTACCCTTTATATTATTAACTGTCTTTTGCTTTTACAATTCATAGAAGTAGGTTTTTCTTTTATTGAGACTCCAAGTGATATTCAAGATGATTCTCCAAATAAGAATATGGAGATGGATGTTGAGTTTGAGGAGCTTTTGTAAGTATCATTGTCTGTGATATTCCCTTGTTGGATAGGCTTATAAAGCATCAAGTACATCTTGACAACATTTTTCCTCTTATCTTCACTCATTCAGATGCTTCATATTTGAATACTCTAACTACTTTCCTACACTTTTACAACACTAATTTTGAATGTTAGTAGTGTAGCATTTGTATAATCTTGTCTAGGCCTAAAGACTTTTATTATCCAGAATAAGTATTTCACTATAAATGTATGTAAGTGTATGCATGCTATGTATGATATGCATGATCCTAATAGGTCTTTTATTTGGAACAAAGCTATATTGTTGATCTTGGAGTGAAAGAATGAGGTGCTTCATCAACATCTTATAGGTTTGAGCTGTGAATGCTTCTCTAATGGTACTTATGATGTGAGAGCTTCTGATACAATTTGTATGACCAGGCTAGCAAGTGGAGTCCATGGCTTGACATTGGAGCTTGTGATTGACCGATGCACTATTGAACTTCTACAACTTTTTTTGTATGATAACTTATGTATTTGTGTGCTTGTAATTTACTTCTTTTTGCCTTCAGAACTCTTTTACTGACTCTTATACTTCAGTGTTCCATCTTCAATCTTTTTATGCGAATTGACTGTTCTGCCTTTAAATTGCCCCTAGAGCTACATGTTGCCCCCAATTTCATTATGAATTCATTTAAGCTATTCTAGCAGTTTTTTTCTTTATATGTGCAAGAGACTTAGTTTATTCACTGTTGTTGTTAATCCAACCCCATTAATTATAATCTTATGCATTGAGGATGCAAAGGAGTATGTTAATTGATCAAAAGGAGTTCTTGATACTAAAATCAACTAGACTTGTTCTTTGAAGAACTCTTGAGCAGAATATTTGATGTTGATTTAATGATTGATAATGGTTACAATGCATGAGTTGCAATGCGAGTTATTAAGCTAAAATTGTGTGATTGTTCATCTTTTAATAACTAAGTATCTTACTTCAGTTTAAGAAGCAAGGGGTTTAGCTCCATCAATATAACCTATCCTTATTGATCTTTCGGCTAGATTTCAAAGTTGGATGCATGTTCTATCTCTGTTATAGGTAGGGTTCATATCACCACCTGAATTCCCAAGGCATTAGGGGACACTAGACTTACAAGCAGAATCATAGCAAGGTGACAAAAAGATAACATAATGATCTTATAGCTTTAATTTTAGCTTTCATTATGTAATGTCTTTCCATTTAAATATTTATGCAGTATGATAAAGACGAATATGCGATATTTGAACAAAAATTTCAAATTCAATAATATTCATTCGTTAGGGAAAAAAATGAGTACATTCATTACATCACATGATACAACTCATGTCATCAGTTAGTCCTTTTAGATTTTCTCATGAATTATTTTCCCTCATTTTGATCTTTTTGATTTTGTTTGACCGTCCTTTTATAGGTTTTCTAATTAGTGGGGCCTTTTTTTCTTTTTCTTATTCTTCCCTCAAAATTTCCTCTCTTTTCTTTTCCCTATTTTTTTAAAAATTTTCTCTCTTTAGAAGTTATATCATGTGATATATGAATGTTCTTTGAATTTTCATTTGTACCCATGCTGAATGAATCTAATTGAATTGAATTTATGTCAAATATGCAGATGTGATCAATATCACAATGCACTTTCCTGAAGGTCTAGAGTAAAACACTTTATAATTGAACTTTCTTGAAGGTTGGCCCAATAAATCTTTAACTCCTCTTTGAGGTTTCTTAGGAATTAAAGATTCCACACTCTTTCCTTCAATACTAGGGGCATCAAGAGATTTCTCACCAGTTTGTAGGTTCATGTTCTTAAAGGAGTTTAACACTTCTTCCTTGCTTACTCCTGAGTTTATCATCATAGTGGTTGGGGAAGGTATATTTAGTAGTTTGGGAAAGTATTATTTTTGGTGCTTGGGTTTTTAAGGTCTATGATTCTTTCAGAGTCTATAAGGTTTTGGATTTCATGTTTAAGGCAGTTACATATGTTTGTGGAATGGCCAATAACAAAGTAGAATTTACAATAATTGTTTAGGTCATATCATGGGACATTTGGATTTGGTAGTTTAGAAAAGGTGAGGGGTTTGAGCAAGCCTTTTTGTATTAAGTGGTCTAGGACTTTAGACAAAGGTTGGTTAAAATTAGAGAATCTCTTTGGTTGTTGAATAGTATGCACTTCCACAACCCGGCTAGTGCTTCCTTATTGTGTGCCCCATGTTGGATAGTTTCTTGCCCCAGTAGTTCTAGAGCTCTTCTTTTTCTTACTCTCAATTTCCTTAGCTTGTAATCCATCATCATAAAGGTCCACAAAAGATTTAGGATTCATCATTTGCAAACTTTCAACCAGATTAGGTGACATATTGTGAAATATCATCCTAACCTGATCTTTTTCAGCCAGCTTATTTTTCATTAACCCTGCCTTATTTATAAATCTAGTAAGGAAATCAGAAAATGATTCATTAGGTTTCTGCTTAGTCAGCTGTAAATCTTTAATAGATACCTCTAACCTAGTGTTATAATCATATTGTTTTTAAAAAAATAGTACATAATTCTCTTTAATAAGCTCGAACAGATTTTTCAAATCCATGGTACTGGTTCACAACCATTCCCTCTAAGGATAATACAAACAACTTAGTGATTATTGCTAATAGGGCTTTAGTGGTGCTCATAGTTATTGTATACTAATTAAGGTGGATCCTTGGATCTCTAGTTCCATTAAACTTCTGTAATTGGGGTAATTAAAATTTCTCAAGCAATTTATCCCCTTCCATTTACAACATATCATCAAAATCAAATGAGTATCCCATACCTTGTCCTTTTATAAGTTCCTCTATTTTGGACATTTTCTGAGTTAGTGCTTGCATCTATTTGAACTCAAGTTCCTGAACCAGTTTAAGTGATTCTTTCTTTGCTTTCTCTACTATGTAGTTTTCAACATCCCTAAATTTTATCTCTATAAGTACATTCCTAGCAACATTCGATGGTGGTTCCCCAAGATTATCATTGTTAACAATTAGATCATCCATGATAGGTAGGACAATAGTAGCAAGTGGTATAGCAGTAGTAGGAGGTGATGCTAACCCAACTAAAGCTTGTCTTATTTCATCTTGCATCATTGCTCTCATATCACCCATCAAAGCTCCCTTAATGTCCTCTAAGGTTCAGTTTCCTCCTTGTTGTTGTTCCATCTCTTATGTTTGAGTTGGTGAAGCTTCAAGGTAAAGTTGATTACATGGCTTTTTTCCAATCTTCTAAGGATGTCTTTGGCTATTGATTTTGAACTTGAATTGATTCTCATTAGTCTGCCACTACTCTATTCCAAACATAGGAAGACCCGAATGAATCTATTGGCAAAAAAATGAAGTGTTAGTATGATGCATGAAATGCATGTATGCATGATGTACGTGCTATATAACAAGTAGCAAGTAGCAAGTAGCAAGTCAAGTTAAGTAATAAGTCAAGTGTAAATACATCCTTCTAAACTTATTCCTCCCATACACGAGTTCAATGGTAAGTCTCTTTTCCTAAGAGTTTTGGTTTTGGCCATAATATCAACAGGGGATATCAAGAACTGAGCATGCCATATCTCTAAAAGTAGTAAAGCATAGAAATAACATTTCTAGGTATAAAGGTCTAGCCCAATCTTTATTAACCTAAATAGGCTCTAAAACTATGGGCTTAGGCTTTTATAGATAGAAATACCTCATGGAAACAAACACAAACAATTTGGGTAAATCCTAAAGGAAGTTACTAGGTCACTATATGAGTCGAGTTCAGTGTAAAAGTTAAGGTTTCCTTAGCAAGATGTCCTCCTTTAAGACTTGAGTTATAAGCCAAGGTCAGAGGGGCCCAACATCCTTTGCAAACTTTAAAGAAGACCACCCCCCTTTTGGGACTTAGGTTACATACTCTAGTCAGATGAGCCCGGTAATCTCTTTGGAACTGAGTTAACGATAAGAGGGATGGTTGGCTAATTTATGATCCCATAAAGCTAGTGAAATCATGGAACCATAAACCAACGCCATCGATTTATAGGGACATGCAAATGAATGCAAGAATAAAATAATAATTAATAAAATAATTCTAAAGAACACAAGTAGAATCAATATCTTTTATCCCTAGTAAAGTTGCCATTGTGGATGATGGAGTTTAGCGTGCATCCAAAATTTTAGCAACCATGACATTGTTTGAGCTCAGAGCTCCAAAGAACACACTACTATATCATAAAGACATAGCATGAAGATGAGGAGTTACTACTATGGGTAATAATTAGGACAAATTGAAGGTGGTGGTAACTCAATTCTCTAAAAGAAAGTTAACACCATAACCAGGAGATTCTGGATACGGAATACCTACTTCTTTAAGTCTTGTGCTCATTTAGAATTACCTTATTAATTACTAAATTATTCCTTACTTACATGCAATTTTATATAAACCCTAATTTAACATACATTTAACTCCAAGATAACTAATCTTAAAAAAACACATAAACAATGCATTCATATAGCGAGACGTCCCTAAATTAGTCTAAACTATGTTAATTTTGATTAGGTTAGCTATGTCTATATTTTATTTACAAGTGAAGTAGAACTAAAAGTGTGCTTACATTTTAATTAAAGTAATGAACTGAGTCTACTTTTTTAATTCTAAAGAAATGGACCTAAGTCTATTAATTTTTATGGAAATGAATTAGATTGGGTTTGAATTAATGGGTCTAGTTCTAATTAATTTTAATTTAAGTGAAAAATAGGCTTAAGTCTATTTATTTTTAAAAAAGAAAAAAAAAGCTTTAATGGACTAGGCTATGTCTAAATAAATTTTAATAGCTAAAAGGTAAGTCTAAGTTTAAATTAACCTAATAGGCCTGAATTGATTTTAAAGTTAATTAAAATCTAAAATCCAATTAAAAGCATATTTTAAATGGGTTAATCCTAAATGTGGGCTTGAGGTCCAAAATAAAAAGATAATGAAAAACCCTAAAAACATAAAAAAATACTAAAATAATCAAATAAAAAGATCAAACAAACAATTAAATTATATTTTTCTAAAGAACCCTAATTTGATTTCATGTAAGCTAATATTAATCTACAGCTACCATTGATTTTATTAGGGTTTTACCATATATATCTAATTTACTAATTAATTTTAATGATAGAAAATAAAAATATTCGTTATTTCTCACTATTGGGGCTATTACAACCTACTAAAAATAAATAAAATAATAAATACAGACCCATAATAAAAATACAAACCAATAAAAAAACAACACAATAATAAGAAAAATAAAATAAATTAAATTAAATTAAAACCCTAGTCTATGTTCAAATGATACATGGGCATATCCATGACATTCCATGGATGTTCATAAGTTATCTTTTGATTTTGTTCTCCACAGTGTTCATGTCACCTCATCCATTAAGAGAATAAAAATAAAAAAAATAGTCAATGAATGATTAAAAAAATTATAATAAACAAAAATTAAATATAAAAATAAAATTAAAATCAAAATGAAAGAAGAAGGAGAAGAAGATTTGAGAATGAGAAGCAGTATTGATTTTCCTCAAAAGAATGATTATTGTTGATGAAACTCTATGACTTTTATTGTGTTTGTATGTGGTTTTAGTTTATTTGATCTAATTTATGACAAATAACTAAAAGAAAATAACATGAAAAAGAGAGAGAGAATTGCATTTTTTTGGCTCACAACAAAAAATCAGAAGGGTAGAGAAAAAGATGATAAAACCCTAGAAGCCTCATATGAAAGAATTTTTTTTATTTATAAAAAGTGAGTCATGTAACCTACGGTTAGTTACAAGATAAAATTAATTTAAAAAAAAATATATCTCCATTATTTATACAATAAAAAACATATTTATCACGTAAAATAAAAATAATAATCAATAAAAATTAGAATAAATAAATAAATTAAAAAAATAAATGTAAAAAAGTCAAAAAAATTTGCGGGACCATCGGAAATGCAAGTTTTGGACCGAAGGAGTTGAAAATAACCAAAATGGCCATTTATAGCCAACTTGGGCCACTATTGGCCAATCAATTTTTTTTTTTTAAAGTTCAAATTCATTTTAGAAATTGAATTGAATGGGCCACCTTCGGTCCATTCTTTTTTTTGAATTTCTTTTCTTTTTTTAAAAATTTATTTATTTATTGAATTTTTTTCTTTATTTTTTTAATTTTTTAAATAAAATATAATTAAATAAATAAGTAAATGAAATAATAATAATAATAATAATAATAATAATAATAATATGTTCAAAACCAATAAATCAAATCTAATAAATATAATTTCATAGTCACTTTTTATCATCGGGTTCTCTGTCGCATCTAAATTCAAATCAGTCCGAAATTGGGTACTTACACATGCCATATAACCATGTGTGACTAACAAAAGTATGTAAGTAGTGATCATGTCACCTTAAGTTAAAGGACTATATGCACCATTATAACCTAGATTATGATCATTGACTTTAAGTGAATATCCTTGCGATCATAAATTTAGTGTCACTGTTCGATCCACTTGTCACATGAGTATCTACATGTCTATTTTGATGTTTCATATCAAATAACATGAGACTCACTACCTCCTACTATTAGTATCACATACTAATTAAGAAAAATAGACAGAAATGATAGTCTAATTAATATTACCCAAATATTAATTTTTCAACTATGAACATTTTATAACATATATAATAAATAAATTTGTAACTCATATTATCAACCATTTATAATAAATTTATTTAACATAATGCTAAAGGGTAAATATTTAAATAAATAAACATTTTATTTAAATGAATATTTACTTGTCATACGGATGAAAGTACAATGTCATTTTGAGATAAGAAGAATGACATGATGACACATCTATACTAATAGGTATTCCTATTTTTAAGATATTATAGAAGTGTCCAAGTTATAGTTGATTAATTTATAATGTGGTTAACTATATCATAAGAAAATTTATATTCAAAACAATACAAATAGAATTATAATTTAAGTTAGATTAGAAAGTTATAATAAGTTAATTGATAAAAGAAAAAATTTTAAGTGTAAATTACAAATTTTTTAAAAATAAAATTAATATTTTCAAAACTCTAAATTAAATTAGTAACAAATAAATTTTTTATTTTTTAAAATAGTTTTTTGTAATTCTTTTGGGAATTCAAATATACAAAGTAATAATATTTTTAAATAAAACATTAATAGAAATTAATAAAACCATTTAAATATTTTTAGAGGATATTAACAATTTAATAAAAAATATTCTTCTTAATGAAATTTTAAAAAATAACATTTATTTTTAAATAATTAATTTGCTTATAAATATAATTTTATATATATTCATATTAAGTTAATTTCTCTAATTTATTTTTTTTAAATTTGTTATCTTTAACTTTGAACAATTCATATGAATTTGTGCACTTATTATATATATATTCAATTTTTTGAAGTTCTTTCTACCATATATATATATATATATATATATATATATATAATAAGATATTTTTTTTAGAAAAAGGATTAAACAGATTAACTATTTATTTTTTACTAAGGTTGATATTTCTTTTGTTAGGTGTACCGAATATTTATTTTTAATTACTTTGATTAGTTATAGAGTATTTTTACTAACTTTTTATTTTGTTTCATTTTTTTTTATTTTTGCTAGCATTGATGTGGATATGCAATTTTTTTTTTAAAGTATTGTTATTATTCTTTTCAATAGCATCCTTTTGCAAATTCTCAAAACTCTGGATGCAATATTATTAATCAAGCAATGATGGAACACATTTTGAAAACTTGGAGTCAAATGTTTGAGTTTAAGTTTCTTTCAATATGCTTGAGCATATACAATGTTTAGTTCCAAGAAATACATGGTCTATTGCTTTATGCATAGTTAGATCACCATCAGTAATTACTATTTCTGACTTTTTCCCATCCATTGCATGAAAAAAAATATGTAGAACCCATTCATAATTAATAGATGTCTCATCAACTACCAAAGCATACCCAACTACTGTTGTTGAGTAATGCTAGTTAATCCCAACAAAAATAATAAAAGGCACCTTATAGGTATTAGTCTTGTATGTTGAATCAAATACCAAAACATCCCCAAAATATAAATAGTCCATTCGAGAAGTTGAATATGCCTAAGAAATATTACCAAGTTGGTTTTCTTTATTGAAAATATATCTATAATATAATCCATGATCTATATCACTTACTGTAGATAAGTATCCAAGAGCAGTATCAACATTTGAATCTAACATTTTAGACCATCTATTTGCATTAATAAAATTATACAAACCCTTCTTTGTAAATCCCACATACCCAAATCCTCCCACATACTTTGAGGATGTGCTGATCACCCTAACTTGGATTTGAGTCAGTTTGCCACATTTTCTTTTTGTGTTTTTAATATGTCCAAGCTATACCTTATATTTTATAGTTGATTTTTAAGAAGGGTGCATGAGAGTAAGCCTTAGGCATACTCAAAAAGTTTATTTTATTGTAGGCCTAGGGATGCACACACACATATATATATCTAAACTTCGAGAGAGGGTTATATATATATATAGGCCTATCCATCTCCTCTCAAAATAACCCTCTCTCGAAGTCTCAATATATATATATATATATATATATATATATATATATATATATATATATATATATATATATGTGTGTGTGTGTGTGTGTGCGTGCGCGTATGTGTGTGTGTGTGTGAGAGAGAGAGAGAGAGAGAGACTGTGTGTGTGTGCATCCTTGGGCCTCCACATATTTGACTTGGCCTAAGGCCCACTCTTATACACCCTTCTTAGGAGCAAAAAGATCAATTATAAAACAGGAGGTATAACTTAGACATATAAAAAAGTCAAAAAGGAGATGTGCCAAACTGAATCAAATCTAGGTTATGAAAAAGACAAAAAGGAGATGTACCAATTGACTCAAATCCAAGTTAGGGTAAGCAGCATATCCTTAAAGTATGTGAGAGGATTTGTGTATGTATATATATATATATATCGAGACTTCAAAAGAGGGTCATTAATGCTATTTAGCATTCTTGTATTTTACTTATATTATTGTATAACTTGTACCCTTGTATTTCATATTATGGTTATTGTTGTGCAAGTGAAGGACACCTTATAATGTACATATATGTTAAGTTATAAAATCTAATGCTATTTTTCATCTTTGAATTATTATCTTTGAGTTAGTTATTATCTTAAATAATTATATCATCTAAAATTTAAGAGATATTGTGATAATGGATTATTATGTAATTGTATAGTTAGTTTTATGTAATGCTTATCTTTGATGGTGTTGCCATCAGATGGGTGCGCTAGAGTGGAGGGGTGTTACAATTGCACCCTTTATTATCGCACTCCAAATTATCACTTATATTTATAACATTATATTTTTCAAAAATGTTATTCCATTAAGGTATAATTTGCATATAAAATCATAATAAATATGATATATGATAGACATATGGTAGAACATAAAATGATATTTTCCAACATAAAATACTAAGTAAAACCAAAGAATATATATATCAATAAATTTCTTGTAGTGGCTAACTGTAAAATAATATATATGTTATATAAAATTCTGGCTGATGTTAACCATTCTCATACATAATAAGCAATAAAACTATACATGTTTAATCATAAAATGGTGCATGTTGACCATATAATAGTACAAATTGACCACAAACTATCAACTAAAAAATTTAGTTGACCATATTATATTAATAGATAAAAATTCCATTAGTTTGAAATACGAAATAAATAAAAAAGTGATCATTAAACTCAATTGTAAATTTATAAACATTTATAAACTTAAATTATAAATTCGAGGATAGTTGAATCCTAGGAATTGGAAGTAATAATTAAATTTGAGAGGTCGATGGAATTGTTGACTCTAAACAATGATTGAATATAAGGGATTAAAAGTGATGATACAATTATACAAATTTTTAAGAATAGGGTTTTTGTTTAACAAAATTTTCAATTTTTTTTTTAAAAAGTTTAAAAAGTATTTAAAAATATTAGGTTAACCTTTCTTTTGTGAATAGTGAACTTTTTTTAAAACTGTAATGGCATTTAGTTGTTATAAATATTTACCAGTTAACCTATTATTGTAGGTAACTTTTTTTTGCATTTTTTTGTTTTTATTAGTAGGAATACCTTGAAGGTATTGTAGAATTTTTCAAATGAGAATATATTTTGTTGACCATTTGCATGATCAAACTTCTAATTTTAGATTTTGAAAATTTTTTTTATACTAATGATTTCAACTAAGTATGTAGGAAATTATACACCAAAAGTTTACATTTTGGATACATAGTGATTTTTTGGAAAAATTCAACCTCTGAGATTCAAGAAGGCTTTTGACATCATTTGAGCTCTATAATGAGAAAATAATCTTCTTCACTTTTAAAGTAGACATCTTAATCTTTCTGAATTAAGCTTGTCAAAATCCAAGCTCATTTGGGTATGCAAATCTTCATTCAAAGTCAGCATATGTAGCTTTCATTTTAGGTTGCATAGCTCTTAGTATTTAAACAATATATTAAGCTAAAAATGTCCAATTAAGATGATTCAAAGTGTTATGAAAAAAAAAAGACAATTATCTACAACTTTCATGAAGACAGTTGAGGCTGATTCAATCATCTTTAGTCTCAAAAAGTCATGATCCTGACCAGGACTAGAGCTGTCCTAACCGGACGAAGGAAGGAGCAAAAATTCATCATTTGGACAAAACTAATCTTGAACGCATGTCTTGATCGGGACATTACTTAAGCTGAATGTCTTGATTGGGATATTACATATCCCAATTGGGATCAAGGCATATTTTTGAAGACAACGACTATAAGATACTAGTCCCGATCGGGACTTGACAAAAATCAGCCCAAAAGTCTAAATTTTGGTTCAAATGATCTTGGATTTATTTGGGAATAAAATCATTGTTTCTAATAACTATAATTGGATTGCTCAAGTATAAATACAATCTTTGAAGATTGCTTTGAGGTTAAGAAACTTGCTCATTCATTTTATACATCAAGAATTCAACTAGAGCTCTCAAAACTCTTCTAAAATTCATTTTCTTTGTATAAACTCTTGTGAGAGTTGGTGAGTGATTAGAATAGACATTCTTACTCTTCTATTTTATGGTTTTAGAAAATGGGAATTGAGATTCTATTCTAAAGAAATTGGTTTAAGTGTTTAGCCATTAAAACACTTGGGAATTTGGTTTTAGAGTGAGCCTTGAAAAAACTTGTGACTTGGTTTTTGAGTGAGCCTTGAAAACTCAAGTTGTAAGGTTGTAAGAGTGAGCCATAAAACTCTTGTGTAATCTCAATCTTGTGAATAAGATTATGGGTGATTGAAAATCCTAACTTGGGGATAAGTTAGATGAAGATGTAGGATTATTGTTGAATCTGAACTCCTTAAATCTTTGTGTTCTTTATTCTTCCTTCTCAACTTCCATTCAATTCTTGTAAAGAATTCTTTTAATTTCTCATTTTTATTTAATATTCCTATTCACCCCCCCTCTAGGACTCTTTTCATATTTTATTATTCAATAATGGTTATAAAAAAATGTGTATTTTACTTTGTAAAACACAAAGCAATGATAAAATGCTCTTAGTTTAATATAGGTACTTTATATAGTTATCTTATTTTTTACAAAGTAAACTTTATTTTATTAATAATGACTTGTCAAGGATAAAAGAAAAGTGAAACTAAAGTATATAAAAAAAAACCTTAAAATGAACCATTAGTATATTTGATTTAAATGAGCAATACATTTAATATTTTGTCATTTTATATATGGTATAAATTTAAGGGTTAATTGATATCACATTTTGAAGTTTGACATATTATAATATTAGATCTTTGTATTTTTAGTAATTAATTTAAGCACACTTTTTACTCTATTAAACTACTATATTTCTTCCATTTAACTTACCGTTAAATGGCCTATTCAAAAAATTAAAAGTTTTATTTGATATTAAACTTATAATATAATTTTAAATTCATCTTATTAAGTTTGTTTGAAATAAAAAATAAAAAACATAATATTGATAAAAAAAAATATCAAACATATAGAAAGGGTGGATCTTGAGAGGAACCTCTTCTAACAAAATATTTTTTATTGTTAAAGAAAGAGTCCATTGAACTAAATTGTTGAAAATTAGTTAGAAATTGAAGAAAATAAGTAAAAAATTAAATTGGCTCAGTTGAAATATGATTAAACTTAAGGTCATTACACTATTCCAAATGCCTCAAGAACTATAGATTTTTTTTCATCTCTAATGTACTGCCTATAGTGAAATTCAAATACCACTTAAGAATTGTATGACCCTTAATGCCATCCATATGTACTTCAAAACTAGATGCAAACCATACACAATAGACCAAATGACATGTGAAAACATGTAATATCAGTGGTTATATTCAATTTCTAATCTCCCTTATTATATTTAATGAAGGATTTTTTTCAAAAGGAAAGTTGCTTTTTTTTTTTACAAATTCACATTCTAATCTATGTTGTTATACTTAATAAGCAACAACCCGAAAACAAAATGGGTTAATGGAAGTTATAGATAGATGATGTGGAAAGTATCAAATCCTATATAAGTGAAAATATTACCATGTAAACATCTTTTGTTACACTAAATGAGATAAAACTAACGGTTGAATTTTTAATTACTCATTAAAATTGATTGTTAACAATTAGGCTGTCAAGATTTTGTTATAAAAACATTATAGTTTTTAGGACTAAAATTGTTCTTATCACTAATTTAATAAAAGAAATGAATGAATTTAAAATTATATTATAAGTTTAGGAACCAAATAAAACTTTTAATTTTTCAAATTAGTCCATTTAACAGTAAATTAAATGGTAAGGTTGTAGTAGTATAACAAAGTAAAAATTTAAGGATGCATAAGTTAATTATTGAAAATATAGGGATTTAGTAGTGTAATAGGCCAAACAGTAAATACCTAACAATAATTAATCCTAAATTTAAAATTTAAAATATGGTATAAATGGGTAGGCTTAGCATGTCCAAAAAAATTGAGCTTGAGCTAAAATTTTTTTTAGATCTAATGTCATGTTGATGCTATTTTGACAAACTAATTAGATTTAGTGCATGAATGTGCTAGAGGAATTCTTCCTCAAAGAAAGACTTGACTTCTATTTAAACAACATATATTTTCAATATCTTATACCATAATTTTGCTCAAATTGCAATGAGGAAACTAACAATGAAGAAAAATTTATATATTGCCTAATAAAAAATTTATATTACTCATTATTGATCATTTGCAAAATCAATGAGTAATTACTTATGTTTTGACCTTAACAAATTAATTTTGATGTAATAATTCATGTGCTTAAGTGTGTATATAAGTAAAGTTCATGTTGATGATCATTTGAAGCCAAAGAACTCAAGTTTCACATGTTTGCAGCACTCTTTACAAAGGGAGTCATGATTATGACCAAGAACATTATGATTATAAGCCTAAGATCCCTCAATTTTATAAAGACATAGTGCTCCTCCATATCACTTTTATAATTGTAAGGATACCATGCCAACTTGTGGCCACTCAAGACTTCTTAACGATTAAGTCATAGTGCTTCTTACAATCATAGTCACAATCATAAGGATGCCTAGCTTGGTTATGATTATTAAGGCTTCTCAATACTCAAACTCATAGTGCTCCTTATGAATAAACCTAGGATCATGGTTAATCTAAACTCACTCGTGACCATCAACACCAAAAAGAAGGTTTTCCTTTAGTGCTCCTCATGAGTTATCTTATGATCATGAGCATACCAATCATGATAATGATCAAGCTCATAAGTGACAAGCCTCTAACGGACAGAAGGTAATGAAAACTACTAATTTTTTCATTCCTCATTATCATAACATGCATCCTTACAATCATAAGCAAGCATTTCTTTACAAAAAAGATGAATTCTCATTTAATATTGATGGAAAATCTTCAGGATAGATTTAATGCTCTCCAATAACTATAATTCATTAAGAAACTATAAATTAAAATCTTAGAACTTCATTTAAGATGTTAGATTAGTTATTGAACAAAATTAATTGCTTAGAAAATTGATTGCTCTTATATTCTTATACCTCTTTGAGTGTGTATTGTGATCTAGCATTAGGTTTTTTTAATCTCTTTTTTAGGTTAGAGAAGGGAAGTGAGAAACTAAAACTAAAGGAATAGATTGAAGTGCTAACCATTAAAACACTTGAGATTTTGAGAAATTAGTTTAATTTGGGCTAAAAAAAACTCAAGTTGTATAAAGGGTTGAGTTTAGCCTAAAATTTTTTTATGTACTCAATCTAATGAAAGGAGTTGGTGGTTGAAAAATCCTATTTTAAGAATAAGTTGGGTGAAAAATAGGGTTGTTGAAAAATTGAACATTTAAAAATCATTGTGTCTCAATTCTCTTCTTTTTTAACTCTAAATTTTCTTTTCATTTCTTAACTTTTCTTAATCTTTTTATAAAATCTTAAATAGCCCTTTTCACTCCCCTTTAAGCCACTTTCAATTGATATCAGAGATTGGGTTTTAGATACTTAGTTTTTAGAACTTAAGATCATGGAAAGTAAACTTTAAATTTCTCTTCTTTAAGACCCTCTTGTATAGTAATGATTACCCATATTAGAAGTTCAAAAGGGATTTGTATCTTGAAGAGGCTTTGATCTATCAAAATTCTTTATTAAAATCCTCATTAGAAAGCTATTGCCTTTTAAGCTCACTTTGAAGTAAAGAGAAAATTAGAAAGAAGAGAAAGATGAAAAGAAGAAAACAATTACTTTAAAGGCTTCTTAAGAAGATAATAATGATGAAAAAGGCCTTAAAGGCTCAAATGAAGAGGGTGAAAAGCTTACCATGCTTACTAAAAGGTTTTAAGAAGATAAACATGGCCAAGCAAAAGGATTACAAGAGGAGTGACCATAAAAAAAGGTAAGGAGCTAAAATGCCATAAATGTAAAAAGCTCAAAAACATTAAAAGTGAGTGCCTTAAGCTACAGACAAAGAGCAAGGAGCAATGGACAAAAACAAAGCATTCAAGGCCATATAGGATGAGTCCTTCAAATTGAAAAAGGAAGAGGAGCAACAAGAGATAGCCAACCTTTACTTCATAGCTCTTGAGGACAATAAAGAGATACCATCTACTTCTCATTCTTCTGGTATTGATTGTGATAATGACAACAATGACTAAATATAAATATTTACTTTTAAAGAAAAATTTTTACAAAATAAAACTTCTAAAAATGACAAAAGAATATAATGATTTAAAAATGAATTTCCTATAGTGGTTTTATACAATGAGTAACTTTTTAATGATTTAAAAGCTAATATTTCTTTAAAATGTGAATTTTGAGAAAACTAAGAATGAGAATGAAAAGTTTTCAAAAGAAGTTTTGGATTTAAAAACTTTATTTCCAAATTTCAAATGGAAAAAAAATCCTGATAATTTTTTAAAATATAAAAAATTGCATGGTGATAATTATAAAATTGGCAATTCCAATAGAGTTTCATCATCATCAACTCCCACATGATTTGTCAAAGTTAAACATGATCCTTTTCTCACTTCTAATGGAGGTGGTAAGACCTAAGCTCTGAAAGCTAAGGAGTCTCACTTACTAAAAGCCTATGCCAAGCTTTACAAGGTTTATTTTCCAAAGGCTTAATGGTCCAAGGCATAAGCCAAGAGACCCCAAGCTAAGCATACTTTCTTGTACACAAAGAGACATATACTTAAACATGCCAATTCATATAATCCTTTGCACACTTGTGAATATATCTCTTATGTACCCTCTAGAACTCACAAACCTATTAAAAGACATACATAACATTCACATGCTCAACCTAGGACTAATGTTCCAAATAGAAAATTTGTGCAATAGTTTAATGTCAAGTACTTATATTTATTTAGGACCAATAGATTTACAAATGTGAAATGCTTTTATTATATGACTTTTGGGCATACTAGCAATGTATGCTATTCTAAGAGATTACATTTGTAACTGTTACCTTTGGGCTACTTTGAAACTAACCAACCTAGACCACTTAACGTTTAGGTTCAAAAAAATGTCTAATTTGTTATTGTGTAGGTGTACTTGAAGTCCACTATGAGCAAAAGTATATGGCATCTAGATAGTGGATGTTCAAGGCATATGAAAGAAAGGTAAAGACTAATTCACTACCCTTAAGGCAAAGGATAGAGGATGTGTGACATTTGGAGACAATGCTAAAGGCAAAATAGTGAGAATTGGCGAAATAGGTAATCTTTAAACTCTTTCTATCAATCATGTATTGCTTGTGGATTGATTAAAGCATAAATTACTTAGCATTAGACAATTATATGATATAGGATGGGAAATAAAATTATCTTTTATCCTAAAAATTATTTTTGTTAGTATGTTTGATGATGATAAAGTAGTTTTTTTAATTGTAAAAGAGTGGATAATTATTGAATCCTAAATTTTGATGGTCCTCCAAAAGATCCAATAATGAAGGTTCTTATCAATAGGATAGGGGAAACTTCTTTAAAAGTCATCCCGAGCACACTTTGATAGGATGAAAAACTTGAAAACACACCTAAAATACTAAACAATTTGCACCTAAACCTTAAAAATCACTTGCCAATAATTGAAAAGGTCAATATGGTGAAAAATAGAGGTTGGGATCCCTGGGTTGGCACAACCAACAAGCTTGGGTTCAATGCACACTTGTGGGTTGGCCAACCCACATGTGTAGGTCAATGACTCACATTTATATGTCATGTTACCTATATGCATGGGTTAGGGTATCATTATTATTGGCCTAAGTTTAAGTGCATTGTGTGCAAACAAGCTAAGTCTAAGCATCATTACCCATACCTAGTAGGGATCACTACCATGTATGCCATTACCCATACCTAGCATGCATGGGATTGATATCTTTATAGATTTTATTTTAGGTTTACCCAGGTCTAAACATGGTAATGATTCAATATTTGTGGTTGTAGATCATTTTTTTAAGATGGCACATTTTATTACTTGTCATAAAATTGATGACGCTTTAAATATTGCTAATATTTTCTTTAAGGAAATTGTGTGTTTACTTGGTATGCCTAGGACTATTATTAGTGATAGGGATGTTAAATTCCTTGGTTATTTTTGGAAGACTTTGTGAAGTAAATTTGGGACTAATATGTTATTTTCTACTATATGTCACCCTCGAATTGATGGTCAAACTGAGGTAGTAAATTGCACTTTAAGGTAATTGTTATGCATATTAATTAAAAAGAATTTAAAATCATGGGAAGAATGTTTGCCACATATTGAGTTTGCTTATAATCATAATATGGATTCATCTACTCATTATTGTCCTTTTATAGTTGTTTATGATTTTATTCCTTTGAGTCTAATAGATTTATCTCCTTTGCCAATGCATATGAGATTTTATCTTAATGGTAAAAAGAAGGCTGATTTTGTAGGGTATTACATGAAAAAGTGCACATGAAAATTAAACAAAAGAATTCAAAAGTTTCCCAATAAGTTAATAAAGGATGTGTGAGAGTGATCTTTGAACCTAATGATTGGGTTTAGGTTCATTTTAAGAAGGAAAGGTTTAATGGTTTATGAAAGTCTAAATTAAATCCTAGGGGTAATGGCCATCCTAGGGGTGATGGTCCTTTTCAAGTTCTAAAAAGGATTAATGATAATGCTTATAAGATTAACTTGCCTAGTGATTATGGTGTTAGTGTTACTTTTAATGTTTTTGACTTATCTCCTTTTGAATTTAACAAGGTTAATGAGGAGGAGCTTCATTTTGTTCATTTAATTCAAGTTTAAGAAGTGCACATAGCTGTGCATAAAGGTGCATATGGTTGTGCCTGATTTTTAGCAACTTGAGTTTGATTCTTATCTTTTGCACCTCAATACCATATTTCAATATATTGGCCATATATTTCACTACAAAAGTTAGATTTAAGTGAGTTTAAATGCTATGGAAATATAAGAGAAAGAGTTATAAAGTTCATGTTGGGTTTCATGATTCTATATGTAGTGAAAAAATTAAATTTTAATCACAAACCCAAACTCGGATCCAAGTAATTTGATCAATTGATTAAATCTAGGATTTTTATTTTCTTACCACAAATGCAGAAAGGGCAAGATTTTTAGAAGGAAGAGAGGAGGTTCACTCCAATGACACCTTACCTCGAGCTTTTCATTTGGTAGTTCAGATTAAGACATCTTCAAAAGAATTTATCCTCCATAAGTGTCCACATGAATAGTTATCGATTTAAAAATGAATACTTGTGTGCTAGCACCATCTCTTGATTTCTCATAAATCAAGAATCAAAAGAACTCTATTTTTTTTCTAAAAAGAGAGAAAATGAATTTGATGGTAGAATCATGAGAGTATTTAAAATCTTAGAGAATATAACATATTTATAGACATTTAAATTAGGGTTTCATTTATCAAAAAACCTTTTGGTAATTTCTCACTTATTCTTATTCTAATTTTATTTAAAATTAAATCATAAATAATATTCTATTTATTTCAGATAACCTTTACCTTAAATAAATAAATAAATATTTTATTTATTTATTTCCACAGAGCTTATTTGGGGTTATTAAACCCATATTCGTTTTAAGCTTGTTCAAAGTGTGTGACCCTACAGGTTCACATGACGTTGGCAGTTGGCCTTAAATCTCTATTTAGTCCTAAAAGTCATAAGTGGCCTCTAGCAAGACATTATGACCACCCAAGTCATGTAAAGTCAATAATCCGACATAACCTAATATACAGTGAATATTCTAGTCTCTTTGTCACATGATATCTTAATTGAATATAAGGCATAGATTATGCCATCCCTATAGAATTCAATCATATAATTTCTTGATTCCAAGTAGACTAAGAATGATAACTCTTTATCCATGTACTTTAGCATGACCATGCATTTTCCTCAGTCTATCTTATCAAGGGGCCTATAAATATCTTACTCATATTAAATGAGGGACAAATTCCTTTTTAATCACTCACATTTCTCACATAACTCATTTTATACCCAACAACAATCTATTTTATCATCTGGTTAAAGATAATGTAAGATTGTGTCAAAATACAAAATAGTTATGTAGAAATCCATAGTGATTTCAAGGTCAGAGGACTAAGCCAATATTATTATGATGAGAATTACTTATGACAATTATCTATATAGTATTCTCATAATGGGTCAATCCAACACTTTATTTCTCAAATAAGTACCTATGAGTTGACTTAATATCTCATATTCATGATTAGTAAAACATAATCTTAATCAACACCATACTAGCCATAATGCATTATTATGACTAGGGATAATTTGAATAGAATTCATATTTAATCTAAGGGGTTTACTATCAAGTCACATACTTGATGACCTTAGAAAGAATTGACTATTCAAGTAATTATTATAACAAAAAATGATAATGAAAAATTCCTCTATATTAAATAAAATGATAAAGTCAAACCATGGTCATGCATGATTGACCTAATGCATATCACTAACAATTCATGAGGATTATTTTGCCAAATTTGATCATTTTATATCAAGCATAGCCATACATCTAATTTGAGTTTTTGCCGCACGAATGTGCATATTCTAATGCATAGTCATACATGAGAGCAATCATTTAAGTGTATTTAGAGTGCACAATCATGCATCTTTTAGTGCATAGTCATGCATGAAGGCATAATAAATTCTTTATTTTATTAGGGTTTCCTTTTTTATATTTTGGAAGTTTGTTTCTAACTTTGTTCTTAATTAGGTTTACATTACAAATAGCCATCATAGGGCTGTAAACAAAGTTTATTGAATTTTATTTGATTAATATCAATTCTTGAGAGGTTAGAATCCTTTCTTTAGTTTTTAAAAGAACTTAATAAATTTATCAAGCAAAGGCTTGGTACTTTCAAACCTAGTTTGATTTAAACTTAAAATTGGCTTAGTTCAATATTAGGTTTTTATTAAATGACCTTTAATTCTTTATAACTAAGGTTCTAAAGTATGATTTATTTAAGGGTATTATTGGAAGTTAGAGTTTTCTCACTTGATTCATTAAACGATCCTAGGCAAAGACATCAATATTGAATATGGGTTTGTTACAAGTTAACCATGTTCATATCACTTAAGAAGCAATAACATTGATCAACAGTTTATAAAATTTTTGGAGATGTTTAAAAAGTTACATATCAATATACCTTTGGTTAAAGCTATAGTTCAAATGCCTAAATATGCAAAATTTTTTAAAGAGCATATCTCTAGCAAGAAAAAGCTACAGGAGGTTAAGACTTTTACACTCCAAAAATAGTGTAGTGTCATAGTTTCAAGTAACTTCCACTAAAGCATAAACATCCAGGGACTCTTACTATACCTTTCTCTATTGGTATATTTGAATTTTCAACAAGCTCTTTCTGGTTCAGATGCTTCCAATAATTTGATGCATTTGTCTATTTACAGGAAGTTTGGAAGAGGTAAAGCAAAAGCTACAAACATTTGTTTGCAATTCGCAGACAAAACAGTTTAGAAACTTGAAGGAATAATAGAGGATGTTTTAGCAAAGGTAGGGAAATTCATCTTTCCAATGGACTTTATTGTTCTAGATTTTTATGAGGATGAAGATGTGCTTTTGATACTTGGAATGACTTTCATGTACATTTGCCAAAGCGATAATAGATTTCTATAATGGAACTCTCACTTTAAGAGCATGAGAGGATAATTATAAATTCAATGTGTACCAGTGTATGAAACATCCTCCTGACTTCGATAATTGCCACTACAAGAGAAACTGTCTATAATGACATTTTTTCATGACATTTTGTATAATTATCGCTTAAGATAATAAAATTATAATAAAGCAACATTTTTAATAAATGTTAAAATATATTATATTTAATTTGACATTCCTTTCAATATTGAGTGACATTTATTATAAATGTCTTTTTTCGTATTTTTTGTTGCCATATATATGTATATAGTAACCATTTCATATATATATATATATATATATATATATATATATATATATATATATATATATATATATATATATATATATAACCCTATAAAAGGAATAAAATTTTTTATTATTTAATGATTAAAAATACTATAGGATTTTTTGAGAATGTAAAAATTATAAATTATTATTTTATATATAGATGTTTTACAAAAAAAAAGTATTGATATTTTAAAGTATTTTACTAATTGTTTTAAATTTAAGAAAAATATTTAAAATATTATCATTTATTAAAATTTATAAAAATTATCTAACAAAAATTTATTATTTTTACTCTCATTATATAATTTTAATGTCTTGAAATGAATAAATAAATAATTTAAATACATGTTCTTCAAACATGTATTGAAAATCTCTAACCTTTTTTTTTCTTCATTCTATTATAAGAACTATCGTAACCCTAACCCAATTCAACATCCTAACATGTTTAGTTTTGGTAATTTTTTGTTCACTTATCACTTAAATAAGCTTTGTACTTTTATTTAAGACTCTGTGTGTGTGTGCATGAATTGTAGGAATTCTCAAGAGCAACAAGCATATTCTTTACCAAGTTTGCAAGATCAATCCCACAATGATACATATAATAACAAAAAAGTAAAGTGGATGGTAACTAACAATAATACCTCTACTAGAGAATCTAAAAGATAGAAGTCTCTCAAAACAGGAGTCGATCAATTAACTCTCATCATCAGTCGTCTCCCACCTCCTCCATCTCAATTCTACAATGATACGCCTACCACTATTTAATCTCTACCATTGAATTCCAATCCTTTGCCTCATCACCCTAATCGGTAATCCCCATTTTATTAATGTTATTTTGATATTTTTTTTGGTTTAATCATTATTTTATTTGAGTTATGATTGGCTTTTTGCTACATTTTAGCTATTTGCATATAATTAATTGCTTGAGTTTGTAATATCTATGTGTTTTATTTAACTAGGTTCATATTCAATGCTAATAATTGTAATTTTTTATCAGGGTTTCTAATGGGATTGATAATTGTAGTCTTAATAAAGGTGAATTTAGTGTGAGCTCAAATTTTTCAATAACTTGTAAACTAAAGTGATGAATGGCAAATTATGTGATGAATATCAACTTGAAATTTAGTATAGTTTTTTGCTTATTGGGTTTGATAATTTGTATCTTTAAAGGATCCAATTCTATTTTACCAAATAATGACCTCATTATTGTTGTTAGTCACAGTGGAACCCATAGAACCTCATTTCTTTTTGCGTTTTAAGATTAAGACAATATTTAGTTTCTCTTATGTTTCTTTACCAAAGAACCAAAAGAAAGAATATGGAATAGCCCTATTGTGGTTTAGATCTATTGCCTATCATATGGAAAATTTCTTGTTATGTGACAATATAAGACTTTAAAGATATGTGCCAATCTTAGTCTATTCTCTACTTTATGTTATGATTATTTTTTAAATTACAGTGTCATTACTATTTGATTATTTTATAATTTATTAAGAGATTGTGAACAAGCTGAAAATTTTGTAGCTTGTGTTTTTTTATGTCATTACTATGATTCTCTAAAAATAACTATGCAAAAATTATTTTGCTTCAATTTTTTTCAATGTGTCCTCCCATCCATTTGATTTGGCTTTCACCATTGCATGTTCACACAAATTTAGGCTTTATTTCAATTATTGATATGCCCTCTACCAATCAAAATATTAGAGGCAATACTTTTAAGGTACTCATGGATTAAATTCTTTAGCATTCCAACTTATTAAACAATATTTCGATCCACAAATAAATTTCTCTTAACATATATTTCAAGCCGAACCTATGATATGCCTATGGCTTTCATATTTGTCCTCAAATTTATACTCCAAGAAATCTTCATGGTGTAGAGTTATTACCTCCAGGAATGGTTGTGTCAAAATTAGACTTGTGCTTGCACTGAGGTATGCTACACATATTATAAAACAAAATTACAATAGTTTTTTGGAAATTCATTGCTTACCTTACCATTACATCGTTAACTAGAATGAGTTATCTTTCCTAATGTATATTAGCATTACATATTTATGCTTTCTCTCCAATTAATGTTGTTGAGTTCTTATTGTAGTTTTAAAATTAATTTTCAATCAAATTTTAAATCCAAGATCAAGAATATTCTATCATGGCCTGGCTCCTAGATGGATTACATTTGTGGACTTCATTCTTACAATGTGTGTAAAATATGTTGTTATTTTTTATGCTCACAAATGTGTTGGAACTACCTATGCTTTGTTATTTTAGTTAAGTAGATACTTTGGTGAGAGTTATTTGTATCTTTGTATTCATGTTTCAGAAAAAATATACATTGACATTTATTAAACAATGTAATTTTCCTTTTATAAAAAATGTAAGTTTCTTAAACTTAAGTGTATGGAATTATTTATTTCTTATAGGTCTCGATATATATATGTTTATACAAGGTGAAATTTATGAAATAGAAATATAAAACTTGAAAAAGATTAAAAAATTTCAATATAAAAATGCATTTGAAATGTCAATATAAAGCCTTACAAATGACATTTGTGTTTGCTTTTTAAATAACACTTAATAAATGTTATTCTATAATCATAAAACATTATTTTATAAAAATTGCAATAAACCACTATAAACAAATTGTATATAGTTTTTTTTGTCACTTTACAAATGTTTGTTTAAATAATTAGAGTGATATTTAAAATATGTTAAAATAAATGGTGCTAAAAATGATGCTTAAGAGTATATACCAACATTTAGAATAAATGTAGCTTTAATATATAATGACACCCAATTAAGTGACATTTGTAAGAAATATTGGTACAAGTCTACAATGACATTTTTCAAATTTATATCAGCATTTTACCACTATCATTATAAGACATTGGTATGGTTGACGATTGTGTGAATGAAGTCCAATGAGGAAGGATTGCAAAATCTTATGAATTTGAGGATATAAAGAAATGTTTATAGGTACATTCTTCTAATGAAGATGTGTCTTTCAAACATCAAAACCCAAGAACCCATTGTAAACTACCTTTAAACACATAACTGACACCACTTAATTATAAAACCACTAAAGCTAGACCAAAAACCTTTAGCCCCTCATTTTAGATACACTTTCTTAGGAGAGGGTCAAATAATACCTATGATTGTGTTATCAAAACTTAGTGAAGACTAGGAAGTTGCATCGGTAAATTTGATGAGGAAGAGAATTAAAGCATTGGGATGGAAAATCTCAGACATCAGAGGTATAAATTCCTCATATTGTATGCATAACATACTTATGAGGGATGGACATAAGACTATATTTAAAAGATAGGGAAGACTAAATCCTAACACATAAGAAGTTATGAAGAAAGAAGTGGTCAAGTTGTTATATGCAGGTATCATCCACCCTATTTCAAATAGTTCATGGGTTGGCCCTATTCAATATCTATTGAATTGGGGGGGAGGGGGATTACCATTATTAAGAATGATGAGGGAGATTTGATTCTTACAGGAGTTGTTAGTAGTTGGAGAGTTTGTATTGATTACAAAAAAACTTCATATGGCTATTAGGAAATATCACTTTTTGCTTTAATATATTGATTAGATGTTGGATCACATTTATGAAAATGCATTTTACTATTTTCTTAATGGCTATTCAGGCTACAATCAAATAGCCATTGCTCTAGAAAATCAAGAAAATGCATTTCTTGATTGAAGAATGCCACATTCACTTGTCCATATGGTATATTTGCATGCAGAAGAATGCCATTAGGCTTATGTAATGTACCTTTCACTTTTCATAGGTGCCCAATGCTTATCTTTATAGATTTGGTTAAGAAAATAATGGAATCGTTCTCGGATGAATTTTTAGTGTATGGTAATTCATTTGATGGATGCTTAACTAATTTAGATAAAGTTATTATAAGATGTGAACAAACCAATTTGATATTGATTCAAAGAAATGTCATTTCATGGTTGAAGAAGGAATTATTTTTGGATATAAAATTTTAAGAATAAAAGTAGATAATGCCCAAGTGGACATCATTGAGAAGTTGTAGTACCTAACCATATGAATAGTTGCATTAAATAATCAAAATGATTAATCAAAGTTAAAATAACCAACAAATAGTCATAACTAAATTCATAGAGAAATGAGATTGAGAATTACACATAGATAAACTAAATAATGATTATAAACATATAATAGAAAGATCAAAGTGTTAGAATAACAAATCAAATGGTAAAATAAAAAGGAAAATTATAAGGAGAGATGAGAAAGTAGAGGTGTATGTATGAAAAAGAAATAAATATGACAAAATAAAAGGAAAAATAAGAATGTAGTAATAGTAGGAGCAAAAAGGAAATGTAAATGTAAAATTGAGGCATAAATTAAATGACAATAAATATTAAACAAAATATGAAAAGAAAGTACTAGAGAGAGTAGGGATGCATATATGGAAATAACAAAGAAAAAGAAACAAATATAAACTAAATAACAAAATAAAATAAAAGAGAAATTAGAGCAAATAATTGATAAAACACAAAATATAAAGAGAATGTAATTGAAAGGAGAGATTAATATAAAACATAAATCGAATATAGAGAGAGATAGACTGAGATCTTGAAATGTAATAATAATACTTTACGTAATAAGATGTAATAACATATAGTGACATAAATATAATGTAGATATAAGTTGAGAATTAGTAAATATGAACTCTCTCTCTCTCTCTCTCTCTGTATATATATATATATATATATATATAATGCTTAATAGTAAATATAAATGTTAAGAGTTAGTAGATTTAGTAAAGTTAGTAACTTGAGAGATTGAATAACAAGATATATGTGAAATGAAGGATGTAAGTCAAGGTGCATGTAATATGATATGATTATGAAATTTATGGAAAATAGTAGTGATGAATGTAGGGTTCATGCAAAAATGCATCTAAAGATCTAAAAATGATCCACACATAAGCTATTGATGCAAAAGGCAAATGATATGCAAACAAGCACATGAGAATGCACAAATGCTTAAATGCAAGAAATAAGGGAAATTTATTAGTAAACATTATCAACAAAAGAAGGATAGAGGGTTAGTGACAATAATCAAAAGACAAAACAATGAAAGGTTAATTAGAAGTCAATAAGACAATATAATGAAAGGTTGATTAAAAGTCAATAAGTAACATAAAAATCATGATTAACCCTTCTGGAAGTACTAATTTGACCAATAATGGTCAATTAGTATTCTAAGACCACGTGATGCACATAATCATAATAATCTCAAATGTGCACTAAATGGACACAAGACTTTCAATAATCATAAATTAGACTTAAAACTCTCACATATTGATCATAAAAAATTAAAAGAAGAATGTACCCACAATGATCATAATAAAAATAAAAGATTTAAAACAAAAATTACACAGACAACAAAAGGACATCTTTACACATAATTCTAAGCACAAGCATAAAGAATTATGATTCAAATTCAACAAAGAAATGAAGTAAAAACACATGATCTTAATAAACAATACAAAGCAAACAACATAATGTTAATCATCAACCAAAACCTAAATCAAAGTATAAAAGAAAGAGTATGCAAAGAAAGTTCAAATCAAAAGCAATTTAGGAAAGAAAAATTATTTAAAAATGAAAATCAACTAGAAAAATGTTAAATTCAATCATCCTCAGACCATAAACACAATGTTAATCATCAACCAAAAACTAAATCAAAGTATAAAAGAAAGTTCAAACCAAGAGTTAGGAAAGAAAAATTATTTAAAAATGAAAATCAATAAGAAAAATGTTAAATTCAATCATCCTTAGACCTTAGAGACTTATTTTGATTATGCATAATCATCAATGAATGCACAACTATCATTAGGACCATCATCAAAATCATTTTGAAGCTTAGAGGATGAAGAACTGAATTTCAAGTCTATCTGGTTAGTTTTAGAGCATGGTTAGCTGGTCTATATGAGATTTTTAGCCAAAATTGGGAGGTGAATAGTCAACCACTATTCTTCAGCCAATTTTGGTTATTTACCATTGCACATGGGTGAAATTTAAACTTTTTACATGAAATATTGAAAAATTAAAGACTTAAACCTAAGAAATTAGACCCAAGATAAAGAGAAATGATTTTTGGAAAGTGTTTAACAACAGAATATGAGATTAAACTCATAAAAAATAAAGATTTGAGTGAAGATTTTGAGATTAAAATTAAGAAGGATTAAATGTACACTTTAGTCATTTTAGGGTTGATATGTAATTATTTTTGTTTGATTTTTATGATGGGATTTTAAAAGGTTTTTAGGTGAGATAGGATTGTGTTTAGAAAATTAGTAAAGAATGGAGAGAGAAAGAGATATGAGAAGGAGATAGATTAGTTCAACATTATTTTGGCTCAATTTTTTAATTTTTCACTCTTTTTTTCTCACTTTGACTTTGCTCTAGCAACTTTCTCTCCCTTATCAATGGCTCTCTTCCTCAAAATGCTTCCTTAAAACTTCTATTTATAGACAAAATCTTAGTGGTATTAATATAATTAAGTTACCTCACAAATAAGGGTGTGCAGGTTCTAACCAATTTAATTTTTGTAGTTCGAGTCAACCCATAAATGTAGAATTATTCAAAGTAAGTCAAGTTGAAAATTGGTTTAAGATGTTTAGTTAGTGAAAGCTCGGTCCAGGTTGGTGATGTGAATTGAGTTTATCTAATAAACAAAACCACAATAATCTATTGATACCCTCACATTAAATAGTCCAAGAAACAAGTTAGGTGGAAAGTAGAACCCTTAATTATCTAATAATTAAAAACTCTAGCTATCAGAAAGTTGCCATAATTAGATATGGATATTCTAATTGATAAGACAAGTGAAGTATCAAACAACCTATTTTGTTTAGAAAGTTCAAAGAGTATAACTCTAAGTAATTTGAAGCAAAATTAGTCACTTTGATTTGATTGATAAAAAAGATGCCCAAAATAGGCTACAAAATAAACTATTTATAAGAATTCTTAATCCTAAACCTAATCTAAAATAAATCCTTAAAAGGTAAGGATAATAAATCTTTAAAAGATAAGAAAATCAAGTCTTTAAAGATAAGGAATTATTTTGCTTGCCAGCTAAGCTAAAGAAAAATATTCCTAACTAAAAACAAACAACCTAAAAAACATTTTGGATAAGTAACAAACCCAAATTCATTTTTAATATTACTTGGACTAAAAAAACATTTAGTTGATATTCATCTTGGGCTTGGAATATGTGTAGCTACTCCTTTGAGCTTAATACATCCAAATCGGGCCCAATAACACTACTTGGGCCTAAATATTCAATTTGCACCAAATGAATAAGATTTGGGCAAGAATTAATTCCATGTGCATTAAATGACTAAGATTGATTCAAATTTTTATTTTGAGCCCAAATTCTTTGAATTAGCATATGTAATGCTTCCTTCATTTTATTAGCACGTGCCCTTGTGATTGGACCTCCATAATAAGTCAAAGGATCTTGAATCCTTGTTGGATTAGGAGTCCTTGTTGCACTAGGATTGTCATTATTCCCCCTTTCCTAAAGTGGATTCGTCCTCAAATTAGCACCTTCAAAATCAAAAAGACTCAAATTAGTAACATTAAAAGTAGCACTAACATTATACTCACCAGGTAGATCAAGCTTATATGCGTTGTCACTAATCCATGCAACTACTTGGAATGGTCCATCTCCAGATGAATGAAGTTTTGAATGCCTATGGGAGGGAAACCTCTCCTTGCATATATGTAACCAAACCCAATCGTCAAGCTCAAACATAATTTATTTTTGCCCTTTGTTGTGTTGATTTGCTGTTTGTGCATTCCTTTTCTCAAAATTTTGCCTAACCTTCTCATGAAATTATTTAACAAATTTTGCCTTCTTTATGCCATCAATATTAGAATATTCATGCATAGGTAAAGGAGATAAATTTAATGGTGTCAATGGATTAAACCCATAAACAATCTCAAAAAGGTGAAAAATGTGTAGATCAATGCACATTCCTATTATATGCAAACTCTACATGAGGTAAACATTATTCTTATGATTTCAAATTCTTTTTAATAATAGCATACAACAATTGTCCTAATGTTCTCTATTCACAACCTCTGTTTAACCATTAATTTGTGGGTGAAAAGTAGTAGAAAACAATAACTTAGTTCCTAATTTCACCTACAAAGTCTTCCAAAAATGAGATAAGAACTTAGAATCCCTATCACTAATAATAGTTCTAGGAATCCCATGCAAACGTACTATTTCTTTAAAGAATAAATTAGCAATATGTGTTGCATCATCAGTTTTATGACATGCAATAAAATGTGCCATCTTACTACACCTATCAATAACAACATAAATACTATCATGACCATGCCTAGACTTAGGTAAACCAAGAAAAAAATCCATAGATATATCAACCCAAGGTGACGTAGGAACAAGCAAAGGCATATACAAACCATGAGGTTTAGAATAGGATTTAGCTTGCAAACATGTAATGCACTTAACATAATATTTTTCAATATCATGCTTCATTTTAGGCCAAAAGAAATGCTCATGCAAAACATCTAAAGTTTTACCTATTCCAAAGTGTCCCATTAAAACCCCTTCATGTGCTTCTTTAACAAGCAATTTGCGCATGGAACTTTAAGGCACACACAATTTATTTTCCTTAAATAAAAACCCACTATGCCTATAAAACTTACCAAATGCACCCTTTTCACATAAATTAAATACATTGCTAAAATCTTAATCATTTATATATAATTCTTTAAAATGCTCAAAACCAAGTAATTTAGCATCTAAAGTAGAAAGAAGTGCGCACCTTCGAGATAATGTATCAACCACTATGTTATCTTTTCCTTATTTGTACTTGATGACATAAGGAAAGGACTTTATGAATTCACTCCATTTAACATGCCTCTTATTAAGCTTATTTTGTCCCTTTAAATGCTTTAAACTCTTATGATCAGTGAGAATTACAAACTCTTTAGGTAAAAGATAGTTTTGCCATATTTCCAATGCCCTAATTAATGCATACATCTCTTTATCATATGTTGGGTAGTTTAGAGCTGCACCTTTAAGCTTTTCACTAAATTAAATGATAGGCCTTCCTTTTTACATCAAAATAGCTCCAGTGCCAACTCCAGCAGCATTGCATTCAACCTCAAAAATTTTATCAAAGTTAGGTAACAAAAGTAAATGTGCATTAGTTAACTTAGATTTAAGCACATTAAATGCCTTTTCTTGATCATTACCCATTTAAAACCTGCATTCTTTTTAATTACTTTTGTGAGTGGTATGGCTATGCTAGAAAAATCCTTAACAAACCTCTTATAAAAACTAGCTAAGCCATGAAAAGATTTAACATCCCCACATTCTTAGGTGTAGGCCATGATTCAATAACCTTAAGCTTCTCACTATCTACCTCAATTCCATTAGAACTAACAATAAAATCTAAAAACACAACTTTAGGTGTACAAAAACTACACTTGGCAAGGTTAGCATAAAATTGTTCTTTGCATAAATTTTCAAAAACTAATTGCACATGCGTAATATGCTCATCTAACGGCTTGCTATATACAAGAATATCATCAAAATAGACAACCACAAACTTACCTATAAAATCATGCAAAACACGGTTCATTAAACATATGAAAGTACTAGGTGCATCAGTTAAACCAAAAGGCATAACTAACTATTCATATAAACCATACTTAGTTTTAAAGGTTGTTTTCCATTCATCCCCTACTTTCATTCTAATTTGATGATAACCAGACTTTAAATCAATTTTAGAGAATATAAAAGAACCATGCAATTCATCTAACATTGCATTTAAATAAGGAATAAGGTGGCGATACTTAACTGTAATTTTATTTATGGCATGACAAGCAATGCACATTCGCCAAGAACCATGCTTTTTAGGCACCAATAGAATAAGAACAGTGCATGGACTCATACTTTCCTTAATCAATCCCTTGGATAATAACTCTTTAACCTGATGTTGCATCTCTTTAGTTTCTTCAGGATTACTTCTATAAGCTAGTCTATTAGGTATTTACACACCAGGAATGAAATCAATTTGATACTCAATCCATCTTAATAGAGGCAAACCTTTTGGCATCTCTTTAGGGAACAAATCTTCATATTCCTATAAAAGAGTTTGAAAAGAACTAGGCAAAGAAGAAAGATTAGGGTTAGTGGACAATTAGGCACCTTTGTACAAAAGTACAAGTAGGCTACTTAGTTAATAAAGCCTTTCATACCTCACCCTCTCTAGCATAAAAATTGCCTTTTACCTCTTTTCTTTCCACTCTTTGCACACTTAACTCTCTTTTTGCATACACATCACACTTGTTCTTTCTACGCATCCCCTCTTCCTTACCTTTTTCCATTTATTTCTCATACCTCTCTAGGCTTTTCTTACAACCGTCCTTTTATTTGTGCACTTTTTTTTCATGCAAACTCTCACACTTTCTTAAAAAAATTTTGTCCTTAAAAAATTTCTTTGGAGTTAAAGGAATAAGAGCAATAGACTTATTTTTCATAACAAAAGAGTATTTATTAGTAACACCATCATGCTTAGCTCGCCTATCATATTGCCATGGGCATCTTAATAGTATGCGACTAGCTTGCATATGAACTACATCACATAATAGTTCATCACGATATCGCCCAATAGAAAATGCTATCATTGCTTGCCTAGTTACTTTAATCTCCCCACAATCATTCAGCCATTGTAATCTATAAGGCCTAAGATGTTTAGTTGTTTTTAAGCCTAACTTATTAATTAAACTAGCATTAACAACATTAGTATAACTACCACCATCAATAATCATACTACATAATTTATTATCAATTAAACACCTAGTATGAAAGATGTTTTCACGTTGTACCTCTTCTTCTTTAGCTTGCATGTTAAGTGCACACCTTATGACAAGAGTGAATAATGATCTATCTAAGGGTTCCATCTCCTCTCCCCCATTATTAGATGCATCCTCAAATGGTGGCATCTCACTTATATCTTCATCATCACTTTTAATTTCGCCATTAGCGAATGCAACCATAATCTTTGCATTTGGACATTAAGCAGCCTTGTGACCAAAGCCTAAACACCTAAAACACTTGAGATCACATGTTATAGAGCTAGGATTGCCACTTTTAGGGACAAGTTTATTATTTCCCACATCTACCTTCTTACTCTTTTAATCACCCTTTAGTTTGAAGTTTGGTGAAGTGCTACTCTTTTCATTGCCCTTTCAATTTGACTTCCATGGGGTAGAAGAATTCAAATTAGTCTTGCTTCTAGCCCTTAATTATTTCTCTACCTTGATAGTTATAAACACCTAATTTCGGGATAGTAAAGTATGGATGCGACAAAGGACTCCAATGATGAAAATATTATAAATAGGTCTTCAACACTTGAAGTTTGAAACCTTAAAAGTCTGAATGCACCTTCAAAGGAGTTTAATTGGTTTTTTAAGATCTTAATTGTAATGTCTTTTTAGGACCTAATTAAAAATTTTAAATTCTTTTAAGGGTCTTTTTGTAATTAAAAGTTAAAAAAATAAGGTCAAAATTCTATAATTGCGATAGGAATTACATAATTTTAATTGGAATTGTGTAATTCCAACTGGAATTATAAAATTTTGATCAGAATTCTACAATTCCAATCGGAGTTACACAATTCTGGTTGGAATTATATATTTTCTGTCCGTTTTTCCTATTTTTACAAAAAATAAAAAATATGTTTCTTGAATTTCGATTGGTTAAAAAATTTTCTTAAATTTCTTTTAGGATTTATCTAGATTTTCAGGAAATAAAATCCTTTTAAAACTGAAACTCTTCAGTATGTCTAGGACCTAGGGTTTTTGGTTTTTTTTACATAAAAGCATAGCTAAAACTCTTTTGGGAGGGGAGGGACCTATGGCTCTCTCTTTTCCTAGAGACTTTTCTTTTTCTAGGCAATACACAAAAATACTTTTCTGTGAAGTATTTAGTTTTGAAGTAAGGAGCAATAAGCTCTTTGAGAAAAGAATAACAAGTTTATGAAGATCTATTTAATAAATAAATGGTGATCTTACTAGTCTAAGGGGTCAACCCACGCTGGATCCATAATCATCATCTCCTTCTTTATTTTCTATTATTTTTTATTTTATTATTTTGTTTTTATTGAATTTTAGCTTTACTTAATTTTTATTGTTACTTTTTTTATTCACTAACCATTATTATATTTGTGTTGGTGATTATGGAGAGGATCACTTGATGAGTTTACTCAAAGAATAAAATCCACGAAGGTCCATGGAATGCCTTAGATTGAACCTTGTAACTAAATATAGTTTCTAGGTTTTTCTTTTTATTTAGTTTCTTATTATTGCTTTTTATTTATTTTTTAGTTGTATTAATTTTTCCTTTTTCTTATTATTTTCAATAGTTTTTTGTAATAACCCCAATAATGGGAATAATGAAATCATATGTGTGCGATTGTGCGTTTTATTTTAATTAATCGATTAATAAAATTAAAGTTTTTAATTGGGTAATTAATTAAAATTAATGGCTATCGAAATCATTAGGTTGTTTAATTAAAATTGGATTAAATTTAAGTGGTTAGAATTAGGGTTTCTTGTTAATTGTTTTATTTATTGTTCATGGTTACTTTAATTAAATTAGAGTTTTTAGAAGAAATAAATTTGATTAATTGTTTGATCTTTTATTTGATTGTTTTGATATTCTTTTATTTTTGGGCTTGTTTATTCTTTTTATATATTTTGGGCCTTAAGCCTATGATAGGCTTTAACCCATTTAAATAAATTTAGGTCTAGATTTTAATTAATTGAAATGCATTTTAGGCCTATAATTAATTAGATTTAGCGTAGAGTTTACTTAGGCCTATTTAGTTAAATTAGATATAGGCCCACTTAATTTAATTAATTTACACTTAGCCCATTAAATTAAAGCCTTTTTCATAACTAATTTAAATTAGGCCCACTAATTTAAATACTTAATAATTTGTAGATTTAGGCCCATTTTTAGAATTTCAAAAAATAGACTTAGGTTCACTTAATTAAAATTGAATAGCAATTAGGTCTATTAGTCTTTAGGGTCACTTGTAAATTAAAACATGTAGATTTAGTCCATTTAAGTAAAATTAGTGTAGATTAAACTAACTTAGGGATTGTGATTTATGTGAATGCATTGTTTAAATGTATTTTTCATTACTAGTTTGTCTGGAGTTAATTGTTTTAATAAGGGTTTATATGGAAATTGCATGTAAATAGAGGATAAGATAATAATTCATAAACTAATTCTAAATGAACACAAGACTGAAATAAGTTGGTATTTTGTACCCAGAATCTCCTGGTTGTGGTGTTGACTTTCTTTTAGAGAATCGAGTATCACCATTTTTTTATTTGTCCCAGTTATTACCTTGGGTGGCGACTCTTCATCTCCATGCCATGTCTTTGTGATAGTGGTTAGTGTGTTCTTAAGAGACCTATGCTCAAATAGTATTGCTGTTGCTAAAATTTTAGGTAGGCGTTAAACCTCGCCATCTACAATAGCCATATGTAGCATGTAGCATGTATCATGTAGCATGTCATCCAATTCAACATAATGGTGTAGTTCTATAAGGTTAGCAGTCTCATGATTCAAGCCATAGAGAAACCTAGCCATAGTGGCCTCTTTATTTTCAATCACGTTAACCTTAATCATAGCCATCTCCATCTCTTAATAATACTGTTCCACAATTTTAGAACCTTGCACAAGTCATTACAAACCATTATATAGTTCACGATAATAATGTTGTAGGACAAATTGCTTGCTTATAATTATCTTCATTTTATCCCATGTAGAAATAACATGTTCTTCATTCCTTCTTCAACTTGTAACTAGTTGATCCCACCAAACACTTGCATAATCAGTGAACTTAACTATGGCTAGCTTCACTTTTTTCTCCTCACTATAGTTATGGCACTCAAAGATGCGATCAACCTTCTTTTCCCACTCTAAGTATGCTTTAGGTTCACTCTTGCCTTGAAAGCTAAGAATCTTCATTTTGATGGTTCTTATGTTATTGTCTTTGTTGCTACCCTTATTTAGTCTTGTTGAGGTGTTTTCTTCACTTCCCTCATCAAACTCCTCTTTTAAGCTTCATTTGGTACTCCTTTCTTTGCTTTGTGAAGGGAACTCGTTTCTAGCCTCTCAAGTCGCTTCCTTACATCCTTCATTATTTGTTGTATAGCCTCAACAAACAACTTTAATTTAGGATCATCCATGCTTTACTATGTTCAAACCTATAAGAAAAGTTAGTAAAACAAAATTATAACACTCTTTCATATGTTTCACTCAATTTGGTGTTTGGACACTCTGTTGAACTTACACGCACCTTCTATTTTAAATTTAACCTAATTTGGAGTTTTATTTTATACTTTTCAACTAAACAATATAAATTATTAGAATTCATAATGGCTTACAAATTAAACAAATTTGGTAAGTTTTAACGACTTAAAACAAGGAAATTAGGTTTAATTTGCATAAAAAATAGAAGAATAGAAAAAATGAATTTAATCCTAAAAAGATAAGAATAGAGTAGTTTTAATCCTTCTAGAATAAAAAAAAGCTTTTAAGATAAGGATTAGCCTTAAAGTGATAAGGAAGAAAGGTTATCTAACCCTTTTAAGGAAAAGCCTCAAAATAACAAGATCTAACTAAATCAAGTAAAATAAGGACATAATATATCTAAGATTTGATCTTATCCATAATGATATCCCTAACAAATAAGGGAAAAATGAATTTGTAAAGAAGAAACCAAAGAAAATGAATTTATAACTTAAAATTTCAAGATTTATAATCTTGAATCAAGATTTGAACAAAGAATTTAAAGAAACTTCAAGATTCCAACAAAGTTGATCAAGAATTTTCAAGAAAATAATCAAGAAAGTCAAAAAATTTCAACAAGACTTGCAAGAACCTTAAAGATTTTAAAGAAATGACCAAATTGTTCTTTTCTTTTCTATTCTTTTTTTATTTTTTCATGGTTGAAACTTAATGCAAGACTTTAAATAAACAACAAAATGAAATTAAAGATGATAATGAATGATGTAAAAAAATGAATTTAAACAAAAAATAATAATGATGAACAAACAAGAATGTTAATGAAACTAATAAGAAGCAGTAGAAGAAAAGACCACAGAGAATGATAAACACGAATGAAATAAATAAGGATATATAACCTGATTCTTAGAGCCAAAGCTTTGATACCAAGTGATGTGAACCCACTATATGACATGCTCTAAGATCCCGTTCAACATGAATCCAAACCCACACTCTCAAGGAAAGTTCAAATTAAGTTTTAATTCAAACATAGAGAACCTTTACCTCATGTTTAATTAGTCCAAACAACCAAAGCTATATCAAAACTTTAACCTTTTAAATAATAATAAATAGACAATAAAGGTTATTAAGAAGATACCACATCTACTATCTGAAAGATAGATTGATAAGTCATAATGGTTGTCACATGGTTAACCACCAAGTAACCAAAGAGAATCCTCTCTAAATTTTATTAATCATCCATGATTGCATACCCTCTAGGTTATATAAAATAAGTCCTTTATATAGACTTAAAGAAACCCTAAATAAAATCTAATTAATTTCCTAACTAAATAAGAAAACAAAATCCTTCTTAAATAAGAAAATATAATTATACTTAAATAAGAAAATATAATCCTAGTTAAATTCGGATTTACTAATGCAGCACATTGTAGCACACTTTTCAACATTATTATGGCCTAATTGACTCAATTTCAAAACATAAAAGTTGTAGAACTTATTTTTAAATTTCAGTAGCATCTTGAAGCACTTCATTTGGATCTATATTGAGTGAGATACAGCCCATTTACTGATGTATATTCAGTCTGCCCAGTTTTGTTCATGATCTAATAAACTTTCATAATTTTAGCTCAGGTATAAGATCTAATTAACCCTATATATCTTCATCCAAGTTTTAGATCTCTTTTCTAGCTCTCATCAGCCTCTTGAATCATCTCAATCCAAGTTTTGTAGAGTGAGTTATGGCCAAAATACTAAAGTATGCTACACAAAATATGAATTTATGCGAATTGTTCTTTTCTTGAATGAAAGTTTCCTTATTAGCATGAACAAATCTTGAATTCTTCCTCTTTGGAAACTGTGATTACATCATTCTCCCTTTCTTCAAAAAGATTTTTCCCTCAAATCTTTTCCTTTCATACGATTGAATTTTTTTTTTTAACTTTTAAGAAAACTCAAGAACACAACACAAGAAAATTTAAAAAAAAATAAATAAAGAAACTTAAACAAGACTCAAAAAAAAATTCAAGACATATTTTTTTAACTAATAAATATAAAATAAATTCAAAATCCTAAAAAAAAAAAAAAGGAAAGGTAGAAGATTAGTAACCTTAAACCCTTTTTATATCAACCAACTAAAACCTTAGGTATATCAAGACTAAGACCTTTTGTTACAAATCATTCAATTAAATCAATCTAATACCAACTAAATCAAAATTCATAATAAAAAATATATTTTTTTTTTACATAAATAGAAAACTTTTAAAACCATAATAGTTAAAAATTAAATCAAGGATACATAGAATTGAATTGAACAAAATCTGATTTGAGCCAAGCTTTGATACCAAACTGATGTGAACTGAGTTTATCTAACAAATAAAACCCGTAACAATCTATTGATACTCACAACTTAGATCGTCCAAGAAACAAGTTGGGTGGAAACTAGAACATTTAATTATCTAACAATTAAGAACTCTAGCTATTAAGAAGTCGTTACAATTAGATATAGATGTTCTAATTGATAAGACATGTGAACTATCAAACAATCTATTCTATTTAGAAAGTTCAAAGAATAAAACTCCAAGTAAAATTCATCACTTTGATTTGATTGATAAAAAAATATTCCAAAAATAGGCTACAAAATAAGTTATTTATAAGAATTCTTAATCCTAAACCTAATTTAAAATAAATCCTTAAAAGGTAAGGATAATAAATCTCTAAAAGATAAGAAAATCAAGTCCTTAAATATAAGAAATTATTTTGCTTGGCAACTAAACTAAAGAAAAGTATTCCTAAGTAATAAGAAACAACCTAAAAAAAATTTATATAAGTAACAAACCCAAATTTTTTTTAATATTACTTGGACTAAAACAACATTTAGTTGAGCTTCATCTTAGGCTTGGAATAAGTGTAGCTACTCCTTGGAGCTTAATACATCCAAATTGGACCCAATAACACTACTTGGGCCTAAATCTTTAATTTGCACTAAATGAATAAGCTTTGAACCAGAATTAATTCCATGTGCATCAAATGGATTAGATTGATTTAGATTTGTACTTTGAGCCCAAATTCTTTGAATTAGCATATGTAATGCTTCGTTTATCTTCTTAGCACGTGCCCTTGTGATTGGACCTCCATCATAAGTCAAAGGATCCTGAATCTTTGTTGGATTAGAAGTCCTTGTTGCATTAAGATTGTCATCAGTTGGTTAGCTCAAATTGATCCATATAAACTTTTGAAACCTTACTACTAAACGATGGTGTTTTATTTACACACACACACATATATATATATACACACATACACAAAATTAACTCTCTCAAACCCTATCTTTCAGTCATTTAACAGCTAATGGATCAATCTCTCTTTCACACTTTTAGTCTTTTTATTCCATCAACATAAATTAAAAACCTCATTTAAGACCACTAGTAATAGAAGAATAATAGCATTATTGTGAATCATCTAGCAAATGTCTGTGTTCTTTTTTATTTCTTATTGATAGATAGATGTTTTCTAACTGTTAATATTTTTTGAATTTTTTTTTGGGAAAATATATTGTTTTTGTAAAAACATGAACTGGTTTTCTTATTATATTTTCTCAATTACAAAGGAAGCATATACGATTATTTTTTAAATCTTTTGTTTGAGTAAATGTTCTTTTATGTATTGTTGAGATATGATGTTTTATTAAATTTTTTATACAAAATATTATTGAGATTTTGTGAAAGCATAAAATTTTTTCAAGTATTGTTGAGATATGATGAAGCATCAATTTTATAATTATTGCTAAGCTTTAGTGTTCTATTAATTTTTTTTATATAACATAATGTTGAGATCTAATATTTTATTAATTTTCTTCTATGTATAAATTTTTTTATTAAAAGTATTATTTAGATTTGATAAGTTATTAAATATAAATCATCACATCTCTAAATAAAAATATGGTTTTTGTGTTTATCTGAAAGATTTGGGAGATATATGTCTTTGATATGTAATATGTGCATATATATGTTAATGTCTTTATGACATTGTCATTACTTGTTTATTAAAAAAAGGATAAATTATATAATTAGTGTGTGAACTTTTCAAGTTTTGCTATTTTGGTGGTCACACTTTTTTTTATTGCAATCAAGTGTTTAAACTTACTAATTTTTCATCATTTAAGTGGTTACGACAGATGAAAGCTACTTGAATGTACAGTCAGCTTGAGTGGGTCCCACATTTTGCCATATATAGCTCCACATCATCACTTACTTTTATAATGTCATATAAAATATCTAAAATACACTTTTTAAACCCACCCAATCAAATTCCCCTATCTTTGCAAATGACCTACCTTAAACATAAGAGTTTTAATTCGCTCTTGAAACCTTAGTAGACCACTGCCATATAGCTTACTATAATTGAAATAAAGTATAATCTTAGGGTTTCATAATCCAATGCAAGAATTAGAAGGCTCACTCCTCTACCCCTTTCATCCATCTATCAAATTTTAATGAGGAATGCCACTCTTGATTAACCTCCACTAGAAATACAATGTCTGATTGATGTTGGTGTGTAAAGATAACGAGGTGCAAGTTGTGCACAACATCTACAAGAAATGTAAAAAGAAGGTTGTACAGGTGTACCATCGAAAATGGGTGATTTACATGAGTGTGAAGTTACACTATCTACTTTCTTATAAGATCTATATAGGCAATTAGCTTCTCTAGAAGTTGTTGATGTGCTTAAGAGTCTGGAAGTCACCATTATGGAGGTCTAAAGTAACCATGGAGTCTAGTAGTGGACTCCTCAAAGATATAGAGAAGTAGATTTACAAAAGCAATTATAAGAAGTTGGATTCATAGGCTTAAAGATGTAATTTACAAAGCTAATGACTTGTTGGATGAATTTGGTTATGTTCGAAGGTTGAATCTAAAGAACAACATGTCCTATCGTCACTTTCACTTAGCCTCATAACAACTTCTTTACTAGATATTACATAAGTTTATAGTAGAGATGTTGATAAGGAAACTATAATTAAGTGGCTCTTTACAAAAAGGGCAATACCAAGAGTAAAGAAGTGACTCGATTAAAGGAGCAAATGATGCTTAAGAATATGGAGCATGGATATTAAGATGTAAAGTTATAGGTAGAGAAGAAGTATGTGCCTACCTGGAATGCCTATGAGGTTGCCCTTTATGGTTGTAAGTGCTTTTAGATCAATGTCGTTCATTTTTAGTGCTCAATTCATTTGGTATTGATGTAATGGATACATATTCACAATTAGTAGCAGTAACAATAGTAGGATAGAGTTACTGTACCATGGCAAAGATTTGAGTTTAAAGAAAATAAAGAGCAATTCTTATTAATTTAGTACTTGCTTTATTTCATGTATATGTGTGTGTGTGTATATATATATAGTATTTTAGATTCAAAGGAACTTTAGATTCAAGGTGCACCTTTATTTAGGTGGACGTGTTCCTATATCAAAGAAAAAACTGCACATTATTAAATTCAAGAATTTTTTTTCTTTTTTTGGTTTCCAAAAATATATTGCTTAATTGAGTTGGGTTTTGGTTTTGCATTCATAAAATGTATTATTCTCTTAATTTTGTTTTTGATTATTTGCAGAGTAGAATTTTTATTTATTTATTTTTTGTTATGAAAAGTTATGATATGTATTAATGGAGAGAAATTTAAATATTTCCATGTAAAGAAGAAATAAGGGTCATTAAGGGTAATTTAAAGAAATCAAATATTTGATGGATGTTAAAAGGGTAATTTTGACATTTGCTTTGACATTATAAAAATGCTTGTTGATGTGGCACTTTGCATGGCTAAAAGCAGAACCTATTGATGCTAACTGTGTACTCAGGCAGCCTTTAATCGGTTAGAACCACTTAAATAATACAAAATTAGTGAGTTTAAACACTCGATTGCACAAAAAAAAGTATGACCACCAAAATAGTAAAAATTGAAACTTTCACACATTAATTGTGTAATTTATCCTAAAAAAAAAGTTCAAGGTGTGTTGTTGATTTCTCTATGACTATTACACTATTGTTTTTTGTTTTAAAAAAATGGATTTTTTTTTAGTGTTTTATGTTATGTTGATGTGTCTGTGAGTCTATTTTTTTGTATTGTTACTTGTTTATAAATAAAACTCATATTTTCAATGTGTTTTGTGCATATATAATATATTTTTTAGTATGGTTCTCTATAACCTTTTTATTTATTGGTGTTCATGTGTTTGTGTAAATGAGTTCTCTGATCTATTTTATTGTGTGTATATGATTATTGTTTTATTGATTATTCTCTTTATGTATGGTATTTTGTCATTTCAATTGAGAAAATCAATTGAATTGAATTGGCGAAAGATATTAAAAAAATAAAGAATTGGGGGAAGCTCTACATTCTTCTATCATTTTTGGTTTTAAATTTCATTCGGTGGAAGCATATAGAGGCCTAAAACTCAAAGGTGAATTCTAACCTTTGAATTAAATGTTTATTGATTATATTTTTATATAGATTTCTTATTGTCTTATATAGTTGTTATCTCTAATCTTTTTAATATATGGAATTTTAGCAATCTAATATTGTGCAACGACAACAAGAGGTGGAAGCACAATAAGTCCCTTGGTTCTGATGCTTTAAAAAAATGAAAAGAGATTAATTCTAAATGAAAAGCATAAGAACAATTTAAGAGGGTTAAATATGCTACTGGGATCACGGTAAAAGCAAGGTGTCTTTATTATGCTAAAATTTTTAATGCTCATAACAAAAGGTATGGCTCATCATCCTTAAGAAATCACATTCTAAATTGCAGGAAAAATCCTCACAGTAAAGACTCTAGGCAATCTTTGCTCACTAATATGGTGGAAGCATATAACTTTGAGACTATTATGATAATTGGGACCTAAAAATTTGACCAAAATATAATTAGGATAAAAACTTACTGAAATGGTTATAGTAGATGAACTACCTTTTAAGTTTATAAAAAGGGAGGGTTTCTAAAAGTTAATGTCTGCTTGCTACCCTAGAATCAAATTTCCTTTTAGGTGGACTGTTATTAAGAACTTTTATAGTACCTACTTAGATGAAAGACTTAAACTGAAAACCTTTTTCAAAGATTAATGTTAAAGAGTTAGTTTGACAACTGACTTGCAAACTTCAATTCAAAGGCTTAATTATATGTGTATCACTATACATTTTATTGATAATGAGTGGAAGCTTCATAATAAAATTTGGTCTTTTGTTCCTATTACCTCATATAGAGGTGACTATATAAGGCAATAGAGAATTGTTTACTTGATTGGGGGTTGAAGAATGTGTTTGTTTTAACTGTAGACAATGCATCTAGTAATAACACTACAATGTCATATTTTAGGAAAAAAATTAATGTTGTAGGGAATAAGCTCTGCTGGGAAAAATACTTACATGTTAAGTACATTGCACATATTCCGAACCTCATTGTATAAGATGGTTTAAAAGATGTTTTAATTTCTAAAAAAAAGGTTAAGGAGGTAGTTAGGTATATAATGAATTCACCTGCTAGGCTTAGAAAGTTTAAAGAATTGAATGAGTTGATTGGTATGGAGTACAAATCATCTTTATCTCTTGATGCACCCATTAGGTGGAATTCCACATATTTGATGCTCAAAATGGCTTGTTTATATGAAATTTTTTTTTAGAAATATAATGAAGTATGCATTTAGGGAAAACTTAGGTGACGATGTTCCAGACATTTTTTATTGGCATTATATGAATAGCATGGTTGAATATTTACAGTAGTTTATGTGTTTTGAGTGAGTGAATGCAATCAACTAATGTTAATATGAATATTAAATATGAGACCAAAGTTTGATAAATATTAGGGGGATCTAGAAAAAATGAATTTCATTATCTTCTTTGCAAATATTTTGGATCCTACTAATAAGCTTGAGTGTTTGGAGTTTTATTTAGGTTAACTGTATGGGGAAGGTGGAAGCATATTATATTCTCTTGTGAAGTCCTCTCTATTTGAATTGTTTGAGGATTATAAGGTGTTTTACTACCCAATTGTTGACTCTAGTTCTAAGTTTCAGTCCTAATTTACCCTTTTTATTACTTTTGGAAGTAGTCAATCTTTAACTTCCACTACTCATATGCCTTCTATTAGGAAGCCCTTATCAGTCTTGAAAGCTAAGTACAAAAAGCATAATGTCACATCCTGTCTCATATAGCTTGAGGTGGATGGTAAGTATCTGATCTTGTCTCATATAGCCCAAGATGAATACTAAAATTTACTCTTCTACATTCATCAAATCATCTTTAATAAAATTAAATAAACATAATATTTATCATTTTATTTAAAAATAAATATTTAAATAGACATAAGTCAAGTTCACATTCAAATAGTAGTAAAGATTAAGGTAGCAATAGTTTAGTATATAATTTATAAAACATGTCTACAAAAGTTTTAAACTTAAAACAACAGTATTATAGCCACCAAAATGTGAGCAGCACCAAGGCAAGATCATTAGGCCAACCTTAAATAATATATCTATATAACTCCTTAAGAGTAAAGGTTGAGTATCAAGCCCTATTGTCTTAAAATATTTTTAAAATAGAGAGAAATTAGTACAAAAATACTTAATGAATAGATATTACAAGTACAAAATAGTTTTATTAACCAAATATAATAGATTTGTCAAATCTAACTAGAGCATCTACAATCAAAATATAAGTCACATGAAATGTCAAGTCCATTCCTACTTTCAAATCATAATACAAGTTCCTTGAAAACATTAACACAACTTTCCTTTGTATTAACTAACCTTGCAATGAGCATCACAAATCAGTCATAACATACAAGTCATCACTAACTCACTCTCTAGGCTCACTTGAAGGCTAACCCTTCAACTATATTAGCATAGAACAACCCTTCTCCTTTCATCGTCCTACAATCAAGTGCCTTGTTATCTATTATGCAATAGCAACCATCACAATCTCAAATGTACATATAACACCTCAACACATTCACAATCTCACATAAGGAGGTAAACACAAAACTAAATACCATTTCTATTAAATAATCAGTCAAAATTTTAATAACACATTTGTAGTTCAACAGAGCATTCAAAATGAATCCATCTTTATCATTATTTAAATAAGTGAAACTAAGCTAAACATAAAAACATTAAAATCATTAATTAATTAAAATGATCTTAAATTAGATTACCAAAACAAAGCATATTGTGTTAACACCTTAACCTTGTAAACTTGAAATCATTACAATTTTAAAGCTTGAAACTTAAACACGTAAATCAAGTAATAATAAGTTGAGCTAAACCAAATCTAATACATCATTTTAAGTTCATGAAAAAAACAACAAAAGGTTAATTTTATTGTTGTGTAAAAAGAGTTAAGGGGCTTGAACATCTACTCACCAAAATAACCTACAAAACACACACAATCGATCATCGATTTTCTCAGTTTACACCTACTTTTTTTGCCTTTCTAGCACCTAAAACAAGCAATTGTATTTATAAATCGTCAATATAATAACCTTATATACTACTCTAGTCATGTAGTCCCCAAATGATATGCAAAATATGCAAATTAACTTAATTCTACAAATATGATCCATTTATTCTAAAAGCTCTATTTTCATGCCTAACTTTGAAAAATTGCTTAGACTTGTAGAAAAGGAATTTTGAGCCTAAATTTTAAAAACATTTGTATTTATATATCTACTACATGTCATAAAATTTTACTTCATTTGGACAACTACAGAGGGAGTTATAGATGACTGAACACAACCATGTTAATAACTTTGATAGATTGAGCGTTAAAATGTTTCTTCTTATTACACTAACATAAAGACTAAATCAACTCTAACTCAAAATTACAAAGTTATAGAGGACTCTTAAAATCTTTCTTAGAATTAAAGCAATCATAATTTGGAGTTTATTTATCTCATGTTATGATTAAAATATAAAAATTTGTCAACTAGAATTCTAAAACCCCAAAATTACAACTTGCTAACCATAAGTTAAATCCACAAAAACATTAAAATTACTTAGCAAATCAATCACCATGAGCTTTTGGGTTGAAGATTAATAGCGTAAAATGGTTTTATACTTATAAATTCAGCTTGCAAAACTAGCTCCACTTAAAGAATTCAAAAACTCTTTCTAACCTCTCTTCATTCTAAGTATAGTTGTTTCCCCTTTTTCATTTCCTTAAAATTTCATGGCTTATCACTAAAGGCTATGACTTAATGAACATTCTAGACCTATTTTTTATAAGTTAAAATGCAAAATATTCATTTCAACCATTAATGGAATGCTTAGGTTACCTATAAGAACTTAAGCTTTTAATTATTTTAATCTAGGCCAATTATTTGGTTTAATTGATTTCATATCATCCTAAACTTTTTAATTCTCACTCTTTACTTTATTTTTACTCCTAATTATTGAGTTTGTGATTCCATACACAATAGAAAAATGAAATTTGAATCACAAACCCAAATCCAAGTAATTCAATTAATTGATTAAATCTAAGGTTTTTGTTTTATTACCACAAACATAGAAGAGGCAAGAAATTTGGAAGGAAGAGAGGAGGTTCACTTCGGTGACACCCTACCTCGAGCTTTTAATTTAGCAGTTTAGATCTGAGACGTCTCTAAAAAAATCCGTCCTCCATAAATGTCTACACGAACAACCCTTGATTTTGAAAATGAATATTTGTGTGCTAGCACCTTCTCTTGATTTCTCATAAATCAAGAATTAAAAAGAACTCTATTTTTTTTTAAAAGAGAGAAAATGAATTCGATGGCATAATAATAAGAGTGTGTAATATAACATATTTATAGACATTTAAATTAGGGTTTCACTTGCCAAATAACCTTTTGGGAATTTCTCACTTATGCTAATTCTGAATTTTATTTAAAATTAAATCATAAATAATATTCTATTTTTTTAAGATAACCTTCACCTTAAATAAATAAATATTTTATTTATTTATTTCCACAAAATTTATTTGGGCTTGTTAAACCCATATTCATTTTGGGCTTGTTCAAAGTGTGTGACCCTGTAGGTTCACATGACATTGGCAGTGGGCCTTAAATCTCTATTTAGGCCTACAAGTTATAAGTGGCCTCTAGCAAGACATCATGAATACCCAAGTCATGTGAAGTCAATAATATGACATAACCTAATATATAGTGAATATTCTAGTCCCTCTGTCACATGATATCTTGATTGAATATAAGGCATATATTATGTCATCCTTATAGAATTCAATAATATAATTTCTTAATTCCAAGTAGACTAAGAATGATAACTCTTTATCAATTTACTTTAGCATGGTCATGCATTTTCCTCAGTATATCTTATCAAGTGGCCCATAGATATTTTACTCATATTAAATGAGGGACAAAAGTCCTTCTTAATCACTCACATTTCTCATATAACTCATTTTATACCCAACAACAATCTATTTTATCATCCGGTTAAAGATAATGTAAGATTATGTCAAAATATAACATAGTTATGTAGAAATCCATGGTGATTTCAAGGTCAGAGGATTAAGCTAATATTATTGTAATGAGAATTACTTATGACAATTATCTATATAGTATTCTCATGATGGATCAATCCAACACTTTATTTCTCAAATAAGTACCTATGAGTTGACTTAACATCTCATATTCATGATTAGTAAAACATAATCATGAATCAACATCATATTATCCATAATACATTGTTATGACTAAGGATAATTTGAATAGAACTCATATGTAATCTAAGGGTTTTACTATCAAGTCATATACTTGATGACCTTAGTAAGAATTGACTGCTCAAGAAATTATCATAACATAAAATGATAATGAAAAATGCCTCTTTATTAAATAAAATGATAAAGTCAAAACATGGTCATACATGATTGACCTAGTACATATCACTAATACTAATCCCTTTTATTCTCATAATTTCACTCATTTTAATTATCATCAAAATTCATAAATTCTCACTCCTTGACTGAGTATAAATTATGGCTTGACTCAATGCTTTAGCCTAACTATACATAACACTTGACATATAATTAAGGGCACGGATGTTACACATAAAATGGAGACTAGACTTAGTGGTAGCAAGCACTTTGAACTTGATATATATCTTAATGAAACCATTGTAGAGGAGGATGGAATTGATGTGTTGCCATGGTGGAAGCTTAATTTTAAAAGATTCTTTATTCTTTCTCAATTGGCTAGAGATGTATTAACAGTCCCCATCTTAATTATTACTTCTAAATCAGTATTCAATACAGCGGGTAGAGAACTTGTTGTCTTTAGGAGTTCTTTAACTCCAAAGTTTATGGAAGCCCTCATTTGCATATAAGATTAGTTTTGATAGTCTAACAAACCAATTTCAGTTGAAGAGGCCATTAATGATGTTAATAACCTTAAAAAGGTCAGCAGTAGTCTTTTATAATTTTTTATGATTTCCATTTCATTTTTAAACGTTGTATTGGTCCTTTCTAATTATTCATTTATTGTCTTATTAACAGAACTACATCAATAAGGCAGTCGCCCTTCACTAACATTAAACAATGCCTTTGCATAATAGTTTGTTAGCTTATTTTACTAATAAGTTCTGTAAATTTTCTCCCACACACTCTTAACTTATTATTGTTACTTGCTTTTATATGCTACATTGCTTGATTCTATGCTATTATGATATGTTTTGAGCATGTGAATGTGAGTCTTATAACAAACTTGTTCTACAAATTATAGTTGTTGTCTCAATATGGTACTTGCTTTTTTTTATGAGGTAATGATAAAGCTTCTGCCATAAAATGTATGATTATAAAAAAGAATGCCTACTTAAGTTTCATTAATGACAGTTTGTTGATGTTACTTGAAATGTGGCATGTTCTTTTACATTACATTATAAGCTTAATTTTGAGCCTCTTGTTTAATTTTCTTTAATTTTGTGGTTCATTAATATAATTTTTGTTATTTTGAGCCTCTTACTGCTACATTGGCTATTGGGTTTTTTTTACCTTATGGTTACCTAATTATGATCATATGTTTCTATTTTTATGTTTTAATTATTTGATCTTCTTACTTGGGCATTCTATTCTAAATTTGAGGCAATGATGCCTCTTTAATTATGAGTAGAAAAATGAATATTGTTTGCTTCACTTTTTTTGTGGCAAAAATCGTTACTACTTTGTCTACCTACTACCAGAAATTTAGCGTTTGGTATTTTGTGATGACTTACCTATTACAAATTGATCCTCAAGTTCAATTATGTTTGCTCTTTATTTATTTATTTATTTTTCCTTAAATACTTTATTTAATTTCAAGCATTGTGCTTTATAGGATAGTGATATAAGGTTGTTGACCAAATTTTTTTTTGTTGCTACTTAGTTTTTTAGGTACTCAGTAATATTTTTTTTACACATTATATATTCACACAACACAAGTGGAGGAAGCATACTACAATACTGGAATGGAAGCTTTTTCTTTTTCTTTTATAGCTCTTCCTTCTTATAGATCAATTCCCACTTGTATTTTTTTATATGCAAAATTTGCTTCTTTTGTAATTGTAAATTTGTAATTATTATTAAAGCAAAATAAAACACTAGTCAAAGCAACTTATCATTTTGATTCATTTAAGTGGTCAAATCCTTTTTTTTATATATGAATTATGTACTATTAAGCCTAAAAGGGCAAAACTATTAGTTCATATCTTAGTACTATAAATTTATTATAAATGTTTAAAATAGTTCAATTGAAAGCATAAAAACTTAAGGCCTAGCCCAATTGGCCAAAACCAATTTTTTAACCTGATAAAATTCGATCCTTTTCAATTTTTAAACCGTTAGTTTCTCACTATTATTCAACTTGGTTCGGTTGTATATAGTAGTTCATTATAATTTATCGGTTTAACGATCTTGTAGTTAGAACTAAACCAATTGATACACACCCCTAATCATAAAGAGCTCTTATTAGTAACTAAAAGACAAAAGTATATACTTATGTCAATCCAAGTTGACACTTGCCCTAAAATATTTCTAAATAGAATATTTTTTGCTTGGTCATTATTTTTAAGAAATTGTGTCTTATTTTAATACACACGTGGGACCTGATTAGATCACCGATTGTCAAAATTTTAACTTTTTCTCAAATGGTCCTCACAAACACACTGTAATTTTAAAAGATATTTTTATATTGAAATTTGACTCCAAAAGCTCGATTTGACCTCCAAAAAGGTTTGTTGATTAAAGTTTGGCTTTTATTCTAAGGTTGCTTAAGGTTAAGTCAAGGTTCCTAGCATGAAAAGCAGTATGAAAAATAGATAAACAAACACAAAAATATTCCTTTCTTGGCACTTTACAAATTGACTCAATAATTGAAACATAACCTAGACTTTTCCTCTCCCAATCATTAAAACCACTTTCTTAACCTTAACATTGTTTGTCAAGGGCTTATTCAAGGTTAGTTTAGTTTTAGTAAGGTTCAATTTATCATTCAAGTAAGGTTTTAATGTTTACTCTTGTCTAATTTCACTTTTAAACTCGCTTATGAATCTTGTAATTTTTTGCCCTTCAGATTCACCTAAATCACTTGCAATTATAATTAACTTAAACTTTTAACATAGTCATTAACACTTCATTCATTCTTTACTTAAGCCTTTGCAATTTAAGATAGAACTTATCCCTGACATCAGGAGGAATAAAATTTCTAGTTATTAATCTCTTCATTAATTCTCAATTTCTAACCCCACTATTTCCATTCTCTCTCAACAATTCCATCAAATTTTTCCACCAAAAAAAAGCATGACCTCTAAATTGGCGAGAAGTAAGTCTACACTTTTTTATGTCACTATATTCTTCACATTCAAACACATCCCATACTTTTTGTACCCGTCTCAAATAGGCATTAGGGTTATTCACATTACAAAATAAAGGAATCTCCATTATAATAAAAATTCATGCCCCCTCAAGTTTTAGGTGAATTTAGACGAATTTGGCAAATTTGGCTAAATTTGGATGAATTTAGCAAATTTGGGTGACTAAGAATAAGGAAATTAGGTTTAATTTACATAAAAATAAAAGAAATTCAAAAATGAATTTAACCCTAAAGAAATAAGGAAAAGGAGTTATAGATAAGGTAAAGGAGTTGTAGATAAAGAAAAGAAGTTGTAGATAAGAAAAAGGAGTTGCCTAATCCCTTTAGGATAAAGAAAATCTTTACAATAAGATAAGGATTAGTACAAAATAATATTAGACTAAAACTAGCAAGATAAGGATATAACCTACTTAAGATTTTATCTTATCCATAGAGATATACCTAACAAATTAGGAAAAATGAATTTACAAATAAAGAACCAAGGAAAACGAATTTGCAAACTTCAAAACTCAAGATTTGTGATCTTGAATCAAGATTTGATTAAAGAACTTCAAGAAAATTCAAGAAACCCATGAATTTGATCAAGAAAATTCAAGAAAATAATCAAGAATTCAAGAATATGCTTCAGTAAGATCAAAGAATGCAAGAAAATTTTAAAGATTGTAAGAACAACTTGCAATAATCTAGTTCTTCTTTTCTTTTTCATTTTCTTTTTTTTTTCCTTTTTTTTAATCTAATGTAAGAATTCAAGAATAACTAAATGACGAATTCAAGAAACAACGAATGCAAAACAAATTTGTAAGCTTAACAAACAAAATGATGAACTAAAAAAGATGATGAAACAAATGAATAAAAAAGGAATAGAAAAAGAGAACACACGAATGAAAACAAGAATTGAAAATAAATAGGGATACGTAACCTGATTCTTAGAGCCAAAGCTTTAATACTAAATCGATGCGAACTAGGTTTATTTAACAAACAAAACCCTCAACAATCTATTAATACTCGCACCTTAGATCGTCTAAGAAACAAGTTGGGTGGAAACTAGAACCCTTAATTATCTAACAATTGAGAACTCTAGCCATTAGGAAGTCGTCACAATTAGATATAGATGTTCTAATTGATAAGACATGTGAACAATTAAACAATCTATATTATTTAGAAAGTTCAAAAAATAAAACTCCAAGAATATTGAAGCAAAATTCATCGCTTTGATTTAATTGATGAAAAAAAACTATGAAAATTAGATACAAAATAAACTATTTATAAGAATTATTAACCTTAACCTAATCTAAAATAAATCCTTAAAAGATAGGATAGTAAACCCCTAAAAGATAGAAAAACAAGTCCTTAAAAATAAGGAATTGTTTTATTTGCCGACTAAGTTAAAGAAAAATAATTCTAACTAAAAACAAACACTCTAAAAATAATTTGGATAAGGAACACAACCAAATTCATCTTAAGTACTACTTGGACTAAATAACATATAATTGGGCTTCATCTTGGGCTTTGCAACATAATTAATTACTCATTTGGGCTTAATGAACTAAAATTGGATCCAACAACACTAATTAGGCCTAAGTTTTCAATTTGCACAAAATGAATAAACTTTGAACCAGAATTAACTTCATGTGATTCAAATGGATTAGATTGATTCATATTTGTATTTTGAGTTCATATTGCTTGAATTAGCATATGTAATGCTTCCTTCATTTTCTTAATACATGCCCATGTCATTAGACCTCCATCACAAGTCAAAAGGTCTTCAATTCTTGTTGGATTAGGATTCTTTATCTCATTTTGAATCCTAATTGGATTACGATTCCTTGTTGTACTAGGATCCTAATCAAGATAACTCCCGATCGTGAGCCTTGTTCATGAGGTATGCTTGTAGGCTTTATTTTAAGCATGTTATAGTTCTTGCATGTTCTCAGTTGATTCTTGATCTTAGTAGGAACTTGTTCTTGATATTTTTATAAGTTATAAGCCCATAAGATGCTTAACTTGATTTTTCTTATTAGATTGATTTTAAAAATACACTTACATAAACAATATTAAATAATTCAAATTATTTGTTAAAATTAAAACTTTAGAGAATGATTAAACTTAACGCGAACACAGATTAAAATTGAAATTGACTTAAAATGAGTCACACGAACTCAACTAATGGTCTTGTAAAATAGGGAGCTTCACTTCCTGTTAAAGTGCATTATGTTGGAAGAATTTTCTTGAATGTGTTATTGGACATGTGTTACCACCTCCTTCCATTGCTCCTAATGATGTCTCATGTTTTTTTTTTAAAAAAAAAGTAACTTTTAAATATAACGTATGTTTTATATAAATTATTATCAACAACATATCTAACATTAAATTATTTATAATATTTTTCCTATATGTATTTTACAAATAAAATAAAATTATATATTCAAAAAATTTAATCAAATGCAAGAAAATAAGCTATTATAAAATATCTACCAAAATTAATTTTTAAATCTTAAGTGTGTTTGAAAAGGAACAAAAGTTGTAAAACAATAATCAAATTTAAGTAGAATTGACTGCGAATTAGCTTAGGCTCCGAACCAAATATAAATTAATCTGTCCAATTTAAAACAAAACTGGTTAAATTTAAAATTAGCTTTAAGAAAAATCGATTTAGGATGGGTTCACTCTCTATTGGAGTTTCGATTCCAAATAGCAGCATCTAGGAAAAGATAATTTATTATAAGCCGGTCCAACCAGAACAAAAAAATCATAAACGGAATGGTTTTAAACCGACTCTAAACTGTGAATTAATAACCGATTTAAAATTGGAGATGGCTGGGTCCATTTTTTTTTTTTTTTTTGGTTGAAAGGGGCTGAGTCCAATTTAGTTCCACCTAAATGGAACCATAAACAACCGATTTGGAATAAAAACTGATCAGTCTTGAACCGTCGCCACCCTGCAATAATTTGTGAAAGTAGCAGCGGATGCCAGCTTGCGCCTTTATTGTCCTATATCTGCGCGTCTGAGTTGGACTTTTGGACTGGGGAAAAATCGAGTCAAACACAAGACTCGTCAAGGATAGCGAGTTCATTACTCCACCACATGTCAGTAACACAGTGCCCAGAAGACCGACGACCTTAGGCTCAGTTTTGCACAAAAGTCATCGGTCCATTTAAGAATAAATTAAATTTATCAAATCATTCCATTTCCACCTTTCTCCTAAATCATCTGTGTTATAAGTCCATCTCTCTTTCTCTTCCTAAATCTTAAGGTTTTGTCTTCTGACCAGTGCTGGTGCTCCATCGCTTAACTGATCACCAAGCTTTTACGGAGGTAAATTGATGACTTTTTTCTTAAAAAAAAAAAAAAATCTTTTTGTTTCATTACAAAGAAAAGATTTGAAGTTTAATCATATTTTCAGTTCAAAAGATTTGAAGTTTGATATCTTTATGATTTTAGATGTGAAATTGACCAATGTTGAGTATGATGAAACAGAGCTTGCTTTGTGGTTTGATGTTTGTAGGGAAATGGAAGATACCAATAAGCTAGAATCGCAGTTGACATCAGCTGCTGCGTTTGTAGAAGGTGGAATTCAGGATGCTTGTGATGATGCTTGTAGCATATGCCTTGAATCCTTTTGTGACAGTGATCCCTCAACTGTACGTTTACCAATCTAAACGTCAATGCTTTATTTATGTTGATTTCTTATTAACATACTTTTTTTCTCAAAACTGAAATTGATCTTTTGTTCTTTATGTAGGTAACCAATTGTATGCATGAGTTCCATCTTCAGTGCATTCTTGAATGGTATATTCGCCTATTGATTATTTTATGAATTTGTGATATTTGATGCATAATGATCTTTGGTTCACAGAATATATGCTTTAATGTCAAACCAAAACTACAAACTTCAATCTGTACTGGGTGGAGCATTCACATGCTTAATTTTGTAAACTTTAGATTTCAAATGTGTGAAGATGAAGAAGATTGCCTTTTTTTTTTTTTTTTTTGATGGAAGATTGCGGTGTTAATTGTTAAGGATATAAATACGATGAAATTTAAGTGATTGAAATTTTAATTCTTCCTCCATTAACTTTTCATTTACAAAATTGGTTTCATTTTTCCTCGTCTTATTCTATGCTTTTTTATATGTTGTTGCGGCTTGCATAATGTGAACATACTAAAAATATAAGTTTGTGTGTGTTCAATGAGAAGCTTGGGTTGTAGAAGAGAATTGTATGACGTGATGGATATATGAAAAATTAGGTAGTTTAGAGTTATTTTTTTCTCAAAAAAAAAAAAAATGGAAAACTTAAGTTAACTTGTACAACAAAAAGTTGCACCCATAAAAAAAAAAAAAAAGTGAGTTCCTTGATGCTCTTATTCTATGGATGTACTTCATGTTATTTCTCAACAATTAATGCCATTATCTGACTCTTAATTGTATTCTGAGATTGCAGGTGTCAAAGAAGCTCTCAGTGCCCAATGTGTTGGCAACCTATCAACCTGAAGGATCCTGCTAGGTTTAAGTCATGGTGTTATGTTTTTCTTTGTTTTTTCTTACTTTCAATAAAGAAATACTTACTTAGCTTGATTTTTCAGTCAAGAACTTCTGGAGGCTGTAGAACGTGAGAGGAGTTTCAGGTTTAATCCATCTAGAAATGCCACCATTTTTCATCATCCAACCTTGGGGAATTTCGAATTAGATCATGTTTGTACTGAACCTCTGTTTGTTGGAATCAACTTCTTATTTCAGTAGATAATGTGGAAATATAATCATTAATTAATATGATGGTTGAACTGAATGCAGTTGCCTATGGGTGTAAATGATGCTGAACTTGAAGAACGTATAGTACAGCACTTAGCTGCTGCAATGGGACGGCGTCACATCTTTAAAAGGGAAGGTCAGAGGAACAGATCAATAGCTCAAGCTCACCCACAGTTCTTAGAGTTCTCAAGTCATTTAAATGCACCTGCTGGACGAATTTCTTCCTCTCCAAATCAGAGAGGAGTAGATGAGCCTGTTGCTGCAATTGCTGAAACCACTCAATCTTCCCCTTCTGCAAATGTTGGGGGAGAATCATTACAGTCTATTGCAATGCAATCTTCTATTTCCCAGGCCAATCTGGCATCTTCATCTTCTGGATCTAATATTCTTGCCTCTAATCAACATGAAATATCCTTGAATAATAGGTACTACTGTTTTTAAACACTTCTTTCGCTTTTCCATTTCTTGCTAAATCTTCTGTATGCTTTCCAGTTGACTTGTTAATTTCAGCAGATGAAAAAGATCTTCGTTTTATTAATGTACTTTTGTTTGTAACCAATGGATCATAACTCATTTTAATAATTTTATTGCAACCATGTGATTTATGCATTCCTGCAGGTCTCTTAATCAGTCTTCCCTAACTAATCAAGACAGAGCATCAGGGCTATCAGAATCTCAGTCCTTTTCAGAGTCTATCAAATCTAAATTAAATGTTGTTTCAACCAGGTGTCTATCTTATAAAAACATGCTGTACTTTTTATGGTTTGTATAGTCGATAAATTCCAGGCTCTTCTTTTCAACATACTGAATATTATAAAAATTTGTTTCAGATACAAAGAATCAATTGCAAAGGGTACTAGGGGGTGGAAGGAGAGATTTTTCTCTCATAGCACTACTATGGCAGATCTTGGTTCTGAGGTTAGGAGAGAGGTTAATGCTGGAATCGCAATAGTATCACGAATGATGGAGCGTTTAGAAACTAGAAATGACAATAGAAGCAGTACTTCATCAAATAGTGTGGAGGATAGTTCAGTAACAGAATCAAACAACCAACAAATATCAGAGACTGGTGGTAGCAATCCTACAAGTAATATGAATACCCATGCGTAGGCTTCATGTGCTGTGAGTTCTGAACTATATTAAGTAAGATATAAGCAACTGCATCAACTTCATGTATTTATTTTGAGAAGGTAAGTTGCTATGTTGGAATATAAGGCATTGGGAATGTTGCATGTTTGGAAACAACTTTCAATTATTGTATGTGGCGAGGGGAACAGTGTTATTTGTTAAACTGATTGTTGCATCATTCTTAGTCTTGCAAATTTTCGACTGCCAGGCAGGTGCATCTGTTCCCAAAACTTACGTAAACGTGTTCCATCAGCACAGCGAATTCCTGTGGATGGAGATCAATGCTGGCTGCTTGGACTACTGTCTAGGAAGCTCACTTTAGGCTTGATGACAGTATTTCTATCCTTTGCAACCACTATATGTTGCATTTGATAAAAACATGCATAACAAATTATCATTTTATAAATTCAAAGAAACTTATTGAGATGTAGCCGTATAGAAATATGTAAATTTTTTGTCATTTTTAAATAAATAAGAGGGAGATTATATGAAGCGTTCATGTTGACTAATGATTAGGTAGGTCTGAAGACAGCTTAAACCATTTGGTGACTGATAAAATTAGGGATATCACATTCCCTATAGGCCAAGATATCAAGAGTTGTTTTATCGTATTGACAGCCTGTTGAAGTGGTCCACATGACCTAATAGAATTCTAAATTTATAAGCTTGCCTGTGGGGGACTCTAGGAACTCGAATTGTGAACCTATATAAGCAGTTTGTGTTCTACAAACTGGAATAATAAGCTTTCAAACATGACATAGAAATACCCTTTAGAGTTCGAGTTAGCTGATCGTATCTACCTGCCGGGTTAAGCTACTGCTCCTATCCTTAAAACTATTAAGATGCTACTATCAGTAGAGGTTTTTTCCTAGGCTGATCCCTAGGCTTTGAGTAGGCAACAGTAGCAAAAAATAGCCTAGTGTCTTGCAACCCTTAAGAGTCCTGCTAAGACATGCAACTCGGTCAATTTGTTTGTGTCTTTTTCTGATATTATAAATCTAGTTATAAATTTATTACATTCCTTCATGATGTCCTAAAAGCCTTGATTTTCTCCTTTCCAGATGCAAGACATGTGTTCTCTTCAATACAGTGAAGCCTTGCAAAATGGATGCAATTAGCGATTGAGATATGAGTGGTAACAAAAAGGGTAGAGTAAAAGGAGTTTTGTTTGGAGCTGGATACCTGCCATAGATGATTGTAAATCAATTTATAGAGAAATATATATGTAGTTACAGTTCATCTAGAGCTGCATGCTAGTTTGTAATAAAACTTATACCAGCTCAAATTATGGGACTTCTACCTTGAAATTCCTACTTATTTCCTCGTTTCATTTTTACTTTTAATTATTTTGCATTTTGGTACGTGCGACCAAGAGAAGTGTCAGCTGCATTTATGCTGCTGAATGCTGATGCTCTGTAGAGCCGATGATCCTTGAAGAACCAATTTCTACTAGCTTTTTCACTTGCTAGGGTGCAACCGAGCTGAACGGTTTATAATTTGTTTCGAGTTCGGCTCGGAAAAAATTTGTTGGAATTCATTTGTTAAGTTAAATGAGCAAAGGCTAAACTCCATTTTAAGGCTCGTAAGGTAAACGAATTTCAAGTCTGGATTTCCTTAAGTTTGGCTCATTAAAACTTGCAAACAGGTTTGTTCGTCAACTCATTTACAGGTTCATTATATTAAGTGGTAGTATTAAATATATATAATTTAATTTAAATATTAATATTCAATAAATATCATTCAATTTAACAAGTCAATATTATATAATACTAATTTTATATTAAGCAAAGATAATTTTAATTAAATTAGTAGTAATTAATATAAAATACTATATATGACAATATTATGTACTCATGACAGTATTAACATTCAGCAAATAATAATTTTTTTGCGTGAAAATAATAAATTATATAAATTATATAATTTTTTGTGTGTAAATTAATATTAATTTTATAATAAGTAAATATTATACAATACTAATTAAATATTCAGCAAATAATAAATTTGTTTGATAAATAAAAAATTAAATAATATTTATATTTTAAAGTAATATATAAGCGTCAATATTAAATAATGCAAATTTAAAAAATAGATAAGTATAATTTGAATTATAAATAATAATTTAATTTATATTATATTATATTATTGCAAAACTACATAATTTTAAATTAAAACTTCGTAATTGTGAATTTTGATGTAAACATAAACAACATCAATAACATAATTCTATAATCTATAAACTACTAAGTTCTACAATTAACTTTAAATGAAATAACATAACTTCTTAACAATAAATAGTAAATTTTCAATATAAATATAATATTAAGTAATGTTTGTATTTTAAATTAAAACTACGTAATTTTAATATTATAAGCAATTTCAATGTTACGAAAATATATAAGCTGAGGTTATAAAATAATATAATGTCTAATTATAAAAATATGTTGTTGAATTCATCTGACTTGAGAGTTCGGCTCGAACTCATGAAATATGAACCTGAACCAAATTTGAATTAGACTTTTAAAAGTTCAAACTTAACTCAAGTTCATTAATTTTTAAACAAATCAAAATCAAACTTTTAAAAGTTTAATTCAATTCGTTTCGGTTTAGTTACACCTTGATTATTGCTATTTACGATTGTGTTCTATCCTTTGCTAAGAAATGGGGAGGCCTTTCTCGTTTACGAATGGACCATTAAATCGTATGACATATTGGAAAGTCGATAACTGCCACAGCAAGGATAAACGACATTGCGAATGTTTGTACTTTTTAAATTTTAACAATTTAGTGTTTTTTAATTTATTTTTTTAATAATAATTAAGTATGAACTAGCATAAAATTGACTGAACAAATTTTTCTTCAAAATTTATTATTTCAAAACTAAAAAATTTTGTAGCCACTAAAATGTTTTACTAGAGTAATATTTAAATTGTTAATCTCGTCTAATAAATAAAAAGTTAATGAATGAGTTGTTACTATAAATTTATTTTTGAAAAATATTAATATAGCTAAATATAATATATATATGAAATAATTAAAAAGAATATATATATACACACATCTGTGAAAAAAAAAAAGAATATAAGTTCCACCCAATCCATTCAGGAAGAAATAAATATTTAAAATTGTCAACAATAATTGGCTTACAAGTCATGAAAGACACATGATGATTTTTTTTTTTTAACAATTAAAAATCTTCATTAATATATAAAAGAATTACAAGTAGAGAGCCCATAATACAAAGATATGCTTAAAAGCCCAAGAGATTTTTTGAAATAAGTCAGCTTAATATATTGATTTTCAATCAAAGGAAAAATCAGGAACCCTAAAAGAAAAGTGTTGGAATCTGAAAAATAAAAAACTTAAACAGACATCAATGGCTGAAGCATGAAGGACATACTATATCCAAGTTTGTTTGAGTTTTCCTCCCAATTACTAACCAAAATTGATGATTTTGGTTAATGAGGGATCTTCGGGCTAATTGTAATCCTCTTAACAGAGCAATAATATTGGATTCTGAACATCAACCATAGTGGTGGTTGAAATTGCGGTAGAGAAGTGGAGGAGATATGACCGCCTATCATCACACTATGGATGGTGTTCTTGATCCAAACCCACAAAATCACAGCTATCTTGAAACAACAGTTACACCATAGCCATATTCATAACCACAAGACAAGAAAAACTATAAACATAACTATAAATCAACTATTTTTATTTATAGATCTAAAAAACTAGAAATAAAATGCAGAAAAATGGATTGAAAGGGGGTGATTACTGGTCTTAAGACCAACCATCCAATGAAAAGATGAAATATCAATGGAATATGCAAAGAGAGAAAGAAACGGCGGAGAGGTGTGTTTCTGTAATTATTTAAGAATTAATTTGATGACATAAATATGATGATTCTTGGATATAATTTTTTATATATTAAATTGAAAATAGTGAACATAATATTTAATTAGCACTAATATGATCAATTTAATAGCTTTCTCATAATGATTAAAATGGAAAAAAAAATAACTACACATGTGACAATAACAAAATAAAAATTATAAGTAAAAAAAAAAAGAAATAATTAAACGATCAAAAAATTATTCTAACAGTTTTTTAAAAAAATCCTGAAATTTACGAATTTTAATAATTTTAATATGTTATTTTAACTTTTATTTAAGAAATTTTGAATTATATATATTTTAACAATTTTAATACATTCTTTTAACATTTTATGTAAAAAAAAAAAATCATAACTTTACAACTTTTATCAATTTTAACATATTCTTTTAAAAATTTAGTTAAAAAAATTATTAAATCTCGTAAAGTTCGTGACTTTTTTAGATAATTAAGTGAATATTAAATTATATTTGTTCAATCAATTTTTTAAAATCTTATAGAATGTTGTAGTATTTAATGTTGATATGATGCCAAATTTCTTTTAATTAAAAAGAAAATTTAATGAGTTTGTAAAATTTTCTTCATAAATATACCATTTTAAAATAAAAAATAAAAAGTATTTCAATTTGTTATAAATTTGGAATTGCTTATATGACATTGAAATGAATTTTTTAATTAAAACCATGTTAAACTTATTAAAAGGTATAAAGTTTACAATCTTAATGGTACGAACACTACCCATAATAGAGATAGATTGCGCATCCAACTTTGAAATATAGCCCAAGGATCATCAAAGATAGGTTGTGTTGATGGAGTTAAACCCCTAACTTATTAAATTGAAGCAAGATACTTAGCTATTAAAAAAAGAACAATCACATAATTCTAACTCTAATCTAACCTAGCAATTGTAATGAAAGGTAAATGTAAAACAATTCAAGTAATCTTGCAAAGTTTCAAAAGAACAAAGTTTAAGAAAAAACCTCACTTTTCAATATTTGAATCCCCTTAAATTCATTTTACATATGCTTAGCCCTTATATAGGCATGTAAATAACCTAATCCTTAAAGAAAAATGTTTCTTCCTTATTCTCAAAGATGCCTATATAGAAAAATCCTTAATTAATAAGAATTCCTCCAAAAATAATAAAACTCATAACAACTCATCTTTGAAAAGTCAAAATTGACAATTCATTACAACTAAGCAAAATGACAACTCATGACAACTAAGCATTGAGGCATGCCATGTCACATGTCATGTAGGATGTTGACCATTGATCATTGACTTTGACTTGTTGACTCTTTGACTTTGACTTATTGACTTTCACTTGGAATATCCTTGAATCTTTTTGAATCTTTCTTATTGACTCTAAAATAGAAAAATAAATCAAAATTCATCCATATCAAGCTAATTAATTTTAAAATATGAAACTAAACTAATTAGCTTGAATTTTTCATCATTTGGCTCTACGCTTACACTTTTAGTCCTTTTTAGGGTTCATATTATTCCCTCCCTCTTGAAGATGATTCGCCCTTAAATCATAGCCATATTTTAAAGTTGATAAATTCATAAATCCTCTAGGGTCAAACACAAACTCCTTTATTGAAAACTTCTCTTTTGAAGTAATACTCCATAAAAGTAGCTTCAGCATAGCTTGAACGTGATTAAGCAATTGGAATGTAGGATTCTTATCCATGAACTTATAAGGACTGTATTCTTGTTGCTTCCTTCTAAACTTGAAACATGAATATCTCAAGTTCTTTTTGGTACAAGCAAAGACTCTATGGATTGTATTATGGAGATAAGGAATTTTAATAACATCATTAAATGGATCTTTGTATGGATAGCAGTCTATAAAATAAATTTCAAAATACTAGAAAAAGAAATATTAAAGTTGTTAATGTAATCATAATGAATAACCACCTTTTTATCCTTCTTTTTTTGTGTACAAACCTCTCGATATTCCTCTTCATGATGCATGCACTCTTCATGATCACAAGATGCACTCTTAGCAACTTCTTGAGTTGTTAATCCTTGTACAAACTTCACTAGATTGCTTAAAATTTTACAAACACTCCTTATTAGCTTTAATGACTTCAACAAATTCACTATTCTTGGATTCACACTCTATTTTGATCTCCTCACACACAACCATTTCTTTTTCATACTTCTCTTCATGAATAACGCTTTCCTCTATAATTTGATCATATAATTGATGCTTATGTTTCTCCTTATGATCACTTAATAGCACTTTAACATTAGCACCACTATGATGATCAACCTTACTACTCCAACTCTCTCTATCCAAAGCAAGTGTAATCACATCATTCAAATATAAAATAAGTTATAATTGTACCATAACCATAAGATCATGTCTAATTTTACTCTTAAGCCCGCTTATGAATCTTGCAATTTTCTGCCCTTCAAATTCTGTCACGACCCAAACCAGGGAGTCATGACCAGCGCTAGGGAACGAGAATTTTTTCAAGTCTGGAACCCATAGCAAGCCTTAAAAAAATGCATGCAATAAATAAATAAAATACGATAAAATTTAAAATTTAAATCAATAAAAAAATAAATACATAAATGTCATATTATAAATAAATATATTCATATAATATTTTAATACAAAGCCCAACACCAAAACAACACACTACCAATAAAATAACACTACTACTGCAGTTTTCTAAAATACAATAAAAGTTCAAAGATGTAATTTACATAAACTAGCTGGGGCGGAAGAAAACCGGCGCAAAGCACTACTAGTACGGTTTTACGATGAAGACTATCTTGAAAAAAAATGGTTGAGAGGGGGGTCAGACCTCGCTGAGTGAATTATTATAATATATATACACGTATCTTCTAATGTCATATGCAATCAATCATTAGTATATATATAATTATGTACAGGCATTTCACACAAATGCTAAAATCCACTTTTACATATAATAAGTGTAGAAAATATTTATTTAAGTGAATGATCAAATAGAACCCTAATATAATCACAACCTCAATAATAAAAATTCAACAGCTAACAAGCTTAATCAAAACTCCAAATATTCATTTGTCCAACTCAAGGTAGTAGACTGGCTCTGAGTACACTAGGTTAACCAAGGATTCGCAATCTCACTACAGGCATGTCACGACCCAAAACAAGGGCCATGACCGGCGCTAGGGAATGGGAATTCTTTCGAATCCGGAACCCGTAGCAAGCCTAAAAATAAAATAAACATGCATTAATAATAATAACAATATCGAATGCAGCGGAAATAAAAATCACAAATATCATAATATTATTTTCACCAACTGGATTTAAGTCAAATCTCATCTCATATATATAAATCTTTTAATACAAATCCAATTTCAAATATAATACAATATCTCACATAAATAAAATACATAAAATCCCACAAATTAATTTACAACTACTGCAGTGTCTAGATTATAAAAATAAGACTCAAGTAAGCAGTTTACACAAGGAAGCCGGGGCGGAAGAAATCCGGCGTACAGACTTGCTACTGAGGTCTGAAGATGTTGACTCTCCTGAAAAATTATCAACGGAGGGGAGTCAAACCTCACTGAGTGAATTACTATAATATATATACATACACACTAAATGACAATGCATACAATCAACAGTATATATATATAATATGTATATATACAGGCAAATACACACAGATGCAATAAAATCGTTATATATATATATTTTATTGAAAATCATCTTTTATGAAGGATCAAATAGAACCCTAGAATATCGCAACCTCGGAAATAGTATTAGACAACACTCTAGCCACACAGGCTCACTTAATCCAAATATATCCACTTAATCCATTTAGACAGTAGATTGGCCCCGAGACACTAAGTCGACCGAGCTCCAGCAGTCTGACTGCCAGTGTGATTGGCCCCGAGACACTTGGTCAACCGAGCTCCAGCAATCACACCCAAATCACATCTCACTCATCAGATAATCATAACCAATCAATATCCATAAATAGGTTAGTAATATAGCCTAAATACTATAGGCGTACCGGTACGTACTCGGTCCTAGTGCTGCCCACTAGGTAGCACGTTCTATCGATATCCTTCATTAATAAATATAAAACATTCATTCACAAATAAATGATGCATGAAATTAAATAAAATAACAACATAAACCATATATATACCGAAAATATACCAAAAGTAAACTAGGTATATTTTGAGTATATATACGTCAAATAAATCCAATCAAATTATAAATTAAGCTAGAAATATATTTAAAAACATTTTAAATATATTTTATTAACAAAACATGTATACAATTTATTATATACCAAAAATAAATCAAAATAAACTAAATATAAACTTAAGAAATAATCAAATTATTTATGCATATTTAATCAAAATAAAACATGCATTTCTAAATCATGCATCCTAAGCATATATATATATATAATAGCAACTCACAAATTAGTGCGCTCCTCGAGATGGGTCCGATGGGCCTGGTCCACTAGGCCTCGGTCTCAGCACAACTAAACAAACAATAATGACAGAAATCAGAATAACCCTAATAGAAATCCTAGAATTCGATCTAAAATATTAAACACAGAATCAAAATTACGGTTCGACCGGATATCACGTTTTATGAGAATTCTATCAAAAATTCGACAGAACCTCCCCTGTAAAATGGACATCTCTCTACTCAAAGAGTAGAGCCGACCCTGCAAAGAAATACACTTTGAAAAATAGGCACAACAACAAATCCACAACCCCTCGGTCGGACTTCAAACTACAGTCTACCGACCGGGGTCCACAAACACAGAACAATTTAGAAATACCAAAAATACCCTTATAACATAGAAATTCATTTTATAGGTAAAAATTACATAATTAACCTTTAAACACAGTAAAAATCGATAAAAACTCATTTTATTAGTAAAATCGTATATTATATATATAATTGAAAATAATTCACGAAAAATAGTTTTAATTAGTTAAAAATACCAAATAATTTGTAGAAATCATTTTTATACCCTAAATAACTATTAAAACCAATTAAATTATATTTTTAGCCAATTTTGTGTAAAATTACCAAAATACCCCTATATATATAAATATACTAAAATTCATTCAAAAATTCACCAAAAATAGTATAATTATCCAAAATTAATTTTATCAACATATTTATCAATAATATTACTAATTAAACTCAATTTACCAATTAATTTTAATTAAAAACATAATTAACCTAATTTTCCCAAAATTACATAAACTCAAATAATTCAAAATAAATACCTAGAAATTCATAAAAATTCCAAATAAATTCCTATAATTCATGTCAACACCTAATTTAACCATAAAACACAATTTCATAATTTATTTAATTAATTTCCGAAAATTAGAAAATAATATTAAAATATTCAAAAATACCCAAAAATCAAAATAATCTCCAAAAATTCTACAAAAATTCATACATGTATATTAAGCTACTAGGATAAACATTTTTAAGGGAGTTTTCATGAATCAATCAATTCGAAGCTCAAAAAAATCAAAAACCCTAATATGGCCGAAATCAAAAATTCGAAACCTAAGCAAATCAAGACCATTTAAGCTCAAACCAAAGCTAGAATCACACTCACCGGAGCTCAAGGAGAAGAAAGAGACCAGCGGTGTTAAAAATGGTGGCCAGAAAGTTGGTGAACGGCAAGGAGGAAAGTTTCGACCAAAATGGAGAAAATAGGGGCTGGCCGGCGTCGGGGAAGAAGCTAGGGGCAGTGGAGCAGCTGGCTGGGGAAGGCGGAGCTGCTAGCGGCACACCGATGGTATGGTCGGAAGTTGCAGCGGGAGGGGAGAAGGATCGGGCTCGGGAAGGAAGAAGAAGAAAAGAAAAGGAAAGGAAAAGAAAAGAAAAAGAAAAAAAGAAAAAAGAAAAAGAAAAGAAAAAAATAATTTTAAATAAAATATTTGGAAAAAATCTCACACCACACATTATTATAATAATTTACAATTTAATAATAAATAAAATAATTAAATAACAATAAAATTAATAAACAAATAATAAAATATTAGGGTAATAAATTAAACCCTAATTAAATAAATATATACACACATAGGCTTTATTTAGTAATTTAAAAATACGTATGAGTTCATGCAAGTCCGTAAATATATTTAAAATAATTAATAATAAAATATTTACGTGAAAATTTCTCCGAAAATGCAACTCCCGGGAAAATTTTACGTAAAAGACTTTAAATAATACACAATAATTAAAATAGGTTTTAAATACACATTAACTCGTAAAATATCATAGTATATATACAAAATTATTAATATTGTATATCTTGGTACAGTGTAAAAATATTTAAAAAAAATACGGGATATTACAAGGCATGACTAGCCCTAAGTACACTAGGTCAACCGAGGATCCACAGTCACCCTTTTCTAATAACCAGTAATCTCCATTTTCTCATTCATAATCAGACATCAGAATTTCAACCTAATTCTAACAAACCGTTGCGCAACAGTCCTAGTGCAGCCTACTAGGTAGCACGTTCTATTGATATCCCTCGATAAATTGTATTTAACGGAAAATAATAAATTGGACAATTTAAATATAATGGCAATCATTTAAAAAGGATATAACATTTATATACTAAACATATACCGTAAATATACCAAAAATATATTAAATGCATATGTTGAATATATGTTAAATATACTGAATATATATACTAAAACATGATAATATTGATATGTCACATATATATCAAATATACCAAAAATATACTTATTCATGTAATGAAATAATTCATGCTTAAACTCTTATTAAAATATGAAAACTCATAATCATACATCTACATGCAATGTATATATAAAATAATAACTCACAAGTTTGCACTCCTCGAGACAAACTCGATGGGTCTGATCCGATAGGCCTCAGTCTCAGCGCAACTAGAAAATAAATATTAATAACAAATCAGAATAATTTTTAGCTTATACTTCTAAGAAATCTAAATAAAGTCTCGATCTAAGGATCATAACTTAGTTAGAACACAGGCACTTAGGATCGACCCGACGTCACATTTTACGAGAATTTTACCGAAAAATCGGCAGCACCTCTTCTATAAAATGGACATCTTTCTACCGACAATAGAGTTGATCCTGTAAAAAAAAAGCACTTTTATAACACATATTGCACAACACCTCGAGTTGGGACCCCAAATTACTCAAATCCCCAACTGAAGTTCACAATTCGCAATAAAATAAATATTAAATAATAATATATTAAAATTATTAAAAATCCTTAAAATCAATAAAAAATCACAATATAATTTATTTAAATATCAAAACACTAAATATACTTATTTTCACATTAACAAAATAAAAATCTCAAATAATTATATAATATTAATAAAAATTCAATTTTTCAAATATTCAATGTAAAATAGTAATATTCACATTTAATTACTCAAATAGTTTAAATATATAATAAAAATAGTTAAAAACCCATTTAATCACAAAAATAGTAAATAATTTGTAAAAATTATATTAATACCTTATAAAATTCTAAAATCATTTAAAACATATTATTTAACTATAATTTCAATAAAAATACACAATTAACCTATAATTTCCAAAATCACATAATACTAAAAATATTCCCAAAAATAATATAAAATCACTAAAAATTATTTTATCAATACTAAAATTACTAACTTAAATTACTAACACTAACATAATCAAATTTCCATTCAAAATCATTAAATAATATAATTATTAAAAAATCCATTTTTTAATATTAAAATATTCAAAAATACCCATTATTCAAATTAATTCAAAAAAAATATACAAAAAAATATTTTTGAGAAGATTGAGCTACCTACAACAACATTCTCAAAGCAAAATTTCATGAATCAAATCCAATAATTAAATAAAAATTCAAAACCCTAATATCACATAAACTAAAAATGATGAAAACTCACAATAGAGGGAATTCAAGCTCAAACCAAGCTTAGAACAAACTTCACAAGTCCAAGAGCTTCCAAAAGAGATCGGAGTCAAGAGCTCTCGTCATCGGAAACTTCACCAGCTTTAATGGAGTCCACTCTCGGTAAGTCTCGGTTTATCCCCGTTTCAGTGGCTTCAGGTGGTAGAGGACAACGTCTGGAGATGGTGGTGGTCACTGGTAGTGGCTGTGGCGGCTTTGGTGGCATGAGGTGGTGCTGGTTTGTCACGGGAAGCAGGGAAAAAAACATGAAGAGAAGAAAAGAAAATAAGGAAGGAAGAAAGAAAAAGAAAAGAGAAAAGAAAGGAATGGGGGGTTTGACTTGATTTTTGGCTTTTGACTATATATATATATATATATATATATATATATATATATATATATATATATAAACCTTAACTTTACATTTGTCACACACACATATATATGCTACACAAAAACACATGCAATAATAATAATAATAATAATAATAATAATAATAATAATAATAATAATAATATTATTATTATTATTATTATTATTATTATTATTATTAATACTATTAAAAATATTAGCAATGAAAATGATTTTTAAATACTTTAAATAATAAAACTCACATATTAATTATTTTACGTAAATAAAATATTTAGAATAAATTAAATGAATAATATACACAAATAATGATAATATATGAATAAAATTTAAAATTTTATTAACACTGTATATCCCAAAATAATTTTTTATTATTTAAAATTTATGGTCATTACAATCTTCCCTCCTTATAAGAATTCGTTCTCGAATTCAAAGAAAAAAAAATAGAAACAATAATTTATCGAGGAAAGAGGTAAGGATAGGCAACTCACATCTCAACTTCTGTCTCCCAATTATGCTCTTCCACATTATTACTTTGCCACAACACCTTGACCACTGGAATCTGCTTTAAACGCAATTGACGAACTTGATAGTCCACTATCGCAACTGGTTCGTCCTCAAATGTCAAGTCTTTGTTTACTTCCATACTATTAAGCTACAACACGTGTGAAGGATTCGAAATATACTTCCTTAGCATCGAGATATGGAACACTGGATGCACTTGAGACAAATTCGGAGGCAAAGCCAATCGATATGCAACCATGCCCTTTCTCTCCAAAATATCAAACGATCCAATATATCTCGGTGCTAGCTTCCCTATCTTACTAAATCTCATCACACCCTTCATCAGAGACACTTTCAGAAAACACATAGTCTTCAACTTCAAACTCCACATCCTTACATTTTGAATCTGTATAGCTCTTCTATCTGCTAGCTGCGGTCTCTAATCTCCTTCTAATCACAAAAACTTTCTCAACTGAATCCTAGACAATCTCAGGTCCAGTCAAGACTCTCTCTCCAATCTTATCCCAACATAGAGGAGATCTACACTTCCTTCTATACAAAGCTTTATACAGTGCCATCTCAGTACTACTATGGTAGCTATTGTTATATGCAAACTCCACAAGCAGCAAATGATCATCCCAGCTACCTCCAATATCTAATACACATATTTTTAACACATCTTCAAGTGTCTTGATTGTCCTCTCAGACTGACCATTTGTCTAAGGGTGAAAAGTAGTACTAAAATTAAGCCTGGTGCCCATTGCTTTTTGTAACTTTTATCAAAATCGAGAGGTAAACACTAAACCTCTATCATATACAACGGACACAAGTACTCCATAAAGGCACAAAATATGCTTAACATACAGTTTCACCAACTTAGCTATATAATAAGTGGCATTCATAGGTAGGAAATGAGAAAACTTGGTTAACCTATCCACAATCACCTAGATGGAATTATATCCATCCTTAGAATGAGGTAACCCAACCACAAAATTCATAGCGATTCTCTCCCACTTCCACTTAGGAATAGGAAGAGGCTGAAGCTTCCCAGAAGGCTTCTGATGTTTAGCTTTCACTTGCTGACACGTCAAGCATTTAGAAATATAATCAGCTACATCATTCTTTAATCCATCCCACCAGTACAAATCTTTGATGATGTGGTACATCTTAGTGACACTTGGATGTACATTGTAGGCTGTAGAATGCACTTCCTCAAAGATCTCTTCTCTCAAATTATCCATATCAGGAACACACAATCTACCACTAATCCACAAAACACCTTTATCATCGAGTGTGAAATCAGTGAACTTCCCTGCACGAACATTCTTTGCAAGCTATACTAGAATAGGATCTCAGCCTTAAGCTACCTTAATCCTATCTCTCAACATTAATCAAACTCTGAACTAAGCTAACAGTTCACCTGATTTACTAGTCTTCATCATCAGACCTTGATCCACCAACTGATGCAACTCTTGGATCAAAGGTCTCCTCTCCATACTAATATAAGCAAGACTACCCAAGGACTTCCTACTCAAAGCATCTGCTACCACATTAGCTTTGCCTAGATGATAAAGAATGTCGCAGTCATAATTCTTCAGAAGTTCTAACCATCTTCTTTGCCTCAAGTTCATATCTCTCTACTGAAAAATATACTTAAGGCTCTTGTGATCAGTAAAAATCTCACAAGTCACCCTTACAGATAATGTCTCCAAATCTTAAGAGCAAAGATCACTATAGCCATCTCTAGGTCATGAGTAGGATAATTCTGTTCATGCCTCTTTAATTACATTGAAGCATAAGCTACTACCCTACTATTATGCATCAACACATACCCTAGGCCAACTTTGGAGGCATCACAATACACCGTGAACTTATCTACTCCATTAGGCAAAACCAAAACTGGAGTTGTGGTTAACTTCTCCTTTAGTAACTGAAAACTATTCTCATAAGCATTAGACTATACAAAATTCACATTCTTCAGAGTTAAGCGAGTCATAAGAGCTGCAATTCTAGAAAAATCCTACATAAACCTCTTATAATACCCAGCCAAACCTAGAAAACTCTGAATCTCCGTGACTGTCATCGATCTAAGCCACTCAAACTTTGCCTCAATCTTCTATGGATCAACCTGGATACCATCTTTAAACACCACGTGTCCAAGGAATGCAACACTCGCCAACTAGAAATCACACTTCAAATTTAGCATAAAGTTAATGTTCTCTCAGTGTCTGTAGTATTGTCCTCAAGTGATATATGTGCTCCTCCATACTCTTTGAATACATCGGTAGATCATCAATGAAGACTACCATAAACTGATCCATAAACAGTCTGGATACCCAGTTCATCAAATCTATAAAAGCAGTTGGTGCATTAGTAAACCTAAATGACATCACCAGAAACTCATAGTGGCCATATCAAGTGCGAAATGTCATTTTAGGAACATCGACTTCACTAATCCATAACTGATGATAACCCGACCTCAAGTCAATCTTAGAAAAGAACTATGCACCCAGAAGTTGATCAAATAAATTGTCTATCCTCAGGAGAGGATACTTGTTCTTCACTATCACCTTATTCAACTTTCTATAATCAATGCACAGTCTTAGTGTACCATCCTTCTTCTTCACAAACAGGACTGGTGCATCCTAAAGAGAAACATTGAGTCTAATAAAACCCTCATCTAACAAATCCTGCAATTGCTTCTTTAACTCCTTCAACTCTGTAGGAGCCATTCTGTAGGGCGACATAGAAATAGGAGTTGTACCTAAAACCACATCTATACAAAATTCAATATCTCTGTAAGGTGGTAAACCTAGCAACTCACAAGCTATAGGGACATCTAAAATAAAAGTCTTCTCTACTGTAGTATCTCTGACCACTGCTAAATATCCCTGACAACCCTTCCTCAGCATCTTTCTAGCCGTGATAGCAGAGATAAGATTCTGAGGTGTAGAACTCTTATCACCCACAAACTTAAACTCTTCTTCATCTGAAATTCTAAAAATCACCTATTTACTCTAACAATCGACAATGGCATAGTGTTGAGATAACCAATCCATACTAAGGATAATAATAAAATTTATCCTTAAAATTACATCAAATCAATTACACCCAGAAAGAATGAATCCGCGAATAACTCTCTAAATTTCAGTTCTCAGCTCAGATGCTCATATACTAAACTTAATCTTGCAACATATAGTTCTCCTAGTCTCCTTTTATATAGTATCATGTCTACAATATGACATGACAGATTGAAGAGTTCAAAGGTATTCTTCTAAACTAACCGCTATTCTCTTACTTTGTACAATACTGCCACGTGTAATTATCTCTTTTTGAAGATGGATAGAAGTATCTTAGAAATCACTCTTTAAACTCTAATCATGTCACAGTAGTCACATAAAACTAATTTGATTGCATGCACTAATCTTACACTGCAGTCAAATTGATAACTTCACCATTAAAGAGTACAAAAATGTTGCGTCCACATTAAACATCTTCTGATTCCTTCATCAAAGCATGTTCAAAATAATTGTCATGCTTAGTTAAGTGCTATAAAGCCCTCATTAACCTTGGCTATGCCAACTACAATTACTGCTAGTTTAAGTTCAAAGGCTGCCTATACCTCTTACAATAACTGCTTAGCCTTTAAGTTACAGTTGCCTCTAACCTACCCCTATACTAGATAAGTGTAGTAAGGGCTAAAACTGGAATCACAACTTCAACTTGAAAATACTTCTTAGCAATATATATTGTCTTTGTAGTAGAAGCAGTTCGCATTCACCTCACTTAAAAAGACGTGTAAATCAATAAGATTCGAAACATGGAATATACGCATAATTGACATATCCTAAGCTCTCTACTGAAATAGAGGTTGCATCTACTGCACAACCAAAAGTATCTGCACTGCACCTTATAGAATTCCTGGTGTATGAGTAACATCATCAAAATTCTGAGCCACAAGCTCCTCATTCTGTTGTTCCCATTGTCTACAATGACTATCTAGCCTTCTAGATTCACCTCTACCCCTACACCTAGTTGGCAGCACATGGGGTAGAACCTCATCTTTAAAAGACTCTTTGTCATCGGTCTCATCGACTAATGGAATGACTCACACTCACCACAAATGAAAAAGAACAAAAATAAAATAGACAATCATAGAAAGTAAACAGACATCCTAACGATTATATGGAATTTCAAAGAGCAAAAAAGACTTTTCAAAGACATAATCGAACTTAATTTACTGCAGTAGTTTCAAAGAAAATAAGACTCTGAAAACCTAGGTCCACAACATTAATAACCTAAGCTTTGATACCAACTTTGTCATGACTTAAACTAAGGAGTCATGACCAGTGCTAGGGAACAAGAATTCTTTTGAATCCGGAACCCGTATCAAGCCTTAAAAAAAATGCATGCAATAAATAAATAAAATAAAACATAATTTAAAACTTAAATTGATAAAAAAAAATAGATGCATAAATTTTATATCATAAATAAAAATATTCATACAATATTTTAATACAAAGCCTAACACCAAAATAATACACTACCAATACAATAACACTACTACTGTAATTTTCTATAATACAATAAAAGTTCAAAGATGTAATTTACATAAACTAGCCGGGGCGGAAGAAGACCAGCGTAAAGCTCTACAAGTACGGTTTGACGATAAATACTCTCTTGAAAAAAATGGTTGAGAGGGGGTCAGACCTTGCTGAGTAAATTATTATAATATATATACACGCATCTTCTAATGTCATATGCAATCAATCATCAGTATATATATATAAATATATACAGGCATTTCACACGAATGCTAAAATCCACTTTTATATATAATAAGTATAGAAAACATTTATTTAAATGAAGGATCAAATAGAACCCTAATATAATCGCAACCTCAATAAAAAAAATTCAACAGCTAACAGGCTTAATCAAAACTCCAAATATTTATTTATCCAACTCAAGGTAGTAGACTGGCCCCAAGTACACTAGGTCAATTGAGGATTCAAAATCTCACTATCACTACCCAAACTAGGAGTCATGACCGGCACTAAGGAATGAAAATTCTTTTGAATCCAGAACTCGTAGCAAGCCTTAAAAATAAAAGCATGCAATAAATAAATAAAATACGCCATAATTAAAAACTTTAATCAATATCAAAATAAATACTCAAATAACATATCATAAAATAATAATATTTATACAATATTCAGAGATAGGTCTCTTACTAAAGTAACATTCTATTGATACAATACACTACTATTGTAGTTTTTTAGAATACAAAAAAATTTTAGATAAATAAATTATATAATCTAACCGAGGCTGAAGAAGTCCAATGTAGAGGTCTACTACTGAGGTCTGACGACGAGGAGTCTCTTGAAAAAAATATTGAGGGAAATCAGATCTCACTGAGTGAATTATTATATAATATATATATATATATGCAATTTATACTATATATAGTCAGGCATTAGTATATATATATATATATATACATATACACACATTTCACACAGATGTCAAACTTTGCTTTTATATATATATAATAAATGCAGAAAACATTTATTTAAATGAAAGACATCATAGAACCCTAATATAATCGCAACCTCAATCAAATATCTCACTAACCATGCAGGCTCACTTAATTCCAAAGTAATTCTCTTATTCTATTTTTGGATAGTAGACTGGCTCTGAGACACTAAGTCAACCGAGCTTCTACAGTCTCACTGTCAGTATGATTGACCCTGAGACACTAGGTCAACTGAGCTCCCACAATCACACTACTAAATCACATCAATTCTCAATAATCAATCAATCAAATTTCACCTCAAATAATTGTATTAACTCAACCCTAAAATCTATCACATCAGTATGTACACGGTTCTAGTGCAGCCCACTAAGTAGCACATTCTATCGATATCCTTCAAATAAAATCGTATATTTATGGAAAATAAATAAATGTATAATTAAACACAATTGGCATTCATAACAGAAAAATATACTATTTATATTCTAGAAATATATTAAATGCATATGTTGAATATATGTACTAAAACATGTTAATATTGATATGTCACATATACAAAAAATATACTTATTCATTTAATAAAATAATTCATTTTTAAACTCATATTAAAACATGAAAACTCATAATCATGCATCTACATGCAATGTATATATAAAATAATAACTCACAAGTTTGCACTCCTCGAGATAAACTCGACGGGCCTAGTCCGATAGGCCTCGGTTTCGGTGCAGCTAGAAAATAAATAATAATAAAAATCAGAATATATTCTAACTTATACATCTAAAAATTCTAAAGAAAGACTCGATCTAAGAATTTAAAAACTCAATCAAAACACAAAGACTCGGGATCGACCTGACATCACGTTTTACTAGAATATTACTGAAAAATCGGTAGATTCTCCTTTGTAAAACAGACACCTCTGTACCAAAAAGTAGAGCCGATCCTGCAAGAAAACATACTTCTAAATTTCACAAAGCTCCACGCCTCTAGTTGGGACCCCGAACTACACAAATTCCCAACCGAGGTTCACAATTCACCAATAACCAATATAAAATAATAAATATATTAAAAATCAATAAATTCCATAAATATCCATAAAATACTAAAATATAACATATTTAAATATTAAATCACTAAATATAATTATTTTCACAATAATTAAATAAAATCTCAAATAATAATATAATATTAATAAAAATCCAATTTTTCAATAATTCAACATATAATAGTAAAATTCACTTTTATATACTCAAATAGCTTAAATATATAATAAAATTAATCAAAAATCCATTTAATCATCAAAATAGTAAATAATATATTATTTGAATATAATTTTTAAAAATTAGTATTAATTAGTTAAAAATAGTAAATAATTTACAAAAATTATTTTAACACCATTTATTATTCCAAAATCATTTTTAAACATATTATTTAACAATATTTTCAATATTAACACACATTTAAACTATAATTTCCAAAATCACATAATACTAATAATATATTCTCAAAAATTATATAAAATTACCAAAGATTATTTTCTAAATTCTAAAATTAATAACTTAAATTAATAACACTAATTTAACCAAATTTCCATTCAAAATTATTAATTAACATTATTAACGAAAATTTAATTTTTAAATATTAAAATATTCAAAAATACCCATAGTTCAAATTAATTCAAAAAAATAAACAAAAAATATATTTAGGAAGATTAAGCTATACTAATCAACATTTCTAAAGCAAAAATCCATGAATCAAATAATATCCAACTCAAAAAAATTAAAACCCTAAAATACAAACTAAATATTTGAGATAACTCACAATTAAGGAAGATTGAGCTCAAACGGAGCTTAGAACTAGCTTCACCGAAGCTAGAGGGTTCGAAAGAGACTGAAAACATGAGCTGACGTGGCCGGAATCATCACCAGTGTCCATGGAGGTCTCTCGGCATGCTGCTGTTCTAGGCGGTTTTCTGGCGTGCCCCAGGCACTTTGCAGGTGGTGTTCGATGTCTAGAGGAAGGAGGAAGGTGATGGTGGTGAGTGGTGGCGGCTTGGCGGGGTTGAAGGCTGCTAGTTCGTTTTGCATAAAGACAGGGGAAAGAAAATGGCATGAAGAAAAAAGGAGGAAGAAAGAAATAGTAGGAAAAGACTAGTTGACCCGTTTTAATGCTTAACACTTTATATATATATATATATATATATATATATATATAACTTTAACTTTAACCATTTATATATATACATGACATACACTAACACATGCACATAATGAAGATAATAACAATAATGATAATAATAAAAATATAATAATTATGCTAGCACTAATAATAATAATAATAACAATAATAATAATAATAATAATAATAATAATAATAATAATAATAATAATAATAATAATAATAATAATAATGAAAATAGTATTATTAATATCTTTAATACTTTTAAATAATATAACTCCCAAATAAATTATTTTACGTAAATAAAGCTTGTAAAATAAAATAAATGAAAAATATGTGCAATTAATAATAATATATAAATAAAATTTAAAATTTTATTAACACTGTATATTCCAAAATATATTAATATTATTTAAAAATACAGGGTCATTACATTCACTACAGGCATGACTAGCCCTGAATACACTAAGTCAATCGAGGATCCACAGTCATCCTTTTCCAATAACCAGTAATCTCTATATTTTCATTTATAATCAGACATCAAAATTTCAACCTAATTCTAACGAACTGTTGTGCAACAGTCCTAGTGCAGCCCACTAGGTAGTTTGTTCTATTGATATGCCCTAATAAATTATATTTAATGGAAAATAATAAATTGGACAATTTAAATATAATGGCAATCATTTAAAAAGGATATAACATTTATATACTAAACATATACCATAAATATACTAAATGCATATGTCGAATATATATCAAATATACAAAAAATATACTAAAAGTATACCAAAAATATACTTATTCATGTAATGAAATAATTCATGCGTAAACTCTTATTAAAACATGAAAACTCATAATCATGTATTTACATACAATGTATATATAAAATAATAACTAACAGGTTTGCGCTCCTCGAGACAAACTCCACATGCCTAGTCCAATAGGTCTCGATCTTAGCACAACTAGAATATAAATATTAATAACAAATCAAAATAATTTCTAACTTATACTTCGAAGAAATCTAAAGGAATACTTGATCTAAGGATCATAACTCAATCAAAACACAGGAACTCATGATCGACCTGACGTCATGTTTTACGAGAATTCTACCAAAAAATCGGCAGAACCTCCTTTGTAAAATAGAAATCTCTCTACTGACAATAGAGCTGATCCTGCAAGGAAAATATACTTCTATAACACAGATTGCACAACACCTCGGGTTGGGACCCCAAACTACTCAAATCCCTAATCGAGGTTCACAATTCGCAATAAAATAAATATTAAATAATAATATATTAAAATCATTAAAAATCCTTAAAATCAATAATAAATCATAATATAATTTATTTAAACATCAAAACACTAAATATACTTATTTTCACATTAATAAAATAAAAATCTCAAATAATTATATAATATTAATAAAAACCCAATTTTCAAATATTCAATATAAAATAGTAATATTCACATTTAATTACTCAAATAGTTTAAATATATAATAAAAATAGTAAAAAACCCATTTAATCACAAAAATAGTAAATAATTTGTTATTTGAATATCATTTTCAAAAATTAGTATTAATTAGTTAAAAATAATAAATAATTTGTAAAATTTATATTAATACCCTATAAAATTCTAAAATCATTTAAAACATATTATTTAACTATAATTTCAATAAAAATACACAATTAACCTATAATTTCCAAAATCACATAATACTAAAAATATTCTCAAAAATTATATAAAATCACTAAAAATTGTTTTATAAATACTAAAATTACTAACACTAACTTAATCAAATTTCCATTTAAAATAATTAAATAACATAATTATCAAAAAATCCATTTTTTAATATTAAAATATTCAAAAATACCCATTATTCAAATTAATTCAAAAAAATATACAAAAAATATTTTTGAGAAGATTGAGCTATACAACAACATTCTCAAAGAAAAATTTCTTGAATCAAACCCAATAATTAAATAAAAATTCAAAACCCTAATATCACATAAACTAAAAATGATGAAAACTCATAATAGAGGGAATTCAAGCTCAAACCAAGCTTAGACCAGGCTTCACCACTCCAAGAGCTTCCAAAAGAGACCGAAGTCAAGAGCTCTCATCACCGGAAACTTCACCGGCTTCAATGGAGTCCACTCTCAGCATGTCTTGGTTTCTCCTCGTTCCAGTGGCTTCAGGTGGTAGAGGACGACGTCTAGAGGTGGCTCGAGGTGGTGGTGGTCACTGGTGGTGGCTATGGTGGCTCTAGTGGCGTCAGGTGGTGCTGGTTTGTCACGGGAAGCAGGGGAAAAAAACATGAAGAGAAGAAAAGAAAATAAGGAAGGAAGAAAAAAAAAGAAAAGAGAAAATAAAGGAATGGGGAGTTTGACCCGATTTTTGGCTTTTGACTATTTTTTTAATATATATATATATATATATAAACATTAACTTTACACTTGCCACACACACACACATATATATATACATATATATACTACACATAAACACATGCACATATAATAATAATAATAATAATAATAATAATAATAATAATAATAATAATAATAATAATAATAATAATAATAATAATAATAATAATAATAATAATATCACATGCATAATAGTAATAAAATAATAATAACACATGCATGCAATAATACTATTAATAATAATAATAATAATTTATAATAATAATACTAATAACAATAAAAATATTAATAATAAAACTATTAAAAATATTAGCAATGAAAATGATTTTAAATACTTTAAATAATAAAACTCACAAATTAATTATTTTACGTAAATAAAATATTTAGAATAAAATAAATGAATAATATATACAAATAATGATAATATATAAATAAAATTTAAAATTTTATTAATACTGCATATCCCAAAATAATTTTATATTATTTAAAATACAAGGTCATTACAAATTCTCTTAAATCACTTGCAATTACAAAAAAACATAAACTTTTTAGCATAATCATCAACACTTAATTCATCCCCTTGTTTAAGTCTTTGCAATTTAAGGTAGAATTTATTCCTAACATCATGAGGAATGAAATCTACTCATTAACCCCCAATTTCTAACCTCATTTACCATCAAATCTTCCCACTATATAGCAACGTAACCCAAAATTTTATTAGAAGCAAGTTTGCACTTTTTAAAATCACTTATTTTAAAAGAATCAAATATCTCCTCAATTTGTTGCACCCATTTCAAGTAAACATAAGGATCATCCCCACCAAGAAAATAAGGCATGTCCATGCTAAAAATAATGTTTGAAAAGATATAAAAAAAATCCTCACAAAGCACTCCCTTATGTGTGTTACACTCAAGGATGTGAATGCTCTCGTGTTTCACTCAAAAATTTTTTTAATCTATGAAGAATTAAAAAGAAGAACAAGAAGAAATTATATAAGAAAATTAAAAGGATAGTAGTGAGAGTAATAAGTATCATTGTTTCTAATATTAACGAGAGGAATCTTGCCTCTCACTAATTCAAAAAACAAAAGGAAACTTGCTCCTCTTGTTAGTAACTTTTAATAAGATAAGCTCTAATGACATGCCATGATGGGAATATTCCCATCGTTAAAGATCTTTAATGAAAGAAACTAAACTTTTAATGATAGTATTTATTATGGTTAAAAATTATTTTTCTAATAGCACTTTCAGCTCACTATATGCGCATGGTTGTGCAAACCCTCAGCATGGCCATGCAATACTGCAACTTTTCCTCCTTTTAGGCCTTTAAGCAGGGTCGTGCATGATTTTTTCTACTTTTCCTTGCTTAATTAGGTTTCCTTAAAGCTCTAAAATTATTCCTAATCAACTTCATCCTTGTTTAACCTTCCAAAACATGAAATTAACATCAAAACCAACTTAAGTATACCTGAAACAAATGCTATGAACCTAAATCTAAATTCTATCTATATGGATTATTAATTTAAACCTAAATACTATAAATTAAACACAATTCTATATGCATGCACAAATACCAAGTGTAATCCTAATCAACTTTATTTTAACTAATAATTATCAATTAATCACATAATAATAAGTAAAAATAGTTAAATAATAACTCAAAATATGGACTTAGCACAAATAAATCATAAGGAATAAAAATTAAAAGATTTGCAAGAGAAAAGAGATAAGTTTTTCCAAATGATTATATAGTATATTTGCAATAGTAATATTTTGATATTAGAACCAATAATGTTCTACTTTCATATCAGATGCCATAAAAAAGTATTGCATATGATAATAGGATTAATGTTATGGAAGATGAGTTGAAATCCATAAAGCAAAACAATGTATGGGATTTTATTGAATTACTAGAAAATCGTAAAAGAGTTGGGTGTAAATGGATTTTTAAGATACTGCACAACTAAAAAGGTAATATTAAAAGATATATAGTCAAACTTGTTGCTAAGGATTATACTAAAAAAGGTGGCATTGATTATACAAAAATATTTTTTTTAGTCTTAGGAAAGATTCATTAAGAATAATAACACTAATTGCTTATTATGATTTAGAGTTACATCAGACGGATGTGAAATTAACCTTTCTAAATGGAGATCAAAGGAGTAGGTTTACATGGATAATTCTAAAGGTTCTTTCATTGAAGGTTAATGTCAAATCATGTGTAAAATAAAAAAGTCAATATATGGACTTAAACAAGTTTCTTGACAATAGTATATTTAGTCCATTACCATTATTACATTAAAAATACAGTTGATCAAAGTACATACCAAAATATCAATAGAAGTAAGTTTATATTTTAGTTATGTATGTTGCCAACATCTTATTTGCTACTAATGATTTAAGTATAATGCACGAGACTAAAATATTTCTTGCAAATAAATTTGAAATGAAAGATATCAGAGAGACATTATATGTGAATGGAATATAAATTTTCCATGATAGATCACATAGATTGTTACGAGTGTCTCAAAGGGACTATATTGAAAAGGTTCTTGAAAATCAACATAAATAGATGTTCACCTAGGGCTATTCGAATATAGTAAGGTGACAAATTTAGTCTTATATGTCGAATGTAAAGAAATGGAATCAATTTCATATGTTTCTATTGTAGGAAGTTTAATGTATTTGCAAACTTATACTTGATCAAACATTAGTTTTCTAGTTGAAACTAATGTTAACTACAAGGATAAGTTTGTTGGTACACTAAGCTTCCAACAATAGAAGCATATGAGAGATCCAATAACATATCAGTAAATGCTATTTTTATTTTTGTATGTACCTTAATACTTTCTTTTCAACTTTCTAATAATCAATTCTAGAATTACATAATCGGATGTATTAGTTCTACATAAGTAAATAACAAAATAGATAATCAATAAATAATTATTCGGTCAAATGATAAATAAAAATGTGATTTCTTTTATTTATATGATTTATAACTTTATGTATATTAAAATATTTTAAATTTTTTGGAGTTATTAATTGTTACTTAAAATAAAATATTTATAAAATAATTATAAAATAATCATTCTTATTATTTTTTTAGGCTATTAACTTAATTAAGAGAAAGTAAAAATCTGAAAGTATTTATTACTTTTGTAATGCAAAATTTTTATGATTTTATAATTATTAACATTTTTATATTTTTTAAGATATTTTAATTATTTATTCTAAAATAATTTATATATTTATAAAATTTGTAAATAATATTTTTATTAATTTAGTAAATTATAAAGTTAATTGAACTAAATAATATATGGTCAAATAATTTTTTGTACAATAATCAATTTGATCATTTCTAAACTTTAAATATAAATTTAGGGACTAAAAATAAATTTGTCAATATAAATCAAACTGAGCCAAAATCGAACAGGAGCGCATGTTTTCACTACAAGTGCATAGATGTTTATATAGATTTTAGGGTGTCCACAAAATAAAACCTTAAATACATGGAACCAATGGATTTTTCACAAGTATAGGAGGTTAGGTATGTATTTGGCCAATATTTTAAGACAGACAAGAGAATCATTTTTTGATATTATCATGGATAATTATGAAATTATGTTTTGTACATATTTGGTTATGAATATGATGTGATGAATAACATGTGATAGTATATAGAAGGGAGTTTCATGAAATATGAAATAACCACTATAACTTGCACTTGATAATTTTCACATTATATTATTATGATGGAATCATAAGATGTTAATTATTATGAACACAAGGAATATTATAATAATTTTAGTAGGATCAAGTGGGAGAATGTTAAAAAAAACTCATTAATGTGGCCGAATCAAATTAAATAAAAATAAATACATTGTTAAATTGTGAAAATTTATTTTGGATGTTGATTTTAGCATTATGTGATGGACTTGCTATATTAAATGAGAATATATATGTTGATTTGCTTTTTAGCTGAAACTACATATATCAATTGAATAAATGCAAGCATTCCAAAACGTTTTATCCTTAATTGTTGAATTAAATACGCCTTAAGCTGACTTCTAATCAAATTTGTGGCCTAAACTGCTTTACCATAGTTTCCTTAGATACAAAGCTATCTTGACAATTTCTCATATCTGTTAATCTCAGATAATTGCTCATATCTTAATTGTTTGCACCTATATTATAGAGTAGGTAAGGATCCTTTAATATGGTTATTAAATTTTATTATTGTTCGTCTTAATTCTTTGAATAATTGTTTAAAAATTCTAAACAAATTCATAGAAAATTATTCTAAACAATTAAGAGAATTGTCTTTAAGACAAAGTGAATTTGAGAGTTTTTTTTTTTCAAGAAGAGAGAACTTTTGGATCATGGTGCTAGCTCTTGATGCTTTAACAAGTTTAAGAATATGAACAATTAAAAGAATTGTCTCTAAGATAAAGTGAATTTGAGAAGGGAAATTTACATAAAAAAAACCTAACATTTTTATATTACTTGTAAATAACATCATAATTTAAGTTTTCTATCAATTTTACTCAACATTTTAAAAGTTTGCAAAACTAACACTCTGTTAAAATTTCTTTAACAGACAGTTAATATTTTCGTTAGTGGGGTCCATTTTCTTACATGACATAAAGGTGCTAACTAGGTTTGAGTAATTAAATATATAACCCTAACCCTTAGTGAACTTGCAAAATAAACCTTAACATAAAAATATTTAAATAATTTTAATTAAAAAATTTAAAATTTATTAAAACTACTACAATAATTTTAATAAAATAAATAATAAATAAGTGTAAAATTCAATGCTTTTTTATTGATAAAATATTTTTATATATTTAAAGATTTTATAAAAATTACAATACATAATTTAACATATATTTTAAAATTAAGAAAATATGAAAATTCAAAAAAAAAAGTACTAAAAAGCATAATCTACTACTAAGAACTAATAAAATTATTTTTGAGGTTAATTTCACACCATTTGATAATAAAAATAAGTAGAGATTTAATAAATTTTAATTAATAAAATAGTCTTAAATATTTGATAATTTCATGAAGAAATATAAAACATAATTTAACAAGTATTTTAAAATTTAAAAAATATAAAACTTAAAAAAAAAAAGAAATACATTAAAAAAAGGAGAAACTATTATTCTTAACTAATGAAATTTTTTGAGATCAATTCTACTCCAATTTAATAAAATTCAAACTATTGTATAAAAACAAAAACTTATTTTTATCTTTATATTTGTGTATTTTATTATGAAAAATTTCTTGTATATGCTCTTACAATAAAAAATAAATAAAATAAAAATAAAAATATTTTTTATAAATTAGTTTTAGTTTTAATTTTATCAAATTGGAGTGAAATTAATCACAAAAATAATTTTATTAGTTATCACTAATAGGTTCTCCTTTTTAGTACTTTTTTTTAATTTTCATATTTTTATATTTTCTTAATCTTAAATTATATATTAAATAATGTGTTGTAATTTTTATTAAATTTTTAAATATTTAAGAATATTTTATTAATAATAAAGCATTGAATTTCATAGTTATTTTTATTATTTATTTTATTAAATTATTCTAATAATTTTAATAAATTTTAAGTTTTTTAATTAAAATTATTTAAATATTTTATATTAGGGTTTATTTTGCAAGTATACTAAAGGTTAAGGTTCTATATGTAATTACTCAAATTCAATCAGTACTGTAGGTCCCCTATGTCAAAAAATGGGCTCTACTAATGGACACATCAACTATCTATTAAATAAATTTTAACAGAGGGTTAGTTTTATAAACTTTTGAAACGTTGCGGGTAAAATTTACAAGAAAATTAAGTTATGGTAATATTTGAAAGTGGTATAAAAGGTTAGGGATTTTTATGTAATTTTTTTATTTGAGAATTTGTTTTTTCTTAAGAACAAAAAACTTATGGTTTATGTTGTTAGCTCTCAATACTTTAACAAGTTTAAGAATATGAACGAATTCAGAAATTTTAGACCTCATCCTTTTTTATCCTTGAGTAGCTCTTTTTTTCAACCTAAGAAAGTGCATGCTCACCTTGAATAATATTAGAGCCCTAGAAATAGAGAAGAAAGTGAATTTTAAAAGTTCTTTGTAATAGTGAACTAAATTGAAAAATTGAAAAAAGAGAGTTTGTTGCACCATAGGTACTATAATTTTACTCCATATTTCAACATGGTATCAAATTTTTAATTTTTTTCTTTTCAGTTACTAAAGTTCTATTTTGTTTCAATTAAAGTACATCGAATATATCCAATTAAATTTAGTGTATGTGGCAATCAAAATAAATATATTTTTAGTATATTTATCATGTAAGCATCTCATTAAACAGTCTAATTATTTTATTGGCTACATCAAATAAAATTTGCTTGTGGATCCCATAAAATAAAATTTTAGCAAATTTTAATTTATGGAGTCGACACGATGATTAGACTGTTTAACAAAATGCTTATGTAGTGAATATACTGATATTTAATTTATTTTTTATTATTATTATTTTATTAATATTTAATTATTTTATTTTATTTTATTTTATTTTTCTTTTTCTTTTTCTTTTTTTTTTCTTTTTTCCTTTTTCTTTCTTTTTCTTTTTCTTTTTCTTTCCTTTTTCTTTCTTTTTCTTTTTCTTCTTCTCCTTCTTCCTTCTCCCGCGCCCGACGACCACCACCCATTCCCTCCCGCTGCAACTCCGGCCACCTACCGTCGGTGTGCCTCCCGGCTTGCCACCGCCGTTCCCAGCCGTCCTCCGCCGCCTCCAGCTCCTTTCCTCGGCGCCGGCAGCTCCATTCTTCCTCTTTTGACCGAAAATCAACCCTTCGCAGTTTCTCCCTCCTCCGGCCACCGTTTTCGACACCGCTGGTCTCTTTCTTCTCCTTGAACTCCGGTGAGTGTGATTCTAGCTTTGGTTTGAGCTAAAATGGTTTAGATTTGCTTAGGTTTTGATTTTTCCAATTCGATCACATTAGGGTTGATTTTTTTGAGCTTTGAATTGGATGATTCATGAAAACTTCCTTCACAAATGTTGTTCCTAGTAGCTCAATCTACATGTATGAATTTTTGTAGAATTTTTGGAGATTTTTTGGATTTTTGGGTATTTTTGAATATTTTAATATTATTTTCTAATTTTCGGAAATTAATTATTTAAATTATGAAATTGGAGTTTATGGTTAAATTAGGTGTTGAAATGAATTATAGGAATTTATTTGGAATTTTTATGAATTTCTAAGTATTTATTTTGAATTATTGAAGTTTATGTGATTTTGAGAAATTAGGGTTAAATGTGTTTTTATTTGAATTTAATTGGTTAATTGAGTTTAATTATTGATATTATTGATAAATATGTTGAGAAAATTAATTTTGGATAATTGTATGATTTTTGGTGAATCTTTGAAGTAATTTAAGTATATTTATATATATAGGGGTATTTTGGTAATTTTACCCTAAATTGTCTAAAAATGTAATTTAATTGGTTTTAATAATTATTTAAGGTATAACAATGATTTCTATAAATTATTTAGTATTTTTAACTAATTAAAACTATTTTTCGTGAATTATTTTCAATTATATATATAATATACGGTTTTTCTAATAAAATGAGTTTTAATCGGTTTTTACAGTGTTTCAAGGTTAATTATGTAATTTTTACCTATGAGATGTATTACTATGTTGTGAGGATATTTTTGGTATATCTGGAATATGTTCTGTGTTTGTGGACCCCGGTCGATGGACTGTAGCTTGGAGTCCGACCGTGGGATTTTGATTGTGTTGAGCCTATTTTTCGAAGTGTATTTCTTTGCAGGGTCGGCTCTACTCTTTTGAGTAGAGAGATGTCCGTTTTACAGGGGAGGTTCTGTCGGATTTTTGGTAGAATTCTCGTAAAACGTGATGTCCAGTCGAACCCTAAATTCCGATTCTGTGTTTAATACTCTAGATCGAATTCTAGGATTTCTGTTAGGTTTATTATGATATCGGTTATTTATTGCTTGTTTAGTTGCGCCGAGACCGAGGGCTAGTGGACCAGACCCGTCGGACCTGTCTCGTGGAGCGCATTAGGTAAGTTACTATACTATATATATATGCTTAGGATGCATGATTTAGAAATGCATGTTTTATGTTGATTAAATATGCATAAATAAATTGATTATTTCTTAAGTTTACATTAAGTATATTTTTAGTTTATTTTTGGTATATATTAAATTATATACATGTTTTGTTAATAAAATATTTTTAAATATATTTTTAGTTTAATTTATGATTTGACTGGATTTATTTGACGTATATATACTCGAAATATACCTGGTTTACTTTTGGTATATTTCTGGTATATATATGGATTATATTGTTATTTCATTTATATTCATGCATCATTTATTTTTGTGAATGAATGATTTATATTACTAATGAAGGATATCAATAGAACGTGCTATCTAGTGGGCAGCACTAGGACCAAGTACGTACCGGTACGCCTATAGTATTTAGGCTATATTACTAACTTATTTGTGGATATTGATTTAATGTGATTATTGATATGTGTGAGATATGGTTTGGGTGTGATTGCTGGAGCTCGGTTGACCAAGTGTCTCGGGGCCAATCACACTGGCAGTCAGACTGCTGGAGCTCGGTTGACTTAGTGTCTCGGGGCCAGTCTACTGTCCAAATGGATTAAGTGGATATATTTGGATTTAGTGAGCCTGTATGGCTAGAGTGTTGTTTAACACTATTTCTGAGGTTGCGATATTCTAGGGTTCTATGTGATCCTTCATAAACTGGGATTTTCAATAAAATATATATAAAAATGATTTTCTGCATCTGTGTGAAATTGTCTGTATATATACATATTACACATATACTATTGATTGTATGCATTATCACTTAGTGTGTATGTATATATATTATAGTAATTCACTCAGTGAGGTCTGACTCCCCTCCGTTGACTATTTTTCAGGAGAGTCAACATCCTCAGACCTCAGTAGCAGGTCGATACGCCGGATTTCTTCCGCCCCGGCTTCTTTGTGTAAATTATATACTTGAGTCCTATTTATTTTATCTAGACACTGCAGTAGTTGTGAATTAAAGTGTTGGATTTCATGTATTTTATTTTAAAGAGATGTATTATGTTGAAACTGGACTTGTATTAAAGGGATTTTATATCTATGGGATGAGATTTGATTTAAATCTAGTTGATATGGATAATATTATGATATTATGATTTTTATTTTCCGCTGCATGTTATATTGTTACTGTTGTTATGACATGATTTATTTTATTTTTAGGCTTGCTACGGGTTCCGGATTCAAAAGAATTCTCGTTCCCTAGCGCCGGTCATGGCCCCTGTTTTGGATCGTGACATTCATGTATGCTAAATTTGATTGGATATGTTCGAGTTACTTTAACTTGGAACAAAATAAAATTTTTGGAACTAAAAAGAAAAAAATTAAAATCTTGGTACCAAAATGAAACATAGCCAAATGTTAAGGTATCAACAGTGCATTAAACCCTAAAAAAGGAAGTACTAAATATTCTTGAGGTTACCATTTTGAAAATAAAATCAAGGTTAAGTTCCTAAAAAGATACAAATCAAAGATAAAGAACCAATTTGAAATTCCATATAAAGTTAATGTAACATTGATATAATATACCGAAAAACAGTAATAACAACAATGATAATGACAATAATTAGGGTAGGGTTCACCCTTAGTATTGTTTGCAGTGTAATAGCACTAGCTTAAGATATGGTTTTGTGTTTAATAAAAGACAAAGAAATAACAAAAAGAAAAAAAAAAAAGAAAATGGAGATTGATGTTAACACAAGAAATTGTGAGCTTAGATGGGTTTAGGGCAACTTGTTAACCTATCCAAATTATGTAAAGAGTGTCTTTATTAATTAAGTTGGTACAAAATAATGAGACAGTGACTATGGAACTCCCTGAATAGACAGCAATATATATATATATGGCAAAAATTATTTTTAAATTTTTGATATATAATGATTTTTTTATTGAACATCTATCTTTTTATTTCATTATATTAACTTTTATATTATTATTTATATAGTTATTAAGTCTTTCTATTATTATTTATGTATGCATTGAACTTTTATACTGTTATTTATCTAATATATTGAGTATATATAGTATGAAGAATTTATTAATAAAATTTATCAAATTGAGGTTCTATAGTTATATAAATAATAATATAAAAACTTAATGTAATTGAATAAAAGAATAAGAGTTTGATAGAAAAAATTAGTAAGGTCTTGGGCTTAAAAATGCATGTTGCCTATATATAATATATACATACGCGAGTGCGTTCAGAAAGGGTATTAGTCCAAACTGAAATGGCACCGACAAAGTTCTTTTTTGTGAAATCTAGAAGGTTAAAGCCACCCCATCATGATGAAGTATACTTTGAATTAATGTCCAACAACTGAAGTTTATATGCTACCTAATTAATATAACATTTTTCTTAATCGTAAATGAATCAATATTCACCTAATCCTTTTGTTAAGTTTATTTGGTGAAAGTCTTCTCCATCATTTGATTTGACTTTCCCGCACAATGTAATGCAGTAGCGGACTGGGTCTCTGAGAATCAATTTGCTGGAACCTGTAATGGGAATTCTGGGAACATCTCGACAACAACTCCTTCATAAAGATGTTGTTCCTGATGCATCCATTGAGTAATTTCAATGTTCTCCAATATTAGTACAGTTTTGAAAAAAAAAAAACACATTTCTTCATCAATTAACACTTTCTATGGGAATTTTGGAAGGGAAGGAAGGGAAAAAAAACAATTAAATAGGACTTTTAGCAAGCTTATTCATGTATGAATTTCATCTGCCGGCAACAATGTATTTAAAAATAGGGCTACTTTTCACGTTGAAATAATGTATTTAAAAATAATTTAATTTTTGGAATTAATGAATAGTAAATAAGAAAAGAAAGTACTTCTTTTTAGTAATTAATTAATTAATTTTTTTTAAAAAAAAAAAAAGAAAAATGGCTACAACATTTATGAAAAGCAAAGCTGATTTTTTTTTTAATTTTCCCACCAAAGTTTATATGATTATTTGAAAGTTTAATACATTCATCCTTTTTTTAAATTTAATGTTTTTTTTGTCAATCATCTTATGTTTCTTTAAAATAAAAAATTGATCAATAAATTAATATTTATAAATATTTAACTAATATTTTTTAAACAGAAAAAAAATTATTTATATATTTAAATTAGTTGAAAAATATATATAAATTATATAGTTAAAATGATAAATTTATAATTATAAAAATACATTAATAAAATGTATCAAACTAAAAGAGCCTGCAATGTATTAAATTGTATTTTAGTTATTATTTTATTTGTACAATAAGACTGAAATGTGTGTGGGTTTGTATGTCCAAATTATATCATTGACCTTTATCCATAATACTGTATGTGCCTTCACAAGTGTGATTTAAACTCACGTTATTTTTTTTGTGCGCTTTCTTTTTGTTCTTCTTTTTCGCGTATTCTTCTTCTTTTTTCCTTACACTAAATCTTTTTTTTTTAATCTCATTTAAATCAAATTTGAAGATTTATCTATTTTTGATTTTTGATTCTCTTTCGCTGCATCTTTTTGTTATTATTTTTCTTTTCTTTTTTCTCACCATTGCTGCAATTTCTATTCTCTCTCTCTCTCTCTCATTCAAATCAAATTTGAAAAGAATCAAGATCAAGAAATAAGAAGTAAAAAGGTAAGCCAAGAAACAATAACAATATCAAGGAACAATGGCTACTCCTTCTTCTTCTTTTTGTATTTTTTAGATTGAATTTTGACTACAAATTAGTTTGTTGTATTTGTTTAGTTTGTGCATATAAAGTCGGTAGTTTTAATGGAAATATTTATATGTTATTGATTGAAAATTCATGTCTTATTAAATAAAGATTAAATTGAATGTGAACCTATAGGTGAAGGTTTATGAACCTTGTAGATGAAGATCTATGAACCTATAGGTGAAGGTCTGTGAACCTAATACAAAATTTATTGATATGAACATACAGACTCGTTGATTTTAACCTGAAAATTCATTTATTGTCATGAATATACAAGAAAAAATCAATGAACTTCATTGTTTTAATCATTTAACCTATTAATTACTACAAGTATAAAGAGAAATTAACTAATTAAAACAAAATTTAACATAAAGTTTAACCCCTGTCTAATGCACTCTCTTTATATTTTTTTTTTCTTCTTCATATAATTAAAATCATCACCATACTTCTTCTTTTGATAGAAGATCCTAGTGATGGATAGAGAAGATCATGGGTTGAATTTTTGTGTTTCTTTCTTTTTCATTCTAAATTGTATAGTCAAGCTTATTTGAATAGCATTTTTGGCTTTTGCATGCCCATTATTGTCTCTTTAAGTGAATAGTGATGATGAAGTGAGTTAGAGATGATGTAATTAATATTTTGTTTTTGATGTTTTGGGTTTTGGCTTTGTAAATGGACATGATTTCGTAGGTGAATGTCAATGAATTTTCAAATGAAGATCAATGAACATGTAGATAAAAGTAAATGAACATGCTACAGACTCATTGATTTTCACCTAAAAGTTCATTTAACCAAGTAAAAGTCAATGAATTTGCACAAAAAAAAAGATATTGATGAAAAAAAAGACGTGCATGATTTTTATTTCACACGTGCAATGGCTCTTGGTCCATATTACAATATGGACAGGGGTCCATGATATAACAACTCATCTGTATATGATTATAAAAGACCAATAACAAAAATATTTAAAGCTAAATGATGCCTAGTAGTGCACTTGGTTGGGAGCTTACAGAAAAAGGATGAGATTAAAAGTAGGGTAAATTACAATTTCTCCCCTGTGTTTTAGCGCATTACATAACTTCATCCCTGACATTTGAAAAAAATATTTATTCATTCCTAAATTTTTAAATTTTCATACTACTTCATCCTTGATAGAAGGACTAATGAGTGTTAAAAATTCAATAATTCAAGGATAAATAAATATTTTTTCAAATGTCAAGGATGAAGTAATATAATGCGTCAAAATATAGGGGGAAATTGTAATTTACCCTTAAAAGTAAAAGCTTAACATGCTTCTTGATTATAATTGATGTGTTATTTCCATCCAAATGAGACTGAAAAATATAACTAAAAAAAACATATGAATTGAAGAAATTACACATAATTGTCCTTCTCTCTACTCTGTGTTAAAGTTTGTTCTAGTAACCATCATTTTGTTTGTTGTTGGCTTCTGGCTAGTAACTACCCTATTTTTGTTCTTTTTTTTTTCTTTTGTTATTGTGTTGTTAGTTAGTTTACCTAAGTTTATGCCTTTTTGCTAGGGTCTTTGTTCCCTTTTTGCTAGGAGGTATTTTGGCCTTCTCATATTTGCAAACCTTTTCTAGCTCAGAATCAACCATGGATGAACTCCTTTCTATGCTTTTTCAAGCTTTGTTTTGAATTTAATAGTCACAACCTAAACTGGGGAGTCATGACTGACGCTAAGGAACAAGAATTCTTTCAAATTCGGAACCTATAGCAAGCCTTAAAAATAAAAACGCATGCAATAAATAAATAAAAATACACCATAATTAAAACTTAAGTCGATATAGAAATAAATACTTAAATGTCATTTCTTAAAATAAAAATATGTTCATACAATATTCAGAGATAGGTCTCATACTAAAGTAACATTCTACTTATATAAAGCATTACTACTGCAGTTTTCTAGAATACAATAAAGTTCAGATAAATAATTTATATAATCTAGCCGGGGTTGAAGAAGTCCGGCGTAGAGGTCTACTACTGAGGTTTGACAACGAGGAATCTCCTGAAAAAAATATTAAGGGGAGTCAGACATCACTGAGTGAATTATTATAATATATATATATATACATACATACATACATACATATACACGCATTTCACACAGATGCAAAACTCTGCTTTTATATATATATAACAAATGCAAAAAACATTATTTAAATGAAGAATCAAATAGAACCTTAAAATATTTGTAACCACAAACAAATATCTCACTAGCCATATAAGCTTACTTAATTCCAAATAAATTCTCTTATTCCATTTTGGACATTAGATTGGCCCCGAGATACTAAGTCAATTGAGCTCCAGCAGTCTCACTGTCAGTGTGATTGGCCCCGAGATACTAGGTCAATCGAGCTCCAGCAACCACACTATTCACTCACTGAATACTTAATATTCACAATATTCAATTCACCTCAAATAATTCTCATAATATTGACTCTAAAGTCTAACGAATCAGTACTTACACAGTCTTAGTACAGCCCACTAGGCTATTGATATCCTTCGAATAAAATTGTATATTTATGAAAAATAAATAAATACATAATTAAACATAAATGACATTCATAACAAAAAATATACCAGAAATATTCCAAAAATATACTAAATATATTTCAAGTATATATATGCTACATATAACCAAAATCAACTATAAATATACCAAAATATACTTGAATGCATATTGAGAATATATCAAGTATATCATCGCATATATGTCGAAATATACCATAATATATTGAAAGTATACCAAAAATATACTAAACCATTTAATGAAATAATTCATATCAAAACATAATTATTATAATCATGCACTATATGCAGTGTATATATAAAAGAATAACTCACAAGTTTGCGCTCCATGAGACTGACTCGACAGGCCTAGTTCGATAGGCCTCAATCTCGACGCAGCTATAAAATAAATAATAATAATAAAATTAGAATATATTCTAACTTATACATCTAAGAATTCTAAAGGAAAACTCGATTTAGGAATTCAAAACTCAGATAAACATAAAAATTCAAGATCGACCCGACGTCATATTTTACAAAAATTTTACTAAAAATTTGACAAAACCTTCTCTGTAAAATGGACATCTCTCTACTGATAGTAGAGCTGAACCTGCAAGGAAAACACACTTCTAAATTTCACAAAGCTCAACACCTCGGGTTGAGGCCCCGAACTGCACAATTCCCAACCGAGGTTCACAATTCACCAAAAATCAATATAAAATACTAGATATATTAAGAATCATTAAATTCCATAAATATCCATAAAATAACAAAATATAATATATTTAAACATTAAATCACTAAATATGATTATTTTCACAACAATTAAATAAAAATATCAAATAATAATTTAATATTAATAAAAATCAAAATTTTCAACAATTCCACATAAAATGGTAAAATTCACTTTTAATTACTCAAATAACTTAATTATATAATAAAAGTATTTAAAAATCCATTTAATCACCAAAATAGTAAATAATATATTATTTGGATATAATTTTCAAAAATTAGTGTTAATTAGTTAAAAATAGTAAATAATTTATAAAAATTATTTTAATACCCTATATAATTCTAAAATCATTTAAAATATATAGTTTAACTATAATATCAACAAAAATACACAATTAACTAATAATTCCAATACTCACATAATATTATTAATATTCTCAAAAATTATATAAAATTACCAAAAATTATTTTATAAATTCTAAAATTATTAACTCAAATTAATAACACTAATTTAACTAAATTTCCATTACAAAGAATTAATTAACATAATTATAAAAAATTTAATATTTTAATATTAAAATAATAAAAAAATTACCCATAATTCAAATTAATTCAAAAAAATAACAAAAAAATATTTTTGAGAAGCTAAAGTTGCCATAAACAACTTTGAGTGGTCAGATACTTATGAGAACAGTTTTCAGTTGTTGAAGGAGAAGTTGACCACAACTCCAGGTTTGGCTTTGCCTAATGGAGTATATAAGTTCACTGTTTATTGTGATGCCTCTAGAGTTAGCCTAGGTTGTGTATTGATGCAGAATGGTAGGGTGATAGCTTATGCTTCAAGGCAGTTAAAGAAGCATGAACAAAATTATCCTGCCCACGACCTAAAGATGGTTGCAGTGATCTTTGTTCTCAAGATTTGGAGACATTATTTGTACGGGGTGACTTATGAGATTTTCACTGATCACAAGAGCCTTAAGTACATTTTTTAGCTGAGAGATCTAAATATGAGGCAGATGAGATGGTTAGAGCTCCTGAAGGACTATAACTGTGAGATTCTTTATCATCCATACAAGGCTAATGTGGTAGCAGATGCTTTGAGTAAGAAGTCCTCAGATAGTCTTGCTCACATTAGTATAGAAAGGAGATCATTAATCCAAGAGTTGCACCAGTTAGTGGATCAAAGTCTGATGATGAAGATGAGTAGATCTAGGGGATTATTAGCTCAGTTCAAAGTTCGATATGTGTTAAGAGATAGGATTAAGGAAGCTCAGGGCTGAGATCCTATTCTAGTAGAGGTTATAGAGAATATTCGTGCAAGGAAGTTCATTGATTTCACACTCAATGATGAAGGTGTTTTATGGATCAGTGGTAGGTTGTGCGTTCCTAATGGGGATAATTTGAGAGAAGAGATCTTTGAGGAAGCACATTCTATAGCCTACAGCGTACATCCAGGTGTCACTAAGATGTACCACAGTATTAGAGACTTATACTGGTGGGATGGACTGAAGAAGGATGTAGCTATTTTATTGTTAAGTGTTTGACTTGTCAGCAGGTGAAAGTTGAAGATCGGAAGCCCTCTGGGAAGCTTCAGCCACTTGCTATTCTTGAGTGGAAATGAGAGAGAATTATTATGGTTTTCATGGTTAGTTTACCTTGTTCTAAGGATGGATATGATTCCATCTGGGTGATTGTGGATAGGTTGACCAAGTTTGCTCATTTCTTGTCTGTGAAAATTCTGCAACTAGATTAGCGAAGCTATATGTTAAGCATATTATGTGCCTTCACTGAGTATCTATGTCCGTTGTATCTGATAGAGATTTAGTATTTACCTCTCATTTTTTATAGAAGTTACAGGAAGCGATGGGTACTGGGCTTGATTTCAATACTGTTTTTCATCCTCAAACAGATGGTTTGTCTGAGAGGATGATCCAGACACTGGAAGATATGTTGAGGATGTGTGTATTGGATCTGGGAGGTAACTGGGATGATCATTTGTCGCTTGTGGAGTTTGCATATAATAACAGCTACCATAGCAGTATTAGGATGGCACCATATGAGGCTTTGTACAAAAGGAAGTGTATATCCCCTTTAAGTTGGGATGAGATTGGGGAGAGATTGTTGACTGGACCTGAGATAGTTTAGGATGCCGTTGAGAAGGTTACTGTGATCAAAAGGAGATTAGAGACCACAGTTAGTAGACAAAAAAGCTATACGGATCTAAGACTTAGAGATGTGGAGTTTTAGGTTAGAGACTATATGTTCCTGAAGGTGTCTCCGATGAAGGGTGTGATGAGATTTGATAAGAAGGGTAAGCTAGTATTGAGATATATTGGACCGTTTGAGATTTTGGAGAGAGTGGGCATGGTTGCATATCGGTTGGCTTTGCCTCTGAGTTTGTCTCAAGTGCATCCATTGTTCCATATCTCGATGTTGAGGAAGTATATTTTAAACCCTTCACACGTGTTGCAACCTGCTAGTGTGGAAGTGAATGAAGACCTGACGTTCGAGGAAGAACCTGTTACGATTGTAGACTATCAAGTTCGTCAGTTGCATTCAAAGCATATTGTGATGGTCAAGGTGTTGTGGTGAAGCAACAATGTAGAGGAGCATACTTGGGAGACTAAAACAGAGATGCGAACTTCTTATCCTTATCTCTTTCCTTGATGACTCTTGTTTCTATTCTTTTCTTTGAATTCGAGGACGAATTCTTATAAGAAGGGAAGATTGTAAAGACCCAGTATTTTAAATAAAATAATATTATTTCGGGATATGCAGTTTTAATAATTTTAAATTTTATTAGTATATTATTATTGTTAACTGTTAATGTTATTTACGTATTTTATTTTGAGAAATTATTTATGTAAAAATAATTTATTTGTACATGGGATTAATATTATTATTATTAATATTATTGTTATTAATATTATTGTTAACATTATTATTATTATCATTGTTATTATTATTATTATTATTATTATTATTACTATTATTATTATTATTATTATTATTATTATATTTTGTTATTATTAAATTTGATGGAGGGCGTTTTAGTAATTTCATAAATAAAAAAATAGAAAAGTCAAAAATTTTTTCGGGTTAAGTTCCTCCCTCTCTCTTCTTCTTCTTCTTCTTTTCTCTCAGTCACCACCATCACAAACCATTGGAGCCGCCCCACTTGAAACCACCAATCGTTGCCACTTCCCTCTCCCTCCAGCTATCGTTCATCGCCTTTAGCACATCGGCGAAGGCGACAGACGATAGCTGGAGGTCAAAATCTCGCTAGGAAAGCAAAGGTGTTGAAACTTGAAGCTTCCTCTTGCCGGCGAGATTCCGACCACCCTAACTCGTTGGACCGGACTCTCTCAAAAGCTTTTCATCTGAAGAGTCCATTTTCGAGCTCCGTTTGAGCTCAAAACCTCTAAATTTTAAGATATCTTCAATTTTTAGTTTATGTGTTTTAGGGTTTTTGAATTTTTTGAACTTGATTTAGGTTGATTCTTGAAAACTTGCTTCACATTACTGAAACTTGAAGCTTCCTCTTGTCAACGAGATTCTGGCCACCCTAACTCATTGGATCAGACTCTCTTAAAAGCTTTTAATCTTATGAGTCCATTTTTGAGCTTCGTTTGAGCTCAAAACCTCTAGATTTTTAGATATCTTCATTTTTAGTTTATGTGTTTTAGGGTTTTTGAATTTTTTGAACTGGATTTAGGTTGATTCATGAAAACTTGCTTCACAAATATTGTTTGTTGTAGCTCAAGATTCTCAAATATATTTTTTATGAGTTTTTTTGAATTAATTTGAACTTTAGGTTAATTTTTTATTATTTTAATATTAAATATTGACTTTTTCATAATTATGTTAATTAATTATTTTAATGGAAATTTAATTGAATTTGTGTTTGTAATGTGAGTTAATAATTTTAGAATATTTAAAATAATTTTTGGTGAATTTATATAATTTTTGAGAATATTAATTATATTAATTATATTATGTATATTTTGTATTATTGAGTTAATTGTGTAATTTTGTGAAAATTATAGTTAAATAATATGTTTTAGATTATTTTAGAATTATATAGGGTATTAAAATGATTTTTATAAATTATTTACTATTTTTAACTAATTAATACTAATTTTTGAAAATTATATTCAAATAATATATTATTTACTATTTTGGTGATTAAATGGATTTTTAATTACTTTTAATACATATTTAAGCTATTTGAATATATAAAAGTGAATTTTTACTATTTTATATGGAATTATTGAAAAATTGGATTTCTATTAATATTATATTATTATTTGAGATTTTTATTTAATTATTGTGAAAATAATTGTATTTAGTGTTTTAATGTTTAAATATATTATATTTTGATATTTTATGGACATTTTTGGAATTTAATGATTTTTAATATATTTATTATTTTATTTATATTTTTGGTGAATTGTGAACTTCGGTTGAGAAATTGTGCAATTCAAAGTCCCAACTGAGGTATTGTGCAATCTATGTTAGAAGTACATTTTTCTTATAGGATCGGCTCTACTTTTAGTAGAGAGATTTCTATTTTACAGAGGAGGTTCTGTCGAATTTTTGATAGAATTCTCGTAAAATGTGACGTCGAGTCAATTCTAAATTTCTGTATTTGTTTGATTTTTCATATTCCTAGATCGAGTCTCTTTTATAAGTATAAGTTAAATTTATTCTGATTTGTATTAATATTTATTTTCTAGTTGCGTCGAGACCGAAGCTTATCGAACTGGGCTCATCGAGCCAGTTTTGAGGAGCGCAGAATTGTGAGTTATTATTTTATATATACATCGCATATAAGATGCATGATATTGAGTATTTATGTTTTTAATATGTATTTATACATGAATTATTTTATTAAATGTTTTGTATATTTTAGATATATTTTCAGTATATTTTTGGTATATTTCAAGATATATGCATGTTATATTTTCAATATACATTTAGAATATTTTTGGTATATTCATGGTTTATATTCAATATATTTGTGGTTGATTTTGGAATTATGTAGCATATATATACTTGAAAGATACTTAGTATATTTTCGGTATATTTCTGGTATATATATGGTTTATTTCATTGTTATGAATGTTAATATGTTTAAATATGCATTATTTATTTCCCATATGTATATTGAATTTTATTTGAAGGATATCAATAGAACGTGCTACCTAGTGGACAGCACTAGGACTATGTATGTACCAATGCGATAGATTTTAAGGTTGAGTTATAAATCACTTGAGGTGACTTTTATTTGATTGACTCTTCTAAGATTGATGTGATTGAATAGTATAATTGCTGGAGCTCGGTTGACCTAGTGTCTCAGGGCCAATCACACTAACAGTGAGACTGCTGGAGCTCAGTTGACTTAGTGTCTCGGGGGCCAGTCTACTGTCCAAATATGGAATAAGAGAATTAATTTGGAATTAAGTGAGCCTACATGGCTAGAGAGATATTTTTGGTTGAGATTGCGAATTATTAGGGTTCTATTTGATCTTTCATTAAAATAAATATTTTTTAGCATTTATTATATATAAAGTGATTCAGCATCTGTGTGAAATGCCTGTATATATTTGTATATATATTGATGCTTGATTGCATAAGACATTAGAAGTGCATGTATATATAATATAATAATTCACTCAGTGAGGTTTGACTCCCCTCAGTTGTTTATTTTTCAGTAGATTCTTCTTCCTCAGACCTCAATAGTAGGCTCATACGCCGAACTTCTTCAGCCCTGACTAGTTTATATAAATTGCTTATCTGACTTTTATTGTATTCTAGAAAACTATAGTAGTAGTAGTAGTAGTAGTAGTTTATATCTGTAGAATATTGTATGAAAGATTTTTATTTTATGATATGACATAAGTATTTATTTTATATCGACTTAAGATTTTAATTATGGTGTATTTTTATGTATTTATTACATGATTTTATTTTTTTTTAAGGTTTGCTACGGGTTTCGGATTTGAAAGAGTTCCTGTTTTCTAGCGCCGATCATGACTCCCGGTTTAGGTTGTGACAATGAGCTCTCCTTGCTACTGTTGCTATTTCCGTGCTTTCTGGTAGCAGTCCTCTGGTGACGGGAAGGTAGAGGAAGAAGAGAGGAGTCGACGATGGTTAGTAGTGGTGGTCGTTGACGGTCTGGCGAGGCTGGGTTGCACAAGGAGGGGAAAATAGAGGGAAAAAAATGTGAAGAAAAGAAAAAAGAAAATAGGAAAGGGAGAGAAGAACACCGAAAGTTAATGTGTCTTGATGGCCTTTTTTTTAATATATATATATATATACACACACAAATAACACTTATATATACATACATATATATACAACACAACTCATGCACACTATGCACTAATAATGAAAATAATAACAATTAATAATAATAATAATAATAATAACAAATAACAATAATAGTAATAACAATGAAATAATAATAATAATACTATTTAAAATAATAGTAATGATAATAAATTTAATATATTTAAATAATGGAACTCTCAAAATAAATATTTTACGTAAATAAAAATTTTAAAATAAAATAAATAAATAATATTTATAAAAAATAACAATAATATATAAATAAAATTTAAAATTTTATTAATAGAATAATTTTATACTATTTAAAATAGAAGGTCATTACATCAATGAAGTTTCAATTTGAAGTTAATAATGCTTGAAGAAGTTCAGCTGGCTTTATTATTTTAGGTAGATTTCATTCTACACCTCCCTCATTCAATTCAATCTTTGGTTAGTTGTGGCATCATTTTCTTCACATTGTCATTCTTGCTTTACAAAGTCGCCCAAGATTGCAAAGGAAACAGAAGGTCTAGCAGTGTTGAGTTTGTGGAATAGATTGCTCTCTGCGCGAAGGGTATGGTGACCAGTGTGAAGGAGCAGTTTTATTTCTTCCATATGCTTCTTTGCTTAGTTGCTAGGGTTTTCTTTGTTTTTATTTTTTGAGCTTTCTTTATATTTGGTTAATCTGGGCTTATGGCCTTATTTTGTTTAATGAAATTTACTGTTGGACCAAAAAAATAAGAATTGAAGAGTGAAAAATTCTTATATATATACCCACTGATAAAATTTATAAGATAAAATATATATCACTTTTTTATCAATTACGTATATTATATTTAGATGATATATCTTAGATCTTACAATTTAATATAATACACCCATTATAAAAAATTGTTCCAACTCAAGAGCCTCTCAAATTTAGATTTATTTAGTTTGACTTTTTTATTAATTTGACGAGCTTTAAAAATTGTTTCCAGTAGAAATTTTATGAAATTAAATTTTAAATGTAATTGGAACAATCATTTTTAAGTTAAAGTAGTTATTATCTTATGAATAATCTAAATAGTAAAATGTATGAATATCTAATTTGAGGAGAAAATAATTTAAACTTTTTACCTTCTTTTTCTTCCTTATGGTCATAAAAATTAACCCTTTATAGTAGTTAAAAAAAAGTTAAAATAGTTATTAAAATATGTTTATTACTTTAAAATAGTTATTGAAATACATTTATTATTTTTTGACTCTGTATTAGTTAGAATTATAGTGATTTAAAAAAAAACATTAAATAATTTTTTTTAAAAATAAATAATCTTTTTAATGCTGGATCTGAAATAAAATATAAGAATTCTATTGTTAAATGTTGTTTTTTTTTGGGCAATAATTCTAATGTTAAATGTTATGCCGACAATTTCCTACTCCAGCAAATCATTATCATTAGGTTCATTAAAGGACGAAAAAAAAAAAAAGAAAGAGTCAGACCCATCGAATTAAAGGGGGAGACAGAGCAGCAAAAGCGAATCGAGTCGGACCAGCAAAGGAAAATAGGAAAAACGCCAATACCACCTTCCATTTCGCTTGTTGTAATGGCGACAGCAGCCACCCGTGGGCTCCACTTACCAGGCTGTCCGAAACTTCCCCGATCTCCTGCTTCCGATCTCACATTATTCATAACTTCCTTTTTTTTTTTAATTCCTTTTTGCCACGTTTCTTATTTCCATTTCGTTTCCACGACCGACACTCAATGCATCTCCTTTTCACTTCCGTAAGTTAATTCAAGATAATGATTTAATTTTTGGGATAGGTAGAATTTGAATAATTGTAGTTTTGTTTTTGTTAAAATCAATTCTGTAATTTTTTTGATATTTAAAAATATTATATTTTATTTTCTGACATTTTAATACACTTTTAACTAATATTATTATTATTATTTTATAAAAAAATATTAATATAATATTAAATTACAATAATAAATTTATTATATATATAATTTAAGATAAAAAATTGTTATTTTTAAAAACATTATAAATTTATTTTAAAAACCGTTTATTTTAATTCATAATTAAATAAAATAAATCTAAATCCATTTTTTTAAAGTTTATTATAGTTAGTTAAATAATTTATTATTTATTATATAATTTCGGTATTAAAAATATATATTATTTCATATATTAAAGCACATATTTTAAATAATATTTATTAAAATGCTATTAAAGTGTAAAAAAATGTAAAACACACTTTACTTAAATATAAAAAAAAATCACAAAAATAAAAATTATACTTGTTTTTTTAATCCTTATATGATTTTGATACCATGGAGAGGGAAAAAGACCGTTATTTATTAGTCATTAAATGTATTTTTATAAATTATCATTATAAGTATAAGTGGATCTCACAACTTAAATTAAATTTTAAATTTCAAGAATAATAATTTATATAGCTAATAGTTACATGAATATTAGTATTCATAAAGTGTAAAATATTGTTTCATTCTCTTCTTATATTGACATGTCTCTCTATAAATGGCACCATATATATTTTAATAAAAAAACTTGTTTTAATTTCTATAAATATCAGTAACATCTACCATTTTCCTCCAATATTATATGGCAAACAACGCAAACAAAACCATCAACTTCTAAACAAAATGGAGAGGTTTATTCTCTACCAATTCGTAGTATAAAGTTATGTATTCATACTATAAGGAATGTTTTCCATATGCAAAAGATTATGAGATTTATGAATTTCAATATTACAGTATATTTGATATAGATGATCTTTTATAAATCTTTATGTAATTTAATTATAAACCAGTTATAAATTCGTGCAATGTGTGAATTATAAATTAATAAAAATTTTGTTTAATTAATTTAAATATTAATACATTAATTAAATAATTTCAATAAAATAGATGAGCAATTAGAAATCAAAGATAATATTAAAATTTTGAAAGAAAAGATATCATCTTAATTTAGTGAATATTAATTTTCTTTTGATTGTATAGAAATAAAAAGGAAAATTTGTGATAGAATAAAATATAAGTATTTGTAGTGGAATTAAAAAAAATAAATGAAGTAGAAGACGAGAGTTTGTTAAAAATGAAAAGTCTTGTATCTATATTAAGAACTTTTTTAACAACATCGATGATACATTACTCTCTCTTTAACGTAAATTTTTAAAGAATTTCTAAAAAATCCTTATAATCTTTTTACTTTTGAAAATATAAAAATTTTAAATCTTTAGAAGGGTGTTTTGAGTCAAATAAATTTTACAAAATTTTAAAGAATTTATTTATAAATTTAAGTAAATATATTTAATTTAAATTTTTTTTTATAAAATTTTATTTTCAATTATATCTTTTTAATTTCATTTAATTGCTTAACACTTATTTTATTTTTATTAATAAAATGTATTTTATTCAAATAAATTTAAAAATAAATTCTATTTAAAATTTATTTAAAAATAAAATGAATCCATTAATATAACTGAACCAAACAAAACATAAATCTAAATCCTTTTTTTTTTTTTTCGAATAATCTAAATCCTTATTTGTTGTTGAATATCTTTTGTTATTGAATCCCTAAATATCATCCACGTCAAATTGTTGTTTGAAATTCTCTTCTAAAATTACAAGTTGAGGGGATTACTGATGTGTTTTGCCTCGTATTTAAGACTAAACACGTAAATGCTACCTATAGTTAAAAACACAATTGGTACGTAAAAAGAAGAGAGGAGCAGCTTACTGCTAAGACAAACATTAAAACCATTTGGTCGCAAACACAGCGCCAATAGGTATTATTATTATTTACCTCAACCAATTATCCTTTCTTCTTCCCCTCTCTCTTAACATATACCCACAGTACACATTTATCATTGCTCTGTGTTTCTGTTGTAGCAAATGGCCATGGATTATTCCCCAATTATCACCTTCTTTTTCATTGCTGGAATTTCTCATCTGCTTCTCCTTTCCGGAACGTCAATGGCATTGCCAAAAGTATCATCCACTTCTTCTTCTTCTTCTTCTTCTTCTTCTAATCCAAACTCAATCCAAATAAACTCAAACTCAGTCTTAGTAGCACTTCTTGACTCACATTATACAGAACTCGCCGAGTTACTCGAGAAAGCACTCCTTCTTCAAACACTTGAACAAGCTGTTGGTAGACACAACATCACCATCTTCGCTCCTAGAAACGAAGCTCTTGAACGTGACTTAGACCCACTTTTTAAACGCTTCTTGCTTGAACCAGGCAACATCAAATCCTTACAAGACCTCATTTTATTTCACATCATCCCCTCCCGAGTCAACTCCGACCAATGGCCGAGTTACTCCGACTCCAGCCTCCACACCACTCTCTCCTCCAATGGTAGGTGTTATCTCAACTTAACTACTAAAGTATCTGGAGAAAAAAATGTCGGTCATGCTAAAGTTATTCACCCGGATTCTATAACCCGCCCCGATGGAATTATCCACGGGATCGAACGGGTTTTAATTCCACAGTCAGTAGAAAATGACTTCAATCGCCGGAGAAATCTCCGGTCTATTGCTGCCGTTAAACCAGAAGGAGCACCAGAAGTCGACCCAAGAACAAACAGTCTTAAAAAACCCAGTTCACCGCCGGCTAAGCCCGGTTCTCCACCGGTTTTATCTATATTCGAAGCAATGGCCCCAGGGCCTTCGCTGGCTCCCGCGCCGGCACCGGGACCAGGAGGACCCCACCATCATTTTAATGGGGAAGCACAAGTGAAAGACTTCATTACGACATTATTACAGTACGGAGGGTACAATGAATTTGCAGATCTAATGGTGAATTTGACATCATTAGCTACTGAAATGGGCAAACTAGTGTCTGAAGGTTACGTTTTAACGGTTCTTGCGCCGAATGATGAGGCAATGGCGAAGTTGACTACGGAGCAGTTGAGTGAACCAGGTGCACCAGAGCAGATAATGTATTATCATTTAGTGCCGGAGTATCAGACTGAGGAGAGTATGTATAATGCAGTTAGGAGATTTGGGAAAGTGAATTATGAGACTCTGAGAGTGCCTCATAAAGTTGTTGCTATGGAGGCTGATGGGTCTGTGAGATTCGGGAGTGGTGATGGGGTTGCTTATTTGTTTGATCCTGATATTTATACGGATGGCAGAATTTCAGTTCAGGGGATTGATGGGGTTTTGTTTCCACCGGAGGAGAAGAAGAAGGTTGTGGACAAAGAGGATGTTAAGGTTGCTAAGGCTGTCACCAAGACCAGGAGAGGTATGTTTTATTTTCTTTTTAATCAAATTCCCATTTTTTTTTTTTTGAGTTTTGTATCCTTGTTATATATATTGTTAAAGAATGTAAATATGTAGGATTTTGATGTTAACGAGATGTTAGTTTTGGTTAGTTCTTTAGTAAGATGATGAATTCTGCTACTTTTTGTTCAGTGATAAGCTAGAGATGTAATGTCAACTTGTATTATTAGGCTCTAACTGTAGATTACGTGGGAAGGATTAGGAGACAGCGACTTGTTCTTTGAGATTTTGAAATGTTTTTGTTGCGTGAAGAGATGATGAGAGGCAAAAAGGGTAGTTGGGTGTTTGGGATCACTGTGATCGACTCTTTTTTTTAAGATGGTGTTTTGGAAGGGTTGAAGTGCTGGAGTTGGTATAGTAATTGGTTGATAAAAGAAGCATAATCTGATCATGCGATTCATTTCATGAACAGTAGAGTAGAGTCTAATTGGTTCAGTTTTAGAATCAAATGTATGAATTTATTTGTTATTCCATCTAGGATAGAACTTATCTTTAAGAAAATGGTCAGATTGTGCCAAATTATGGCCGGAATTAGCAAAGTGGACGAATCTAGATTCTGCAATTTCCCTAACTTTGTAAGACTCTAATTATCCTTCACCTGGTTTATGCTTTCTGTTTCAATAATAAGTTGAATAAGTTATCAGGTATTCTTAATTTTGTTTTATGGTGAGTGCACAATAGTTGCTAGTTCTTTCCCTTTATTTTAGTCTTACTCATCCCTGGATCCACTGAGACTTGCAACTACAAGTTGCTTTACGAAGTTGAACATACATAACTACTCATTTGAGTTATCACAATGAGTAGAAGTGCATACACCTCACACGAGAAAATAAAAATGTAGTAATTTTTTAAAGTCAGAATTTATGCAGCTTCATAGATTGGGATTTAGAGAATTCCAACTGTCAATAACAAGCATTAGGAAGGACCCGCTATGCAGACATCTGCTACTGCTGGTCAGATGACTTCAATCCCCCCACACATCATCCCCAACAAGAAAAAAATCTTGCGTGTGTTTGTTTGTTTTTGTTTGACTCAAAGCTGGAATATGTGGGTGCCAGAAATTACATTTGAAACATTAAATAAAAGAGAAGAAAAGAAAATTTCCCTACAGATTTTTAAAAGACAAGGAAAAATGTCTAGTTCATTGCAGCAACATCATTTTCGTTTTGCCTGTGCTAAAAATATGCAAACATGTGCAGGAAAATTGTTGGAAGTAGCATGCCTGATGTTGGGGTCCTTTGGACAAGATTCTCGATTTATCAGTTGCCACTGATACGTTCCACTGTCCCACAGCCGATGAAATTGCCAGAGAAAGTGACAAAGGTTCTGTATGCATGCTCTTTTTTATAAATATCAATCTTGAATTCCCGTCCCAGTTTTTCTGAATTATCTTCTCACTTCATTCAACCAGTCTCAGTATGCACACTTCGTCACTGTTTGATACTGTTTTGTTTCCATCAATTTACAAGATTTAGCATGTCTAGTTATGTTGCCAATGTTTGGAAAGCTGCTGTGCTGACTCCCATTCAATCACCAATATTTTCTTGGGGATGGAACTTACTGCTTTCCGCCTTTCTAATTATAACAACTAGCATGGTCCATCCCATTGTTTGCAATGCCCCTAGACCACTTTAATGAAGATGAATTTCATTGGTGATGCAGATGCTCCCAGAAGAATGGGCTTATGGAATGTAAAAAGTCATGGAATGGCAGCCCCCACAGGGAAGACGAGGAGCGGTGCCAATCATTATTTTTGTTACGTTTTTTTTTTTCTATTATGTTTTTGGTTTTTCATTTTTCATTTTTCTCCTTTGACGTCCGGGTTGGTTTTGATTGACAAAAGAGAAGTGAACAGAAGGTTAGTGTAAGTATGAAATACACAACTGAGTACATAATGCATCTTTAAGTTCAAGTTAGTCAGTTTTAGGTGAAACTGAGCCTGAGCCTTGTTGATATCGAAGATGGAAGGAAGGCTCGAGGTTTGTTTGCATATTATAATTAATCCACAGAACAGAATAATATGATGGTAGACTAGATGTGGAGTACAATAAATTGATATTCTCTTGTGTGATTACATTTACATGAGCAGGAAAGATTCTCATTTCTCTTCTTTATCATATGTTTTTGCTTAGTTTTCCCTTAGATTTTTATTTTTTTGGCATGACATGACCAATAAGGCAAGCATCTTAACTCTTCTTTATTAGAGGTTCTATTGGTTGTTTTCTTTGATGGACACCGAGGCATCACATCGTACTATGAGTTGGCCCGCCCTCTTGTCTAAGGAATCATGCACATTTACTGATTCCAGTCTTGTTAAAATAAGGCTGTACTCTCGCAGCTTATTAAAAATAGGCATATACCTTATTCTTTTTTACAATATAATTATATGTTTTTAATTGTGGTAATTATATGTACACTTTTTTAATTTTTGCAATTTCATGTACCGATTAAAATTTCAATGAAAATTTGTTGATGTGACTACTGAAAAAATTTGAGTCCATCGTTGTACATGCCATGTTAAAATACATCTTTTTGATTATATGCAAAATAATGCATAAACTTTGATATTCTTTGCAATTTAACCTAATTCTATTCCAACTCAAGCAAGTATGAATTTGAGCTATATATAAGAGGCCATTAGACCAAGAGGGAAGATATACTTCATATAATATCATTCTACATTATTCACTCATTAACTTTTGCATTAGAAGTCAAAGTTTGTAAGGATTTGAAAAGGAGATTTTAAGCATTCGAAGGAGTTGTACACATTGAAGAATTGAATACCTTATTTTCTCCATTCTTATTTTTTTATTATGTTTGCTGGAATCTCTTCTATTTGTGTTCTTGTTTTTATAAACTTGTTAGGTTAAATTTTTATTATGTACTAGAAATGATCTTAATAGCTATGCGGATGTGTTAATTAACTTTCTTTTTACTTAATCGAAGTTTGATTTCTTATATATGAATTTTAAATTTGTGCTTCATGATAGTCAAATTATATTGAGACCGAGAGGTGATGCGTGCTTTGTGTGTAAAGTTTAATTTGGATATTCATATAAGTTATTTTGAAACCAAGAGGAGATTAACAAATTAGGATCTAGTTTAAAGTCTATTAAATTTAATTGAGTTGAGAGACCGTTTGAATACTTAATATTGCATGAATTATCTTGTGCTTAAATTTAGTTAAGAATTATTAGTTTGGCTTAGCGAGACGAGAGTCCATGAGTTTATACTAGCAATAAAATTAATTATAAGAGAATTAATTGCTTGAAAGAATTATAAGATCATTAGTTGTAAGTATTATATGCAGAAATTTAGATTAGGTTAAGTAAAGTTTGTTTAATTAGCACACAAACTCCAAAGTGAAAAGTGAATTTCTAGTACATGGATTCATTATCAATTGTTCCTTTGAATTAATTTGCATTGGTTTAAGTTAGTTGTATTCAATTTAAATTTAAGGTTTTAAACTCTGACTTTTATTTGATTTGTTTAGACAAATAATTGAATTTGTATTTGACAACTAATCTCTATAGGAACAACACTAGTACTCTATTACTTAAGTGATTCGTATACTTGTGATTAGAATTATACGTTTTGTTTCAGTTTTAATATAGTGTTAACTTTTGTGTTTTAGATAGTTTATGCAAAGGATTTGGCACAACAACAATATATGAGAATTTCTTTAAAATTGACTTGGAGATCGAGCATATCTTTAATAGACAAAGGTAAGACCACAGAGCAAGAGAAATAATAGAACAAGGAGCTGGAAAAGGGAACAATGGAGGTAATGGTGGCAACATTGTTGATCCACCATAAATTGGAGATAGGACAAATGCTAGAGATCTAGCTTTGAGAATGAAACCTCTTTATGAATAAGGAGGAGGACAAAAGAGGACTATAAGGGAGTGCTTAACAAGGAATAACATTCATCATAATCAATCACCCATTGAGCAACCTACCATAGCTGCAAAGAACTTTGAGACCAATCTATGATTCAAATAACTCAAAGTTCATAATTTCATAATCTATCAATTAAAGATCCCATGACATAAATGTCCAAATTCATAGAATATTATGGGATGTTAAAGATGAATAGTTTTTTGAAGGATGGTATAAGATTGTTATTGTTTCCGTTCTCATTCATGGATAGGGTTGAAAAGTGGTTCACGAGATTACTATCTTAATCAATTACTATATGGGAGGAGATGTATAACACGTTCTTTAACAAGTAGTTTCCACTAATAAAGGAATTGCAAATTACAACTGAAATTAACTCTTTTTATCAAAGGGATAATGAGAACCTATATGAGAGTAACAAAAGATTTAAAGATCTTTAAAGGAGATGCTGTTCACACTTTATTCCACCATGGAATTTGGTGCAATCTTTTTATAAAGTTCTTAGTCCTATGTTGAGGAGAAATATTGATTTAGCATATGGAGGTTTTGATGCGGGTGTTAAAGAAATTGCAATTCAGTTTATGGAAAATTATGAAAAATTGCATTGGTGGCATTTTTGTAATTTTTGGCAACTTTGGAGTTTTAGATTTTGATGCAACAGGAGCTTAATTTGATTGTAATCGGCCCCATGATTTCAAATCACGAGCTTTGCTTGTGTGCTACATTGCTTTTTAGGCAAATTCCATCACTTAGGCCTCCAAACTGGCAATTTTCTATTTTTGATTGTTTTAAGGTTTTTTTCCCTATTTTATTTAGGACTCCTTTTGTTTAGGGTTTTTTCCCCTATTTAAGTCATGTTTTAGACTTTTGGCCATGTTGTTGATTAATAACAAATTTCAAATTCCCTTTAATTCCCAAAATTCTTTGAATTTTGATGCCTATTTTTTGAATTTGTAAATTACAGGTTATAGAAGATTAGTGTTCGACAGTCATGCAGAATTCAATGAACATTAATTCATTATTATGACTCTTTCACTATGTCAGGTTTAATGTGGAATAAAATGCCTAAGGAATTACTAGACTTATTTGAAAAAGTGGTAATAATGACATAAGTTTGGAGTAATAAAAAGGCTATGTCATTAAGAAAGAATGGGTTATTGGAATTATATGGTGTGACTTCAATTCATGCTAAGTTAGATGCACTACAAAAAGGAGGTGAAGGGTATGAAGGTTAATGCAATATCAACTTCATCATGTAAACTATGTAAAGGAATTCATATAACTATTAAATGTACTTTAATGCAAAAAATGGAGGATGTGAGTTATGTGCAAAATAGGGGTAATGTGTATAGCAATACTTATAACCCTTCATGGAGAAACCACCCTAATTTCTCATAAAGAAATCAAATTAAAGCAAGGAGTGAATAGATTACAAATCCCATCAAGTTTTGGCAATCCAAATTTTCAAACTTTGCATGAAAATCCATCCCAAGATAGAACTTCATCATTGAAGAGAAAATTGGATAAGTTAGTGGAGATGGTAGAAAAATGAATGATTATATAAGATGATGCTATTCACAAATTAGAAGTTAGGATCAACCAAATATATAAGGATACATAATTGTTATTCAAAAATCATTCTTTATCCACTTATAATCTTAAAGTTTAAATGGGCCAAATTGCTAATTCATTATTAACATATGAATATGAGAATTTTCCTAGAAACATGGAGACCAACCTTAGAGAGCATGTTCAGGCTGTAACTTAAAGGAGTAGAAGCCTAGCAAATTCAAAGTCCATGAGAAAAAGGATATGCCAAATGAGGAGACATCAACAGTTGAGGAAACCAGGTCCAACAAGGAAGGCAAGACCAAATCTAAAGAGTAGAATGAGATTGTAAAGCCATATAGACCACTGTTATAATTTTCCCCAAAGGATAAGGAATGAAGAAATAGACAAGGTAAGGAATAAGTTCTTTTACTTTCTTAAGAAGGTACATATTAATATTCCATTCATAGAGATGCTTTCTTATATGCCTAAGTATACCAAATTTTTTAAAAACCTAATCTCAAAAAAAAATGAGGCTAAAAGAATTAGAGACAATATCTTAAAATGAGGAGTGTAGTGCAATCCTCTTGAAAAAGCTTAAACATAAAAGTCTCTACATCCCTTATTTTATTAGGGACATGTCCATTCTTAAGGTGCTTTGTGATTTGAGAGCAAAAATTAATTTGATGTCCTTATCTACCTTCAAAAGGTTAGGATTGGAGGGAATGTGTCCTACAAACATGAGTGTACAATTAGCGGACAAGTCCATTCTAAAATCTATAGGTATTACAGAGGATGTAAATGTGGAAGTGGGTAATTTTATATTCCCAATGAATTTTATAATCTTAGACCTATAAGAGGATGGTGATCACCCACTTATATTAGGGATGCCATTCCTCTATATTGTTAAAGCTATCATTGATGTGTATAATGGGACTATCACATTACAATTTAGAGAGGAAAATCAATCCTTTGATGTTTATCAAGAAAATCATGATAAAGACATGTGCATGAAGATTGAAGTGATGGACAATAATGAAATTGAAGATAAAATGTGCAATAAAGCAAGGGTGAAGAATGTTAAGGTCGAAGGTGTTGGAGGGGGAAACTCAACCAAACAACTAATTAAGGATCTTAAGTCAAAGCCACCTTTAAATTACTTTATTATATTGTGTAAGGGTGTTAATTTTAATAATGAAAAGAAGAGGAATTGCACAATATGGAGGCCAAAAATCAAGAATGCTAGTGCTTATGTGGAGCATGCGCCTTTATAACTTTAAGGACATGGCAATGGTCTAGTTTAAGACCATGATAAATAAAACATTTCTTGGGAGATAACCTAAGCACTTTCTTACTATTCTTTAGCATTAATGTTAGTTTTAGGTTTGATTTTAGTTTTATATTTTCCCATTAATTGAATTTTATGTTCTTAATGTAGGTTAATTTATGATGAATGAGGAGTAATGAGGACCTAAATGGGAGCATTAAGGATAATATTCAATTCTAGTGTGGGGGAGTATTTCTATCCTTTTTTTTTTTGCTTTTATGTTTTCTTTATTTTTTTAGTTATTATGAAATTTTCAAGAAAATTTTTAATTTTTAATTTTACATACCTAAGTTATTTTGATTTAATTAGTTTAGATCAAAATAACTTAGTTATGGTGAATTTTTCAAGAAAAATTTTAATTTTTAATTTTACGTCCCTAAGTTATTTTTTTAGTATTTAAGAACATTTTAATTTTGATTCCCCCACCTTATGAGTTATACATTTATCAATATTATAAGTTATGTATATTAGATTGAGTTTTCTTAGTAAAATTATGGCTTAACTTAATTCTTGTGTGTGTAAAAACCTTTAGTTAGGGATAAGTATTAGAGTTTGATTAACTTAAAAAGTACTTCTTTTTTTAGTGAGTGAAAGATGTGTGGAGTACTATCTTATAAAGAGTTTGTCTTAATAAGATGATTTTAAGTATCAGAACTGCCTTCGATTTTAAGTTATGGTAGAAACTAACTAATGAAAAAGAGATAAGATGGAGCATACAATGCATTTGTCAAAGTTATTTTTATATAAAAGGAAAAAAAAGAGCAAGATGGAGTGTGAAATGCACTTGCTAGAAAAAAAAGAAAAAAAAAGGGTGAAATGGAGTGTAAATCGCACTCACCAAACTCATGTGAAATGCAGTGTAAAATGTACTAAAAAATCAATGAAAGTTTGTTTGTTTTTGAAAAGTGTGAAAAATGAATTAGTTATTTATCATTCTTGAGGTTAAGGGATTCCTAGCATTTAAAATTTTCCAATTTACTTATGATTTATGAGTTTTATTCAATAAATCTTTCATCAATTCCATTGAAAAATGCAATCTCTTTTTTATTTATTAATGTTTACTTTTGATAAGATAAAAGCTATGTTAAATATGTACTAAGTATGCTTAAATATGGTTGTGCTTTGGTAAATTCCTTAATATGCATGACTTGTAGTGTTGATGAAGTCTTTGCTTGAGGACAAACAAAAGTCTAAGTGTAAAGAAGTTTATAAGTGCATATTTTGTACTTACTTTGAATTAATATTTAATTAGTTTTACTTGTTAAAGCATAATTATTTTGGTTAAAATAGTTACAATATGTTGAATTAGGATTTTATTTAGTTATTCATCAAATTTGCATAATTCATATAAATTAGGTTTAGATTCATGTTTGGTTCAATTTGGTAATGTTTTTAGATGCATTTAAGGTGTTTTTGTTTTTGTGTTTGTTTATTTGAAAGTTAAAGTTTGAATAGTAATCAAAGGATAGTCAAATTGGTTGGATTTAAGCAAGAAAATTGAGTTTAGAAGACCGCATAGCTGTATGGTGTAACCGCACAGCCGTGTGGAGGAATATGGTAGCAAGGAGTTGAATATACTCCTAAGCACAAAACCATGAGTTCAAATTGCACAACCATGTGATGCACTTTGGATGCCATAAGAATTAAGCTCATATCTGTGTGCTTGAACAACACAACCATACGATCTTTCTTTATTGAGTTTGGATTTGTGCATGCTTCAATCTTTCAGCCGTAATATGATGAGCGATAAAGGTCAGAATGATATGATTCAATATTCTATGGAAAGCTAAAAGATAAGGCTATAGCTTTTATGAAGACATAAGTAGCGGATTTAGTCTTTTTCTAGGACTATAATTGGATTGAAATTATGTTATGGATGAAGGCCTATATATAAGAGGCTATTAGACCAAGAGGGAAGATACACTTCATAGAATATCATTCTACATTATTCATTCATTGACTTTTGCATTAAAAGTCAAAGTTTGTAAGGATTTGAAAAGGCAATTTTCAACATTTGAAGGAGTTGTACACATTGAATAATTAAAGACCTTATTCTCTTCTTCTTAATTGGTTTTTATTATTATTATTTTTTTGTTTATATTTGTGTTCTTGTTTTCATAAAGATGTTAGGCAAAAAATTTTAATATCTACTAGGAAAGATCTTAGTAGCTTTGGGGATGTGTTAATTAAATTTCTTTTTCCTTAATCATAGTTTGATTTCTTGCATATGAATTTTAAATTTGTGCTTAAAGTTTAATTTGAATATTCATATAAGTTGTTTTGAGGCTGAGAGGAGATTAATAACCTAAGATCTAGTTTAAAGTCTGTTAAATTCAATTAAGTTCAGAGACCTTTTAAATACTTAATATTGCATCAATTACCTTGTGCTTAAATTTAATTAAGAATTTGTTAGTTTGGCTTAGCGAGGTGAGAGTCCATGAGTTTAAACTAGCAATTGAATTAATTAAGTTATCTTTTAATTGCTTGAGAGAGCATTATAAGATCATTAGTAGTAAGCATCATATGAAATTTTTTTTATTAGGTTAAGTAAAGTTTATTTAATTAGTATAAAACTCTAAAGTGAAAAGCAAATTTCTAGTACATGCATTCATTATCAATTGACCCTTTAAATTAATTTGCATTGGTTTAAGTTAGTTTTACTCTTAATCTTTATTCATTTTAAATTTAAGGTTTTACACTCTAAATTTCATTTGATTTTTTTAGACAAATAATTAACTAAGTGAATGTGTTTGACAACTAATCTCTGTGGGAGTGATACTAGTACTCTATTCACTATATTACTTGAGCGATACGTATACTTATGGTTTTCCCCAAATAGTCTGCCAAAAGGATATTTCACTTTTCCCTTGTTGTTATGTAATATTTTTGGGAAGAAATATTCTTCATTAATTTTAGAGTTTTATTCAATATTTTTTTTTACTGAAAGTTGTAATTATGTATTTGCTTGAAAGAAATCACTAAGCTTCACAAAAAAATGAAAATAAAAACATAAAAACCACATGCTATCCCTGAAACCAATTTCCTTTAATATTTTACTATGATGTTAAAAATAGTATGGCATGCTACCAATGCCCAATGAAAAATCTAACAGGTCTAATATGACATGATGCCATTTCCTAATGAAGAATCTACAACTTCTTTTTAAATTATTTTTTAATTTTATTACTAGTTGATAAATGGGTTTGCACATTAGCCTTTGATATAAGGTGTGGACCCTTCTATTTTCATAATATCTTTTCAAACATGCATGCATGCCACTTGCACTACACAAGTGCAAATAGTTAAAAATCCTTTAATATAAGATAAAAAGCCACATCTGTCAATTAACTAACTTGTTTTAGCATGAGGGCAGAAATCAAGTTTTATTATATGCCTTATAATCTAATAAATTTACACCCAATTCTAAGGATTCCTATTAGGTGTGCAGATTGTGAGGAAAAACTGGTATGACATTATAATAAAAATGTTTCTTTAACTTTAAAGCTACATACAACTTCATATGAGATTATTTTAATCAAATGCATAATTAACATACTATTTCATCTTTTGGAAATCTCTTTAATGATACTGTTAGAGTGTGACAATTTTGTTACAATTTAAAATATATTTTATGCCTTTTTTTTTAGTTAAATATAATCATGATGCATGTAAATATCCAACAAAAAGTAAGGGATATTTTTATATTGAAATGTAGTTTGTAGTGAAGTTGAAAACTAACTCATAATTAGGCAAAAAATCAGCAACAATAGTTGTAGTAGTTGAATCCTTACTAGTAGCTGTAAATTTCAATTTAGAGTATGGTTTTTTTATTGCAAAAGCTGTAAAGTTTACTGCTCTATATACAACAACTTTGTTAATGAAAGAGTGTAGGATTTCAAGAAAAAGTTTTTTTTTCCTTTGTATGGTGCTCCATCTTAATATATTCATATTCTTTATGAATGTCCTCATGTAAGAGGCTAATGGTTTGCTTCGAATGTCTCCTATATACCTCTAACTAGTGGTCGCAGACATGTGATGAGATTAGTAGTGGAATGTGATTATAATGATGTTTAGAATAGATAAAAAAAATTGGTGGTTAATATATTTCATTTATGTTGGGCAATTTGGAAGAGTAAGAATCTTTTTTTTTTCAAGGGTGGATCCTCAACCTGAGGTAATAGATTCACAAGCCTTTAGACTTTGCATGAGTACTTAGAGGCACAAAAGTTAGTTATCAATTTGCCTAATAGTTCTATACATTATCCTTACATTTGGATTAGGCCTAAAAATTTTATTAAAATCAATGTGGATGTGGCCTATAATGATTGAACAAATTATGCAGGATTGGTTGATGTAGTAAGAGATTCATAAGGTAGAGTACTTAAGGTTTTAAGTAGAAGAATGATAACATATTCATCATTGTCAGCATAAACTATATTAGGAGGGGTGCATATGGCATTGAAGGAAGGGTTTTAACACTACAGTCTTGAGATTAATGCTTTAATTCTATACTAAGCTCTAACTAAACACATTTATAATTATTGGAAATTATATGCTATTGTAAATACTATAAGGTTATGTTTAAACGGAAGTATATAATTTTCAATTTTCAATTTCAAATATTGAATTTTAAATAACATATAATTTGATGTTATTTCAAATTCTCATTAAATAAGCTTTTAAATCTATTGTGGATTTGTTTTAAATCCTCATCAATAAAAATCCACAAAATTGCCAAATAAAAGATTTGATCCAAATCTAAATTCATGATCAAATTCTTTGCATCAAAATATAGCATAAATTTTATTTGCAGAGTACTAGTTGTAGATTTTCTTTTGTTAAATAGTCAGGCAATAAACCAAATGATTGGATGGCAAACACATGTTTGAATATATCCATGGCACTAAACTAGTTTATTGAGTATCCTGAACCTTTAGAAGACCTTATATTTTGAACTTTATTTCTCTTTGATTTAATATAGTTATCTTAGTTGTTCATAATAAATTTGCGCCCTGAAACTTGAAATCTTTTATCAATTTGATCCTTTAATCTATGAACTAATAATATGGATATCTTAACTTGATAAATATAAAAGTTGTTAACACCTTTTCATGTATTGTGTAGCATGAATGATCAATATGCAATTGATTATTGAAAATAACCTAGCCTTAATCTAAAGACTCAATTCTCAATCTATAAAATAAACAAAGCAAAAGATTCAATTTAATTAATAAAAGTGCAAAGATGTCTTAAACAAACCCTAAAAAAATTATTTATACCCTAAGGATAATAAGGATAAAATAGGAATAAAATAAATATCCTACATAAAAAAATAAGAAATAATTCAAAAACAATTAATGTAAAGTTTCCATAGCTCATGATTGTGTGTGTTTGATTTTCTCAAAACTTCCACACTTAGGTATAGCCATGTGAAATAAAGAGTACAACCATGTCGACTTCTAGATTTTTAACTATGAGTTGAATGGTTTCAAGCACAGTCGTGTCTCCAAAGGCACATAATTGTGCATTAACTTTTAAAGGCATTAATGCCTTGCATCAGTCACCTCCACTTGCAAAGAAATCATCCTCAAGTTACTTTCTGAATATTCAAGTGTCAAATCTAGTTGAAATAAAGTAAGATTTGTAACATTGAACGTCTTCAAGATTCTTATAAAATTTAGCAAAGCCACCACTTTATCTCCAATTTCAAATACCTTGGATTTCTCATGCTTATCTATCTTCATCTTACACTTGACATTAGTTTTCTTTGGCATGCTCTTGATATCCTCTTGTACCTCTTGGACTTATTTTGTGAAGTCACCAACTTCTACAATAAAAGTTATTGTACAATGAATAATGTTGTTAGATACAAACTTCATTTTTTCTTAATAATATATGGCTTTGGTCCATCCCTTTTAAAATGTCTAATTGATTTACCTTCATATAAATTTTGCACCTCCACTGGAAGTTGACATCTTACTAACTCTCTACTATCATCCTCTTCCTTTAATATCAACAAGTGCACTTTACGAGTCTTATTACACTCTCCTAAAAATGTGGATTGTTCTTACTTAACAATTAAGAAGTTCCTCCCCTTTGCTTGTAAAGCTTTAGGTTGGTTTCTCCTAGCTAATGACAGCAGTGTATACCTCACCCCATTATTTTCTAGTTGATATGTGTTGCTCCTGCCTGAGTGTCTAGCATCAACATCATACTGCCAAGGATGCTTAAGTATAATATAACAAGCATCCATGTCCACTACATCACAATACACTATATATGTTGCTCTTACCTAAGTGTCTAGCATCAACTTCATATTGCCAAGGATGCTCAAGTATAATATAGCAAGCATCCATGTCCACTACATCATAATACACTTCATCACTATACTTGCCAATGTAAAAAGGTATCTTACAGCATTCAGTCACCCAAATACCATCAACCTCTTTAATCCACCCAATAATGTATAGAATAGGATATGTCTTTATTTTCATCCATAACCTTCTTATAATATCTCTATCTATAATATTCTTTTGACTCCTACTATCAATAATGAGATTAAACAAACTCTTATGCATTATACATTTAATATGAAAGAGCTTATCAAGCTAAGTATTATCCTTATGCTTTTGAGAAAACATAAACTTCCTCACCACACATATATACACAACATGCTCATAATCTTCACAATCATCATCTTTCCCATCTAGTCCACACATTTCATCTTTAACAATATCGCCACTTTTCTCTACCACATCCACTGCTTTCCTTTTCAGACATTCATTAGAGTGATACCCAACCTCACTATACCTGTAGCATTTAGCACTAAAGGACTTAGTATAAGGGTTGTTCTTAATAGGTTTTAAAGTGTTACCTTTATTTGCTTTTGCTATTAAACCTTTTCTTTATTGTACACCACCATCACTAGGTTCTACATTACTATACTTAATTTAAGGCATCTTTCTTTTATCTTATGGAGCCTTACTATCTACCCCCTTCATTTCTTATATAATTAGTACTAGGGGCTTGCTCCTATAAGAGGGCTTTAGCTTTCATCGCCAAATTTCTAGCCTCCTGCATGTTAAAAACCATTTGTACCCTGATCTTGTCTCTAATAGTCAACTTCAACCCACTCAAGTATCTCACCACCTATTGGTTTTTGCTTTTTAGTAACTGATTCCTCTCTACTAACCTCAAAGATTTAATAGTATACTCATTTACACTTTGATAAACATCAAATGTATACTACTTATAGTTTTTATATAAAAATCTACCTTGTAATAGTTGTTTCATACTAGCTACATTTGCACTGGTTCGTTCCTCTTTCTCTTATTTTATCTCTTTTAACCTATCCTACCATATTGATACTTCCCCTTTCAACCTATAAGCAATAAATTTGATCTTCATATCCTCAGGTAACTCAGTGTACTCAAAGAACCTACCTACTTTAGTTAACTAATCTAAAAAAACCCTTAATATCAAGATCACCATTGAAGTTAGGATTATATACCTTTAATTTGTACTCATCATCTCATCTATAGCTCAGTTACCATTGTCTTCCACTTCTCCGTCTTTCATGTGGATATGCTATTTCATCAAAGTCAGCCTCTTTGTCATACCTCTAATTTCAATAGACCTAAAAAATGATATAGTAATGATAATAATTTATGAAAATAATATAAGGACGCATATCAGTGTTGCTTAGGAGAACATGCACCCTGCACCAAAGAACTAAACCACCTAAACCCTAAATTGGACTATTGAGAAGATGAGGTTATTATTGATTCAATTAATTGAGTTCTAATATAGTGAATGGAAACCTTGGAATAGTAAGTCACATGCTTTAAATGATCATCACAAGAGCGAAATAACCTGAACATGTAACTCGATAAACTAAGACTGATTTCATTAGATTGGTCATGATTCATTGAAAATAATGATTAATTCATTGAATAAGGAGTCCAAAAACACTTTTTAAACTCTAAAAACCTTGAAACCCCTTTTCAGTTTAAAATAGGGAAATAAAGACCTAAGAACTCCCGAGAGAGTTCATGAGTATCATTCACATGTTTTAGTGCATGACCCATGCACTCATGTAATTGAATCACACACTAGAGTGCGTTAAACATATGCTCAAACTCATAAATCATGTGCACTAGGCGCATAACTTACGAATTTTTCATGCAGGCCCTATCACACACACATTCACAGATACACCACTCTCTAGTGCACTCCAAACGTGAGAATTACCCACCTTTAGCAAGTGAGTAATGTGCATGAACCTTGTCTCTCACTGTATCTATAAATAGCAATATTTGCATCATTTAAATGGACGTTAGGAACATGATAATATAATTTTGCTAGTTTAAAGACTTAGAAAATTTATTCTAAACACTCCTAGCCTATCTCCTCTTCTTGTTTTAGTAATTTTTATATTCAACCTTATAACCAAATCCAAACACATCTTTGTCAAAGTGTGCTTAAAGGTAATAAGACCTGCATTTCACATAGAATTTCGACAAGGATAGCTTGTAAATCATATATACGAAACTAGTGCTTTTAGTTTTTGAAACAAGCTCAGTCCATAATTTGAGGATTAAAACTATTTTTGTATATTTAATATTCTGTTAGTTTTGCATTTTCTCTTCTTCAATTCCCTCTCTTAATTTTTATGCCAGTAAATGTGAGAAATTATTATAATTGTGTGGTGAGACTAGTAATAATGCATGTTATGTGTTTTTTTTTCTTTGAATTTGCTATATTCTTATTGTGTTTTTTTCATTTTCTCTATGTCAAGAATGTGAATATGCTAAAATAATATCATTTTACACAATTAAAATACAAATTCTGCATTTTTCTCATCAAAATTATATTTTTTTTATTTAATTTTGTAAAAAATAACATCTTTACATATTTTGATTAAAATAAGGGTTATAAAATGCAATTTTGTTAATAATTCTGTGAATGTTGATGTAATTATCTCAATTTCATCGTTTTCATGTTAAAATCTGCATTTTTTTTAACCAAAATATGAATATTTCATGCTAATAATCATCATTGTCATCATCAAAAAATCATTTCATATGCAATTTATATTTCACCATCATTTTTGTATTTAATTTGCTTCTTTTGCTAACTTTGTACTCAATTTATAGCAAATATGAGGAATGTCACTTTTAACATTTTTGTAATTACTATAAATTTGAGTATAGATCCAATAAAATATTACAATTCAAAATTATTAAATATGCATTTAAAATCTTCATTTTGATTATAAAAATCACATTCTCGACTAGAGCCTCATTCTTTTGGTCCAATAAAGTCAAATAACATACTTTCAGTTGGTTTGCTTATTTTTCCAATAATTCTATTTTATATTTTATGTTGATAGAAAATATAATCATTTTGTTTACTTATATTCTAAATTTCATCATTTCATGTTAGTTTTACATGATATTTACACTTTAAGCTATTTTGTTATTTCCAACTAAATCTATGTGCTTTATGGATGAATGAGATATATACTTATACTAACTTCTATTTGCATGCATTTTCTGAATTTAGGACTAGATTTACTTTTCTACAAATTTTCTCCTTTTGATGTATTTTATTGGGAAAGTTGTGTAATGATTGCGATTAATCTATTTATTTATTGTTTACCATTTATTGTGAATGTACATATAAACTATCATTCCAAAACTAAGGCGATGTAGTAGCCATATAAGGAATATTGCATAATAAGAAATAGTCAAAAAGTATATGCAACTTTCTTGACCTAAAATGTTAGCTGGGGATGATATTTGTTAAGTGACCCAATAGTATCTCTTACTTTTCTAGAGTAATCAGGTGGCAACTCCACAAAAAATCAAAAAATGTTGTGTCCTCCTGAGACTAAACATGACCCCATCCTAAAAACAAAAAATAATGTCCCTCATAAAATAAACACTAATAGAAATTTTTAGGTTGCTCACTGTCCTTATCTGAAGCTTTGTCAAATCCTACAGCTGGCCTTCTCTGATGTTGTACATTAAGGGATGGGATTAATGATAAGTCTAGTGGGGCCAACTCCTTCACCTTGTTCTTCATCATTATTCCTAATCCTTTGTCTAGTAACCATTAATAACACTTGTAATCGGACTTGTAATGCTTCCAACTACCATGTTACATTTTGGGTTAATTGTTACTACTCTTCGATTGCTCTCTAAATAGTTTGCAATCTCTAATCACTTTTTTATGATTGGTTGCCACCACTAGCATGAGCATTAGCCATTGATTGGAAGAAACCTTCTATGATACCACTTAATATAGCATATATCGTGAATAATCAACACACGATTGATTATTGAAAGTAACCCAACCTCAATCCAAAAACTTAATTCTTAATCCAAAGAATAAACAAAGCAAAAGATTCAATTTTATTAATAAAAGTGAAAAGATGTCTTAAACAAATCCTTAAAAAATTATTTATGTAGTGTAGACTTTGTTAATGTGACATACTAGCATGTGCTTCTAATTCTATTGAAGTTCAAAACTTTTGCTCTGAGGTCCAATCATGTCTCCAAAAGTAAACAGTTATGCACTGTCTTTTGAAAGCATTAACACCCTGCATCACTTTTCAATATTATTGAAGTATCTAAATTGTATCTTCATGTCAAAGGGTCAAATTAGACCCCTTAACTTTGACCTGAATCCTGCATTAGACCTTTATTTTTTTTCTTTAAGTAGACCTTTAAGTGTCAAAAGTGGCTTATATAAGACCTTTACTTAACAGAATTTTCAAATGACATTAACTCTAGATGGCATAGGATGATGTAACCCATTTTTGCACTAATTCAATAGCCCATATGGATGATTCAATCATCTCCTTTTGTGTTACCTTTTTTAGTTTTTATTAGAATAATAAAGAAAAAATATAATAAAAATAGATAGAGAAAGAAGAGAGAGCTAAAAATAACATGAAAAAGAAATAAAAAAATCCATTTTATATTTAATCGTTAACTCAAAAAAAAAAATCCAAGTGACTTGTTCAACTTTTAAATCCTATGTCCTTCAATCTTCAAATTTTATGTCTATGCTTAATCTCTTTTAAGAAATTTATTAACAACAAAACAATCTATGCATTTAAAAGAACAAAAACAATGTTATTCAACAATGTTTGCGATAAGTTTTCTTTATAGAAAATAACAAGAAAGAAATAGGTGAAGATAGTAAACCCTGTTATGTAAATTGAGGCAGATTATGCACAGGATTGGATTATGAACAAAGCACAGTAAATTATAGCTAAAATAATTAAAATAGTAAAATTGAAGAAAATATGGAATTCATAAATTTTAACATGGAAAATTCCAAAAAAAATTGGGAAAAAACCATTGCAAGACTAGAAGAATTTCACTATAAAAAATTATAGGAGTTGCAATAATTTTCTCTTTAAGTGTTAAGCTTTTAACTTGGATCTTAGGGATTCTTAAGTGTTAATACTCAAACAATCTCCCACTTGAAGATTTTATTAAAAATCAATAACATCTTTACCCTATTCTTTCTAGTTTTCCTTTTCATGTTTATAGAACATTGTCATCATCTGATGCACTTGTAAATTTCCTTTAGAACTTAAACCTTTTAAATTCCAACAATCCTTCAAGTGACTCCTTTTTTATTGCAGTTATAGCACTTGATATTCTTTTTACTTCTTAATTTTGATTCATCTTGTCTCTTTCTCCCATTGGAGTTAAATTTCGTTGATCTCCCTCTCGCCACACCAAAGCCTCCACTTGTTACGAATTCACCATCTTGTTTTCCTCATTTTTGCTACTTGTTATGAATTCACCATCTTTTCTTCCTCATTTTTGCACCTACTTTCTTCCTTTAGAATAGCAGCTGGAACCTCATTAAAGACTAGATAATCTGTAAGGATATTATTTGTTAGGTTGATGATGAGTTAATCATACGAATTAGGCAAACTCTAAAGTAGAAGTACAATATGTTCATTTACCTCTACTTTATATCCCAATGATGTGAATTGAAAAAAATAAAGTATTCGGAGTATTTAGGTTCTCTATCACTAAAATAGATTATGCAATTTGAAGAGTATAAATCTTCCTCTTAAGGAAAATTTTATTGTGGGTTGATTTGCGCTCGTACGGTCTAATGAGTTAATCCTATATCTCCTTTGTAGTTTTCTTATCTTTTATGATGGAAAATATCTCATCTCCTAATGTTAGATGAAAATTTGCAATAGTATTCTCGTCTATCTTGTTCCACTTATTATCATTTGTGAATTCCTCTAACTTTTGTTAATAACCGCTGAGCAATTTTTTTTCCCAATATTATCTTTATCTTCAATTTCTAGGGTGAGAAATTTTTTCCATTAAATTTCTTAATCTCAAACTTTGCCGCCATTGCTTTTGTCAGGATCCACAAACCAAATGCTCTGATACCACTTATGCAAATTAAGGCAGATTATATGTATGATCGAATTGTGAATGAAGTATAGTAAATTATAGCTAAAATAATTATAATAGTAAAATTGAAGAAACTATGGAACATATAGATTTTAACATGGAAAAGCCCAAACAAATAGAGAAAAAATCATAGGCAAGAGTAGAAGTGTCACTCCCCGTCTCACGTAGCTTGAGGTGGATGATTAGTATCTCATCTAATTTCATATAGCTCAAGATGGACACTAGAACTTACTCTTCTACACTCTTCAAATCATCTTTAACAAAATTAAATAAACTTGAAACTTAGCATTTTGTTTAAATATAAATATTTATATAGACAAAACTCGAGTTCATACTGAAATTATAATAAAGATTAATTTAATAATAGTTTAGTATACAATTTATAATAACAGGTTCATAAAATTTTTAAATTTAAAATATACAATGTTATGGCCACCAAATGAGAGTAACACCAAAGCAAGGTTGTTAGGCCAACCTTAATAATGTATTTATAAAATGCATTAAAATTAAGGGTCCACTATCAAGCTCTGCTATTTAAAAAGATTTTGAAAATAAAGAAAAATAATTACAAAAATACTCAGTGAATAGGTATTACAAGCATAAACAATTTATTTAAGTAAAAACAATAAATTTGTCAAATTAGAATACTAGAGCATTTATAATTAAAATATAAGTCACAAGAAATGTCAAGTCCACTCTTGCTTTCAAATAATAATAAAAGTTCTTTTAAAACATCAACACAACTTTCCTTTCTTATTAACCAACCTTGTAATAAGCATCGCAAACCAGTTATAACGTATTGGTTATCACAAACTCACTCTGTAGGCGCATTTGAAAGGCTAACCTTTCAATTACATTAGCACGAAACAACCCTTCTCTCTTCACCGTCCTGCAATCAAGTGACCTATTATCTATTGTGCAGTAGCAACCATCACAAACTTAAATGTGCATGTAACACCTCAACACGTCGCATCACAATCTCATATGTGCATATAACAGCATAGCACATCAACACATTTCATATAGGGAGGTAATACATAAAACCAAATATCATTTCCATCAAATAATCTGTTAAATTATCACTATCACCTTAAAGTTCAATAACATAGTTAAAACTTAGATATTTCTCATTGTAATAAAAAAATAAAATCCAAATGATTTAATTTTCATTTAAGTCATTAAATAACTAAAATATTTTTAAATCACATTCTAAAACAAAACATAATTTAATAAAATATTAAACAATCAACTTGCAAATAATTTTAGGGATTGTAGTTCAAATCTTAGATAAATAAATTGATTAATGATAAAAATTTAGTTGAAGCAAATTAAAGACATAAAATCAGGTTCAGAAAGAAATATTCAAAGCTATTTTGTATTTCTATTAGAAATAGAGTTTGAAGGATTTGAACATTTACTCACCAAAATTAGTCTTAGTTTCTCATAAGTAACTCCACATGGTATATACTTTGTTGATATGGACATGGTCAAGCTTGAGAATGGTGATGGTGGTAGCATTTGTAAAGATAAAGCTAAGGATGGGCTTGATGGAGAGGACAACAAAAAAACCAAAGATAAAGCTAAAGATCCATTAAGCATGCCACAAGGCCCAATTACAAGGTCAAGGTCTAAGAAGCTATAAGAAGCCTTAATTGGCTATATGCAAGATTGAGCTAGTCAAGGAAGTTCAATTGATCATGCTAGGTTTGGCCCAAGTGAAGATGCAATTGAATGGGCTTTGTTTAATGTTTTTCAAGTCCAAATACATGAAGACTAATGTGGGCTACTATGTGGGCTCAAATCTATTATTTAAGTTCAGAACTATATTATTTTCTATTATGCTTAATAATTTTATTAGGGTTTCTTATGTAAGGATGCTATAAAAACCCTCCTTATGGTGTGTTTTGGATAGATTGGAAATTAAATGAAAATTAGTCCTTTTGCATATTTTCTTGAATTCTTGAATTCTTGTTCAATGCATAAACCACTTATCAAGGAATTGATTTATCCTTATGGTGTGTTAAGGGTTAGGGTTTAAAGAACTTAGTTTTCTTTAGGTTCTGATTTTGATCAAATAAACCTTGCAATCTAATTTAAGTGATTCTTGGGTTTTGAAACTCAATTTGTTCTTGGGTTTCCAAGATAGTAATTCATAGGTTTATAATAATTAGGGTTTGTGGTGTTAATCCTTAGAGGTTCTTAACATTTGGTATCAAAGCTTTGACTCTTAAATCAGATTATCTATCCTTTTCTTTAAGTTATTTACTTATTTTCTTTACATTATGCATTCTTTGGTTTTTTATTCTTGTATTTATTTTAGTCTGATTTGAAAAAAAAAAAGAAAAGAAAGAAAAAAAGAAAAAAAAGAAAAAAAAAGAAGAAAAAAATGAAATCAGATATGAAGTATCCAAAAAAAAAAGATCAAGGAATAGGTATGATTGGTTTGATTATGTCTTGATTGGCTTAAAAATGTGTTTGGTGTGTTAATCCTTGTTCGTGGCATGTTTATATAGATATTAGGGTTGTTAAAAGATTCTTACTATAGATAGCCTTGAAAGTTTCCTAAACTCAAAAGGAAATTAAAAAGATTTTTACAATCCTACACAAATAAGGATTAAATGGTTGTTTATAAAGATTCAAAGGGACATTGAATTCCATTTTTTTCATGTCTTTTAAGTTTGGACATAATTGACACATTTAAGGCATACAAAGGTAACCTTCATTCTTGATAAACTTTCTTTGTGATTTTTGTTTCCTAATATGATCCTTATATGTCTTCTACATCAAGTTGAAGTTTTTAATTCATTCTTCAGCTCTAAAATCTTGTTTATATTGTTGTTTGGTTAGAACTTTGTATTTAGGCCTAAACTCGATATCTTGGTTCTTGAACTTAATTCCTTGTTACTTGCACCTTATTTTCATTCCTTTTACATGACCATTGCTTTATTTTGAGTTTTTCATTGTTCTTGATTCATTAAGCACTTATTTTTGTTATTGTTCCCTCTTTTTCTAATTTCAAGTTGAATTACATCTTTCTTGTTTCTTCATTTAATTTTTGCATTTCTTGCATCTAGATTGTTTCTTTATATGTCATTTGCATCCTTTTAAAGTTTTCTTGTGTTTTTCTTCCTAATTTTATTGAAAGCATAACTATTTGTTAATTTTCTTGATTCTTGCATTTTGCCTCAACTAAGCTTTTTAGATCATAATTCTTGGTGCTTTGCAAGTATAGTAAAATAACTTGATGTGTGGTTATTGATTCATATAAAAATCCTTAAAAACAAGCTGAGTGGTGTGAGTTTTCAACCTTGTGTGATCATTCTTGATTGTGTGAAACACGAGTAACCATCCTAAGTAATTGAGAGTAAACATGTGAAGTCGTGATAGTGAGGTCCTTAATTCTTGTTATTTTTTATTGCATACTAACTCTTATTGCAGTATGTCAAGTGGTTCTAATGGAGGTGATAATGTGCTAACTACCTACATAGCTGCAGCACAAATGTATAAAAATGAGAGGGTGCAACGAAGTATAAGGAATATAAATGAGAAAATGGAGAGGTTGCAACTTGAAATGCCAACTAATCAACAATCCATTCTAGACCAAATTAATGCACTTGCTCGAGGTATAGGAGATAGGCCGAATGAAGGGGTGAATGTGTAAGGCAATCATGGGCAACAAATTGGGGTGAATGAGGATGACTTTGATTAGGGCTTTGAGTAATATGATAATATAGCCTATGGTGGGGTTGGTAGAGGCATGAGTAGAGGAGCTAGAAGGTACCAAAATTATGGTAGAGGTCGAGAATACTTTGGTGGTGAGTTTGGTGGCTATAGGAACTATGATGATGTTGATAGGAACTTGGGTAGCATCAAACTTGGGATTCCTATCTTTTTGTTCAAAACTAATCCGGAGGCATATTTGGAATGGGAAAAGCGAGTTGACCTTATGTCACGACCCAAAACAGGGCCATGATCGGCGCTAGGGAACGAGAATTCTTTCGAATCCGGAACCCGTAGCAAGCTAAAAATAAAATAAACATGCAATAATAATAACAATAACTTTTAATGCAGCGAAAATAAAATCATAAGTATCAAAATAATATTCCACCATGGGATTTAAATCAAATCCTCATCTCATATATATAAATAATCCTTTAATACAAGTTTCAGTTCAAATTCTTAAAATACATAACTCACACAAATATAATACATAAAACCCACAATTTATTTACAACTACTGCAGTGTCTAGATTATAAAATAAAACTCAAGACTCAAATAAGCAGTTTACATAAAGAAGCCGGGGCAGAAGAAATCGGCGTACAGGCCTGCTATTGAGGTCTGAAGAAGATGACTCTCTTGAAAAATAGTCAACGGAGGGGAGTCAGACCTCATTGAGTGAATTACTATAATATATATACATGCATACTAAATGACAATGCACACAATCAAAAGCATATATATCTAATAAGTATATATATACAAGCAAATACACGCAGATGCAATAAAATCATTTTATATATATTTATTGAAAATCACAGTTTATGAAGGATCAAATAGAACCCTAGAATATCGCAACCTCAAAACAGTGTTAGACAACACTCTAGCCATACAGGCTCACTTATTCCAATATATTCACTTGTTCCATTTGGACAGTAGACTGGCCCCGAGACATTAAGTCAACCGAGCTCCAGCAGTCTAACTGTCAATGTGATTGGCCCTGAGACACTTGGTCAACTGAGCTCCAGCAATCACACTCCCACATCATATCACACATCCAATAATCATATCCAATCAATATCCACAAATGGTTAGTAATATAGCCTAAATGCTATAAGCGTACTGGTACGTACTCAGTCCTAGTGCTGCCCACTATGTAGCACGTTCTATTGATATCCTTCATTGAAATATAAAACATTCATTCATAAAAATAAATGATGCATGAATTTAAATATAATAGCAATAATAACCATATATATACTAGAAATATATCAAAAGTAAACCAGGTATATTTCGAGTATATATACGTTGAAGAAATCCAATCTGATTACAAAATAAGCTAGAAATATTTTCAAAAACATTTTAAGCATAATTCATTAATAAGACATGCATATAGTTTAAAATATACAGAAAATATATAAAAAATAAACCAAAATAAACTAAAATAAACTTAAGTAATAATTGAATTATTTATGCATATTTAATCAAAATAAAACATACATTTCTAAATTATGCACCCTAAACATATATATATAAAATAGTAACTCACACTTAGTGCGCTCCTCGAGATAGGTCCGACGGGCCTGGTCCACTAGGCCTTGGTCTCGGCGCAACTAAATAAACAATAAATAATGGACATCAGAATAAACCTAACATAAAAATTCTAGAAACTCAATCTAGAATATTATACACAGAATCAAAATTAGAGTTCGATCGGACATCACGTTTTACGAGAATTCTATCAAAAATTCGACAGAATCTCCCTTGTAAAACGGACATCTCTCTACTCAAAGAGTAGAGCCGGCCCTACAAAGAAACACACTTCAAAAAACAGACACAAAAACACATCCACAACCCCTCGGTCGGACTCTAAACTACAGTCTACTGACCGGGGTCCACAATTCACAGAGTAATTATAAAATACCAAAAATACCCTTATATCACAGAAATACATTTTATAAGTAGAAATTTCATAATTAACCCCTAAACACAGTAAAAACCGAAAAAAACTCATTTTATTAGAAAAATCGTATATTATATATATAATTGAAAATAATTTACGAAAAATAGTTTTAATTAGTTAAAAATACTAAATCATTTTTAGAAATCATTTTTATACCTTAAATAACTATTAAAACTAATTTAATTACATTTTTAGTCAATTTATGGTAAAATTACCAAAATACCCCTATATATATAAATATACTAAAATTCATTCAAAAATTCACCAAAAATAGTATAATTATCCAAACTTAATTTTCTCCACATATTTATCAATAATATCAATAATTAAACTCAATTAAATAATTAATTTCAATTAAAAACACAATGAACCCTATTTTTCAAAAAATTACATAAACTAATTAAATTCAAATAAATATATAAAAATTCATAAAAATTCCAAATAAATTCCTATAACTCATTTAAAAACCTATATTTATCATAAAACACAATTTTATAATTTATTTAATTAAATTTCGAAAATTAAGAAATAATAATAAAATATTCAAAAATACCCAAAAATCAAAATAATTCCCAAAAATTCTAAAAAAATTAAAACATGTAGATTAAGCTAAGGGAAACAATATTTGTGAAGGAATTTTCCATGAATCAATCAATTCAAAGTTCAAAAAAATCAAGAACCCTAAAATGGCCGAATTACCAAAATTGAAACCTAAGCAAATCAAGACCATTTTAAGTGAAACAAAGCTTGGAATCACACTCATCGGAGCTCAAGGAGAAGAAAGAGACTGGCGGTGTCTAAAATGGTGGCCGAAAATGTCATGAACGACGGTGAGAAAGAATTCGGCTTCTCCGGCCAAAACGAGCTTCCCGACGCCGGAAAGGGGCTCTGCAGGCAGCGAAACGGCTGGAGGAAGGAGGTGGCACGCCGGGAGGCACACCGACGATGAGAAAATGGGATGGCAGCGACCGAAATGGTGATGGAAGCGATCGGGAGGGAGAAGAGGGGAGAATGGCAAAACCATAAATTAATCAAACTTTATATTTTTGTTTAATATTAAATGTAAATGTATATGTATATACTTTTACACTATATATTAAAATAATATAAAATCACACACATTAAATATACACCACACACATATAACTTAATATTTTAAAAATTTAATACACATAAAAATAATTAAATAATATTAAAACTAATTAATAAATAATAAAATATTAGGGTAATTAATTAAACCCTAATTAAATAAATAAGTATACATATATACATTATTTAGTACTTCAAAAATATATATGAGTTCATGCAAATCCGTAAAATTGTTTAAAATAATTAATAATAAATAATTTACGTGTCAATTTTCCCGAAAATGCAAGTCCCGAAAAAATTTTACGTAAAGTACTTAAAATAACATAAAATAATTAAAAATCAATTTTTTATTAAATAACAACTCATGAAATATCATAAATATATACAAAAATTATTAACACTGCATATCCCGATGTAGTGTTAAAATATTTAAAAACACGGGATATTACACCTTATCTTTGGTTGCTATAACTTTTTAGAAGAGAAAAAGGTGAAATTGGTGGTTACCCAATTTAGTGAGTATGCTATAGTTTGGTGGGATCAGTTGGTGGTTAGTAGGAAGAGGAACATGGAAGAACCTATTGATAGTTGGATTGCACTTAAAACTATCATGAGGAGGCATTTTGTACCTAAACATTACCATAGGGAGTTACATTAAAGACTCCAATATTTTAGGCAAGGTACAAAGAGTATTGAGGATGCTTATGACTAGGGCTAATTTGGATAAGGATAGTGAAGCTACCATGGCACAATTCATTGGTGGGCTTAATAAGGAGATTGCCTATAAGGTAGAGTTACAACATTATATGGAGCTTGAGTAGTTAGCTCACCTTGCAATTAAGGTGAAAAAACAACTAAAACCTAGAGGAGTAACTAGGTTCGAATATAAGGGTGCTTCAAGTGGTAAGCCACATTGGTCTAATTCACGGAATGAAGGTAAGAAAGGTGATGACAAGGTTATTTTCAATGAGAACAAAAGGAAAGGCATTTCAAGCAGCAAAGGCACATCTAGACCAAAAATCAACAAAGAAAAGAAAATAAATATTAAGTGTTTTAAATGCTTAGGGCATAACCATATTGCTTCACAATGTCCAAACAAGTGGACAATAGTGGCTATAGAGCATGAGGAGATTGAAACAGTAAGTGAGGAGAGCAACAATGATGATGAGATACCATAATTGGAAGATGACAGTGATGATTGCATTGAAGGTCCTATAAGAGGTGAGCTTTTAGTGGCTAGGCGCACACTAAGTGTTCAATTAAAGGAAGAAGATGCCTTGGAGCAGCAAAGAGACAACATTTTCCATACAAGATGCCACGTACAAGGTAAGACTTGTCTTATTATTATTAATGGTGGTAGTTGTACAAATGTTACTAGCACTTTAATGGTTGAAAAATTAGGTTTAAATCTTATTCCATATCCTAGGCCTTATAGATTGTTATGGTTAAATAATTGTGGTGACACCAAAGTTAATAGGCAGGTTGTTGTACCTTTCATAATTAGTAGGTATTCAGATGAGATGCTATATGATGTCATGCCAATGCATGCTGGCCATATCTTGTTAGGTAGGCCATGGTAATTTGATATAAAGGCTATCTATGATAGCTTTCTAAATAGGTACTCATTTGTGAAGGATGGGAGAAAAGTTACATTAACACCTCTTTCTCCTAAGGAAGTGTATAATGACCAATGTAAGCTGGAAAAAGAGAGAAGTGAGGTCAAAAATAACAAAAAGGAGTGTGAAAACCCAAAGGGTGAGATTCGACCTAAAGAGAAAACAAAGGCAAAGGGTAGTTTTTTGGCTAGGGAAAGTAAAGTTAGGCATGCATTGCATTCAAGTCAGATGTTATTTATTGTTACTTATAAAGATGCATACTTAAACACTACTGAACTTGATCTTTCCTTACCAAGTGTGTTTGCTAATCTTTTACAGGAGTTTGCTGATGTCTTTCCTAAGGAAATGCCAAGTGGATTACCTCCTCAAAAAGGGATAGGACATCAAATAGATTTCATACCCGAAGCTGCCATACCAAATAGGCCAGCCTATAGAAGTAATCTCGAGGAGAAAAAGGAGCTTCAAAGGCAAGTGGAAGAACTAATGTCAAAAGGGTATGTGCGTGAGAGCTTAAGTCCTTATGCAGTTCCAGTGATTTTGGTTCCAAAAAAGGATGGCATATGGAGAATGTGTGTGGACTGTCGTGCAATCAATAAAATAATGGTAAAGTATCGTCATCCTATCCCTAGGTTAGATGATATGCTTGATGAGTTACATGGTGCATGTTTATTTACTGAGATTGATTTGCATTCTAGCTATTATCAAATTCACATGAAAACTGGGGATGAGTGGAAAACGGCTTTTAAGACTAAGTATGGTCTTTATGAGTGGTTAGTTATATCGTTTGGGCTTATAAATGCACCTAGTACTTTTATGAGGTTGATGAACCATGTCTTGCATGAGTGTCTTGGTAAATTTATGGTTGTGTATTTTGATGATATCTTAATTTGTTCCAAGTCCATTGACGATCATGTCATGCATGTGCAAAGGGTTTTAAAAATTCTTAGGATAAAAAAGTTATATGCCAATTTGAAAAAGTGTAGTTTTTGCATGGATAAAGTTAATTTCCTAGGTTTTTATTAGTTCAAAGGGTCTAGAGGTTGATGTGGAGAAGGTTGAAGCAATTAGGGAGTGGCCAACACTTAAAACCATTAGCCAAGTTAAGAGCTTTCATAGTTTAGCTAGTTTGTATAGGAGGTTCATTAGAGACTTTAGTAGTATTGCTACACCCTTAAATGAAATTGTCAAGAAAAATGTTAGGTTTACTTAGGGTGACGCATAAGAACATGCTTTTAATATGCTTAAAGATAAGTTGTGGAATGCTCCTTTGTTGGTTTTACCTAACTTTGACAAAACCTTTGAGATTGAGTATGATGCTAATGGATTTGGAATTGGGGCTGTTTTGATGCAAGAGGGCAGACCTATATGCTATTTTAGTGAAAAGCTAAATGGAGCAACCCTTCAGTACCCAACCTATGACAAAGAACTCTATGCTTTAGTTCGGGCCTTGCAAACATGGCAGCACTATTTATGGCCTAAGGAATTTGTCATACACACGGATCATGAGAGTTTGAAGCATCTTAAGGGGCAAGACAAGTTGAATTGAAGATATGCCAAGTGGATGGAGTTCATTGAGACGTTCCTATATGTAATTAAGTACAAGAAAGGTAAAGAGAATGTGGTTGCTAATGCACTCTCTCACAGGCATGCTTTACTTACTACTCTTGATTCTAAATTATTGGGCTTTGAGTTTATATAAGAGTTGTATGTGAGTGATAATGATTTTAGCAATGTGTTTACAACTTGTGCAAATGGGGCAATTTTTAATGAATTTTATATGTTTGAGGGTTTTCTTTTCAAGAAAAATCGCTTTTGTATTCCTAATTATCCTTTATGGGTTGTACTAGTTAGGAAACCACGTGGGGACAGTTTAATGGGTCATTTTAGGGTGCAACAGACTTATAATACTCTGATTGATCAATTTTATTGGCCATGCATGAAACTTGATATGCATAAGATTTGTGGTCAATGCATTATTTGTTTAAAAACTAAGTCCAAATTGCAACCCCATGGGTTATATACACCTTTACCTATTCCTGATGTTCCTTGGATAGATTTGTCTATGGACTTTATGCTTAGTTTGCCTAGATTTAGGAAAGGTAAAGATAATATATTTGTTATTATGGATAAGTTTAGTAAGATGGCTCACTTTATACCATGTCATAAAAGTGATGATGCTATTCATATTGCGGATTTGTTTCTTAAAGAAGTTGTGTGTTTGCATGGAGTACCTAGGACCATTGTTAGTGATAGAGATGTTAAATTTTTAAGTCACTTTTAGCATGTGCTATAGGGTAAGTTAGGCACTAAATTGCTCTTTTCTACTACTTGCCATCCATAAATAGATGGACAAACCAAAGTTGTGATTAGGACTTTGATTCAATTGCTTCGTGCTTTGATTTCTAGGAATTTAAAATTTAGGAGGATTTGTTGCCATCTATTGAATTTGCATACAATAGGGTTATTCATAGCACTACACACACTTCACCATTTGAAATTGTATATGGCTTTAATCCTTTAACTCCTATTGATTTGATTCCTTTACCTCTTAACAAGCTTTTTAGTGTTGAAGGTTCTTCGAAGGCAGATTTGGTTAAAAAGCTAAACAAGTAAGTTAAGAGAGGGTTAATAAAGGACAAATTCTAATAGTGTTCCAACCTGAAGATTGGGTTTGGGTTCATTTTCAAAAGGAAAAGTTCCCAAATCAACGAAAGTCTAAGCTAAGTCCGTGGGGTAATAGTCCATTTTAAGTCCTTGAGAGGATCAATGACAATGCCTACAAGATTGATTTGAAAGGTGAGTGGTACATTTAATGTTACTGATCTGAGTCCTTTGGATGTAGGTGATCAGCTTGATTCGAGGACGAATCATCCTAAAGAATGAGGGATTGATATGGACATGGCCAAGCTTGAGAATTGTGATGGTGGCGGCTTTTTTAGAGATGAAGCTAAGGATGGGCTTGATGGAGAGGACAACAAGAAAATCAAAGATAAAGCTAAGGATCCATTAAGTATGCCACAACAAGGTCCAAGAAGCTACAAGAAGCCTTAATTAGCTATATGCAAGATTGGGCTAGTTAAAGAAGTTCAATTGATCATGCTAGGTTTGGCCCAAGTGAAGAAAAAATTGAATGGGCTTTGTTTAATGTTTTATAAGTTCAAATACATTAAGACTAATGTGGGCCAGTATGTGGGCTCAAATCTTTTATTTAAGTTCATAACTATATTATTTGCTATTATGCTTACTAGTTTTATTAGGGTTTCTTATGTAAGGATGCTATAAAAACCTTTTGGTTTTTTTGGACAGATTGGAAATTGAATGAAAATTTGTCATTTTGCATATTTTCTTGAATTCTTGTTAAATGCATAAACCACTTATCAAAGAATTAATATATCCTTATGGTTTATTAAGGGTTAAGGTTTAAAGAAATTAGTTTTCTTTAGGTTCTGATCTTAATCAACCAAATGTTGTAATCTGATTTAAGTGATTCTTGGGTTTTGAAACTTAATTTTTTCTTGGGTTTCTAGGATAGTAATTCATGGGTTTATAATCATTAAGGTTCGTAGTGCTAATCCTTGGAGGTTCTTAACATTTATACTTGCTAGTCCCTTGCCTTTGTCAACACCTAATTCATGTAATTCTAATTACAATTCATCAAAACACTGGACATAAATGTTTTCTTAATCATGCAGCCCTAAAATGATACGCAAATTATACCATTAAACTCAATTCTATAAACCTGATCCATTTATTCTAAAAGGGTTATTTTTAGGAATAACTTTGAAAAATTACTGCAACTTATAAAAAATAAATTTTGAGCTCAAATTTTAAATAGACTTAGATTTATATGTATACTACATGTTAAAAAAATTCACTTCATTTGGACAACCATAGAAAAAGTTATGAATGACTTAACATAATCATGCTAATTACTCTGACAGTTTGTGCATTGAAAATATTGCTTTGTAGACCATCATATAGGCCAAATTAGCCCTTACTCAAACTAGAAAGTTATATAAGACTCTTTAAAGTTTTCTCCAAAGTTAAACCAATCTTAATTTGGAGTTTTCTAGCTTAAGTTGTGATAAAAACACTGAGACTGAAAAACTAGGAATCTAGAACTCGAAATTTGCAACTTCCTAACCCTAACTTAAATCAACTAAAACAATAAAATTACTTACCAATCAATTAATATAGCCTTTTGGAATGAAGATTGCAATCTCAAAAGTATTTTAAATCTTTAAAAATCAACTTCAAAATAAGCACCAATTAATTGAATCAAGCTTTCTCTCTTTCCCCTCTCTTTCTTTTCTAAGGAACATATACATCTTCCTTTCTTTAATTAACTTTTAACCCTTGAACTTCCAATTATTCATTATAGGAAATTAGTTGTTTCAATTGAGTTCTTATCTCTTGTTGACATCTAAGTTCTTATCTTTTTGTGAATTCAACTTCATATCCTTCTTTTTCTCATTAATTTATTCATTTTGAGTGTCATCAAAATTCAAAAATTTTCATTCATTGTTTGAGTACAAGTCATTTCTTGATCCAATACTATAGCCTAACTATACACAACACTTAATATATAGTCAAGGGTATTGGTGTTATAAGAAGAATTTCACCATGAAATATTATAGGAGTTACAATAATATTCTCTCTATATAATCAAGGAGAGAACAATAACACTCTCTCTTAAAATAGGAGACAATTTATTCTCTATATTTTTTAATAATTCAGGATGGGAGAATAAAAAAAAGTTTTTGATTGAGGGCAGGTAGATGAGTGAAGGAAGAATCCATATGACAATGAAGAAGAGGTAAAAGAGGCGAGGAAGGTGTGTGGTGGTGGCCATTTCCCCTACTTGATGTTAATTCATTTCATGTGTTATTGATTGATACAAAAGAGGGAATAAAATGGTTACTTTTTATTAAAAAAAAAAAATCACATGCAAGACTTACTCTACTTTATTCTTATGGCAAATCTATTTATTATTGTGATTTTTTTTTTTCTTAAAGGGGTGGTACTAATAGTAGCAGTCACAGTTTCGATGTTGATTATGGTTGTGGTAGTCAGAGCATCGACAATGATGGGAGTCACAATGTGTTGGTGGTGGTAGTTTAAAGATAATAAATTTATATTTACTTTTATAAATTTAATTTAGGTTTAAAAATATTAATGAAATATTAGTAATATAATTTGTATTTAAAGTGTTGAATAGGTCAAATTTTGAATTTATTTGTTCTTCAAATAGGAGTTTTGGAGCTATCTATTGACAAAGTTGAAATTCAGTCTATTTACCTTTAAATTGAAGTTTTGAAGCTATTTATTGAAAAAACAAAAATTAAAATTCAATCTATTTACCCCAAAGTTACAAGTTGAATGGATTTGTCCAAAAACCTTGCCATGAAATGAAAAAATTGATAAATACTCACTAAACTATGTACATAAACAATTTAGTATTATCAATTTAGTTCCAAAATTTAAAAATAATATACAAATAAGTTCATATATTATCCTTAAATTGTAGTAATAAATTATTTAAATATATTAATGTTATACAAATATTTTATTATTAGTGTATAGTTTATTATATGCAAACAATTAAAATAACATTTAAAAATTTAAAAATAATAATATTATAAAAATATTTTTTAATTTATAGTTTATTATAAAAAAATTAAAAATAAGATAAATAATGATATTTTGCATAATTCTCTAATAAGATAATAATTTTACATTATTTTAGAAAAAAAAAATATTTATCCTTAAAAATAACTTTTAATTTCTCCATTAAATTCTATATGAATATAAAAGATATGATCATATTTGTAATGCTAAATGGATTATGGAGCAAAATATAATATAAAAACTACTCATGAAATCTAAATAGTAATTTAGTAACTAAAAGGATATAAATTAAAATTTTATAACCAAATTGTATCGAAACACAAAGTTTTAAGACCATCTGTGAAATTTACCAGAAAAGGATTAGTCAACAGATCCATAGTGAACCAAATTTGAGACCCTACGGCCTCACTATAATCAAAAGAACACCACGAGTTTTTCTTTTTTCTTTTTTAATTTGGACAAATTGAAACCTAAGATATCCATCAAGAAAACCATTATGATTGATAGCATAAGCAACTGCAGTCTCATCAGTTTTGTATCCCAGGAAAAGAAAATATGACTGAATCCCCTCAAAGGCTTTAGGGATTCTATCATGAAAAAAGGTAAGCAAACTACCATTACATCTTTACCATGAGTGGATGTGATTATTATTGCATAACTGGCGAACAGGTCTCACAAGTACTGCAACCAACAGCATGCAAAATTCAAGATCTCCCTTCACATTTCTTCTCCCACCATTCCATGAACTTAACTTGTGCAGCCATAGTGTCCAATCTGTAAAGTTGCAGCCAATGATTTGCAATTTCCTGTCCAAAAGTCCAACCAAAAACACCTCCAGCGAGAAAGGACAGCCCAGCACCTGACAAGTAAGATTGCATTTAAATAAAAAAAAAAAAAAAAAAGAGAATTTCCAACTAATCCATAAAAGAAAATGTATTCCCCACTCCTCAATAGTTTCTGCCCAGGAACAATCAACAGTCTGAATAAACTCTAATTTTCTTTTTCACTCTTTATTTTTCCGTAACTTGGTCTCATTATTTTCTTATTATTTGGAGATTAATGAACTTAAGGGTTCCTGTGGATCATTTTAGCCATCCCATGCATTGACACCCATCATACTAAAAACCCACCTAAAATGCAAAAAATGGACATATGCCTCTAGTGTACTCAAGTAACCATGAACCCTCTAATTAATTATACCACCTGCACTATGTATTAAACACAGTAAAAGAGATTATAAAGACCAAAAAAGAAGGAAAAGAAAAGGTCACCATTTATCCAGCATTATTTAAGCCCAAAGAAATGCAAACTGGAGCATTGTAAACGCCAACAATGAAATAAAAGAATCATATGAAAACCCCACCCCAGAAATACAAATAGCTGTAACAGAAGCTCCATCATGCTCCTCCTTGCTGGGCAACAAGTTTATTATTATTTTTTTTTGTTAGCATCTCTTTCTAAAAGACTGCTTTGTAAATTAAGAGTATGATATTGTTTGAAGTTCCTTCTTTCATCTGCAGCTAGGAACCAATTCTATTCTCCTAGAATCTTGCTCCCATGTAATTCATGAAACAAGATGTTCAAATGGTAGATAAATTACACAAAGAAAAAAGGAAAAAAACTGCAGCTTATTTGATATCGCTGCTAGTTTTTCTTTAATCATCTCCTCCCTGCAAAATCATATTTATGTATTATCTAGAATAGTGCATTAGCAAAAACATCTACAGCAGGTGCAATTGCCACAAATTATCCATCCAGTGTCCTTTAAAAAGTAGGTGATGCAGCAAAAAATAAACTGAAGAACAATTAGTATAAAGACTACTGAATTTATAATCTAGACAAAGCTTGACACATGATTGAGCAAGGTCTAACCTTTTCATACTTAGATGCTGGTCTAGCATCTTTTAACTTTAGAATTTAGGGGTATTTATATAATCCCTCCAGTTTGTCTGATTTTGCTAGCTGTATTTCCAAAATATAATCAATACCATGCACAGATATCAGCATTTTAAAATTAAGTTCAATGACTTGAAACAGTAACACATGGTTCAATCAGAAACATTTTAAATCCAATTTCATCACGTTTCAATTCTGTCTTTTACACTCCCCATAACACTTTAAAAGTACAATGAAGAGAACTGGCAATAAGTACCATGTAAACTCCTTGAATATTTCCATGCAACACCAGCAGTTGATACTGCTCCAATGACACTTCCTGTGAGGCCAAAGTTTACTGCTTCTCTTGCAGTTTTCAGCTGAAAAACACAGTAACGAGACTTCATCAAACATTCAAAAAAAAAAAAAATCAATGGATATATGGCACAAGAATCATTTGAGCATGTGAAATAATATGCTTTGTAAGCTAATGGACTCTGAAATCTTATTATGTCATTTGATCATAAAATCACGATATATATATATATATAACATTTGAACAATACAGATAAGAAAGAGATAAAAATGCAGTCAGTTTTTCTCTTTTCTTTTGGTAAACATAGACACCAGGGACCATATTGCAAGTAACCGTAGTCTATTTGCAAAATTTTAAGAGATCATGCATTCCTACAGCCTTTTTGAAATGGAGAACAAAGAGTATACGAGAAATAAATGACATGTCATGATTGAATTTTATATTTTAAGGATTAGAAGGCAGAGACCAGAAAGGACCAGGAACAAAAAACCATGTGATACATTGTTAAATACCAATGCATTGTACAGCAGACCAGCCTTCAAAAGTTGCACTCCTATCATAAACCGACCAAGTAATGAGCCTACTGATACCTAGCATTCAGCCACTCTTTATATGGACTATTAACACTTCTTTCCCAAGAAGCCTGCCAAACTGCTCATTTGGTCTATCTTCTTTTGTCTACACGATCTTGTGGCTTGTAACAAGGAAGTTGATACTTACAATTGGAATAACATAATATAAAGCTAGAATTGCAATCATTGTCATGTGCATACAGCTTTTGATGAGAAGAGATGCAAGTTCAATCTCACCTCATCCAATCATTACACAAACCAAGAAATTAAGAAATTCCACACATAAATTGAGTTCAACAGAAAGTAAAGATTTGAAAGCCAACTACCAAAGAGAAACCTCTTATAAGCAATCACTATAAAGAAAGTTAAATTACAGCAACCGAGATCCAAGTAACCTTTGAAACAAAGTCGGAGCTAAAAATAAAATAAAGATGTGATTCAATGAAAAATCCAAACATGAAAATCCTCCCCAAAACAACAAAGGCTTGACTCCAGATAAGTATAAAAATAACTGAACTAAAGATAAACCCAGTTTAAATACACTTATATTAACACAAAATGCCAATAAAAGCAAACAAAAACACAGGGGAAAAAAGCTCAGAAAAGAAACCCGGAATATAATCTAAGCAAACTGAATGCATAAGAAATGGAAGGGCATACAAAAATAACAAATACCCAGATGGGAAATTTGTGAAGGAAAACAAAAATCAATCCGACAGCAACAAACTGACAAAGGTTAAGGATCCAAAAAAAAAAGCAAGTATACAGTAAAGAAAAAGAAACAGGAAATCAAAGAGAAAACCCAAATAAATACAGACAGAGAGAGAAGATTACAGTAGGGCCATGAACTGGATCTGAAGCAATAAATTCCTCGACATCAGAAGAAGACCAAGAAGGAAGTGGGCTATCACGCTTGATAAACCTTGAATAATTCTCAAGAAAAGAGAATCTTTCACCCCAAAACTCCTTGTACCCTTCCCAGTGCTTCTTAAAGAATGACTCCCCCATCCTTAGCTCTCTCTATCTTCAATTAAGAATTTTTGCAATTAAAAGATTAAGCAGCGATCGCACTGTCTATTTATCTTTGTGTGTGCGTGAAACAAATTATTATGGTGTTTATTACTCCTTCCCAAAGATTTAAGGGATAAAAGTGGAGAAATTTACTTATATTGACCTATTTTCACCCTGACTTTCTAACTTATTAACTCTTTCTCACTATAGTCTCAAAGAATCAATTAGGCATATACAAATTCAAGACTTTTAATTTAAGTAACGGTAATATCCATTTATCGATTTTTGATAAAATTAATACTAGAATGCTGATATGAACAAATAAAAAGATAATGATGTAGCAAAACTATTTTCAAGAATGAACTGGAGACCATGTCACATAAGTTTTTTATTTACACAGTAAAATTTGACATAAGCCCATGTGAACTCTGATTCATTATTATAAATAATTTTGTTACATCATCATTCTCTTATTTACTCACATTAGCCTTCCAAGATCACGTGGCACAACCATGTCTACTTATTTTGGAAAGTTTTTCCTTAGGATTTTTAGAGAACCATATAAATAGAGAAGTTTTATTTTTGAAATAGGAGGACTATTTTTTAGGGGATTAGAGAGGCTGCTACCAGAGAGCTATTTGAGGGGATTAGACATAAAAAAATACAAACAAAAGCTCAAGAAGGCGAACAAGGATTAAGGATTGAACCGAACTAAAATGAGTTTTATCTATTCTTTTTCTTCATTCTTTTGTTTTTATTTTATGTTTTTAATTTTTTTTAAAGCCATGTTTGGCTAAATTATATTTTAGAGTTTAGTTTTCAAGTAGCTAGTTAGTCTTGTTGGGATTTTTATTTATTTATTAATGATTTGATTTTCATTCAATTTTATGAGTTGTGCTTAATATCTTGCATTCAATTAAGGGTCTGATTGTTTGTATGTTTATGGGTAGATTGCCATTAACAAAAGTTGAGTAATTTACTAGCTTATAACTCATAAGACTTAGGAACCTCGATCACAAAAGTAGACGAATCCTTTGAGGATCAATAAATTACTAAGGAACTTAATGAGTCCTAATTAACTAACTTAACCATGAAAATAGGTGATAATTAGTTTTGGTATGCTTGAATGATCTCGAAAGAGGTTTTAGGTAATTTAGAGTAATTTACCCTTAATTGTGATCAATAAAATAGTTGAATTTAATTCCATAATTCAAGTCCCAACTGGTGAAACAAACCTAAGCTCTAGTTCATCCCTATTGATTTAACTAGATTAATTAAAGTAGGTAGTTTATTTTAATTTATTTAATTTAATTCTTGCAATTAATTTTGATTTGTGCTAGCTAGGAAAAATTAATTGACAGTTATTACTTAGTATCCTTTCCTTATGGGATTGATACTTTACTTATCACTTTATTACTTGCTATGATCTATACACTTGCTATGATCTATACACTTGCAGAGTTGTGCTAATAAATTTTTGGTGTCGTTGCCAGGGATTGGCGTTACAAATATTAACACCTTTTTTGTTTTCGTTAGACTAGCATTTTGTTTTATTGATAAATAATTTGTTGTGGATAATGATGAATTTTCTTATCAATTTTTGATATATAATATGTGATTCTATATATAATGTAGAACATATGCAATGTAATTATTTTTCGTCTTATTTTCAGATTTGTAATTGGTGTGGAGAGAACCACAATGGGGCACATTGCCCATATTATTCATATTCACCTTCATCACCTCGTTACAACCTATCTTAGAGCTATTGTATGGATTACACTTGGAGTTATCAATAAGAATCTAAGTCATCTTGAGGCAATGTTTGAAAATTTCATGCAAGAAATAAAGAAGATCGAAGAATGATACTTGGAGGACAATTTGAAGTAATTCATTCAAGCACAAACCAAGATAAATTAGCAAAATGAGGAGACATTCAGGAAAATCAATTCGAAATTAGATCAAATGATAAAAATTCAAAAAGTATGCCTCCAAGAACTTCAAATGTGTACTCCTATGGATTACTCAAAGCAAAAAGCACACAGAGAAAGTGTGTGGAATGATGAGAGCACTTTTAGTCAAAATGATGAAGTCATTTTTGAGTTGTGCAAAGATGATTAGCAATAAGAGATGATCACCAAGGAAATTGAAGAAGTCTCTAAGTGTAAGAGTCAGTTTGTAGACATCAAGGATGACAAGGTAGAAAGTCACTAAACTTAACTTTAAGATAAGTTGGATGAGAAAATTATAACAATTCTTGAAGCTACATGGGATGAAGATAAGCCATTTATAAGTGACAATGCATATCTTCCATGACCTATTACGAACATATATGAGGAATCCATGAAAGGTGTTAGATTGTTTGAGAACCTGCATGAGAAGTCGTACGTTCTTCAAGTAATTCTAGAACCAAAGGTTTGACATGTGAAGTTCGCACTTTATTACCTAGGAATGAGGGAGCCTAGAAAAAAAAAAGGAAAGGAAGATGTTTCTAAGAAAACTTCCTCATGTTCAATTGCATCTTTGATGCTACATATTCAAAGGGTTAAGCTAATGACTTTAAATTAGCGCTCTTGGGAGGCAACCTAGATTTATTTTATTTAGATTTATAGTTTATATATTTTTAATTAGCATACTTTTAATTTTACTATTTTTATTTTCTTTTAGTTATAATATTATTATTAAATTTTTTCAGGTGTTTGAATTTATTTTTATAGGTTTTTTGTGTTAAAAAAAAAACTAAATTTCCTTGATGAGCACTTTCAGTCGTATGGCTATGTTCAAGGCTATGCTCACATGTTCTTAGCTCTTGATCTCTCATGTGCTTATCGATTTCTCACTACCACAAGGCAAAGAGTAAAGCATCACACTATGGGAGTATTAGTTTTATTTTTTTCTTTAATTTTATTACTTTTTGTTTATTCTTTGCATGTTTTTTTGCTCCTTTTACATTAAAGGCAATGTAAAATTTATGTGTGTGTGTGTGTGGGGGGGGGGGGAGGAGGGGGGGTTGCTAGTTACTTTGTGTGTTTGTTTCTTTTGTTGCGTTTGTGTTAATTATAAATGTTTCTTTTGCATTTTAACATTCACATATTTAAATTTTTGCAACCTATCTTGAGTAGAGCACATTGAATGTGATTTTCTTATAAATGTTTCATAATCTTTTGTTAATGCTTAATTGGTGAATTTTAAGTTAGGTTGATAATTTATGGTTAAGTACTTTTGGAAATTTAATGAACTTAATGCTTACTTACTTTTGAGTTATTGAATTTTATGAGTTGATAGTTAAGAAAAATACTTATAAGTAATACTCAATTTTTTTATTCTTAGTTGGTCTTTAAGTCTAGCATATGAAATGGTAGCTTCAATAAACAAAAAATCTCTCTTTTAATAGGGATATATTCCAAATCTACTCCAATGTTTTAAATATAGTAAGAGTATCCAAATGACCCATTTAATGGTATCCACACTTAGTAGTGGGGGAACGACAAGGGATTACTAAGAGTGGAAAGATTTGTTAGAGAAAATAAAATATAAAAGAAAAAATTATGCGAGATGGAGCATAAAATGCACTCGCTAAAAAAAAGAGAAAAAAATAATGGTGTGACTATCTTTTATATGTTAGAATTTAGGGGTTGCTAAGGGTTGAGTGAGTAGTATCACTTGTTTTTGTTTTTCTTGATTGTTAACTTATAAATTTTTTAGAATTCAATGGTTAAGTTTGCTTTTCACTTGGTAAAACTTATGTCTTTAACCTTGAGCTATCAATTTAATTTTGAGTTATAAGTTTTGTATTAACTAAAGATTGTGGAGGATGTATAGCTTAAAATTTTTCAATGTGCTAAATTCATTTTGATGATAGGTGTTCTCATGTGTTTGCTTGAGGACAAGCAGAGGTTTAAGTGTGGGGGACTTGATAAGTGCCAAAAATGATAGATTTTGAGCACTATATAGTTTCATTTCATTATTAGAATTATAGGTTTTTATTGTTTAAAAGCATATTTTAGGAATAAAGAGCATTAGAAGTTAGAATAATAATATAATTGTCATTTTATGCATTTTTAGTTCACAGTTGTACTTTTTATATTGCTTTTGTATCAATTTTGTAAATTCCATATTACTTGGAACTCATTTTGGAGATTAAGCAATAAGGACTTAAAGCTAAGAGCTCATTTAGCCACTAAAGAAGACAATAAGTCAAAGACCAAAGTGCATAAGAATGAACAACCACAATTGTGTCACTTTATAGACATAGTTGTGCTTGAGTGCTAGTTTCAAGTCTGCAGAGGTCTGATCTGACACAGTCGGGTCACTTAGGTGAAATAACCATGTTAGAGAGCTTAGATTTCGATAAAGATTGGGCAACACGATCGTGTCATTCGGATGACACAACCATGTTTGTTGTGGCTGCTAATTTTGGAAAGTTTTTCCTTAGGATTTTTGGAGAACAATATAAATAGAGAAGTTTTATTTTTGAAAAAGGAGAGTATTTTTAAAGGGATTAGAGAGGCTGCTACTAAAGAGCCATTTGAGGGGATTAGACACAAAAAATACAAACAAAAGCTTAAGATGGTAAACAAGGATTGAATATTGAGGCGTGCTAAAATGAGTTTTATTTATTTTTCTTCGTCATTCTCTTATTATTTATTTTATGTTTATGATTCTTTTTAAAGCCATGTTTGGCTCAACTATATTTTAGAGTTTAGTTTGCAAGTAGCTAGTTAGACTTATTAAGATTTTTATTACTTTATTAATGATTTGATTTTCATTACATTTTATGAGTTGTTTTTAATATCTTGTATTCAATTAAGGGCTCAATTATTTGCATGTTTATAGGTAGATTGCCATCGATGAAAGTTAAGTAATTTACTAGCTTATAACTCATAAGACTTAAGAACATCAATCACAAAAGTAGACAAATCTTTCGAGGATCAATAAATTACTAAGGAACTTAATGAGATCTAATTAATTGACTTGACCATAAAAATAGGCAGTAATTAGTTTTGGCATGCTTGAATGATCTCAAAAGAGGCTTTAGGTAATTTAAAGTAATTTACCCTTGATTGTGATTAATGAAATAGTTGAATTTAATTTTGTAATTCAAGTCTTAACTAATGAAGCTTTAGTTCATCCCTATTGATTTAACTAGATTAATTAGAGTAGGTAGTTTATTTTAATTTATTTAATTTAATTCTTGCAATTAATTTTGATTTATGCTAGCTAAAGAAAATCAATTAACAGTTAGTACTTAGTACCCTTTCCTCATGGGAATGATACTTTACTTATCACTTTATTGTTTGCCATGATCTGTACACTTGTAGATTTATGCTAACAAAGAAAATGATACACATCAAAGAAGAAGGTTCTTGCCTTGTTTGATGGGTGCTCACTAACGTTTAATGATGATGATAAGCCATCACTCTCTTGTTAGCACTTTGAGTGCATCAAGATTGATATAGATTTAACTTGTTCAAACAAACCTTTAAAAAAGACAACATGATGTTTTTTTTCTTTTCCTTCTACACAAGTAAATGTAAAAAAAATGGTCATAGCTCGTCCAACGAAGCCTCTCATCAAGAGTCAAAAAGAAAAATTAAACCACTAGACTTTATCTAAACTTTGGTTCGAGGGCTTGTGCTAGTGGCATGAGCAACAAGGCGATTATTGATGATTAGAGGATCAAGCTATTGTTGCCTTTGTTTTTGCTATTTGATTTTCTATTGAAAGCTAAACAAGCACATATTTGATTTTTCTTATATCTGATTCAAAGTAAACATAATAAAAAAAATAAAAAACTGAAAAAAAATCAATCGATCTTCACTCAAAGGAGGAGGAGTAGACATTGACCAGCAAATGGGCTTTGGAGCTAACAGATGCATAAAGGATGGGAAGGAGGTGGATGTTAAGATGATGATGAAAAAAGGAAAAAAAAAAAGGAAGAAGATGCAAAGATAAAGATGAATTTAGAAAAAAAAGATAGAAAAAAAGACACTTGTGTAATTTTTTATAAAGATAGGACACACATGTAATATTTTGAAAAGAGAGGACATTTGATGTTATTGGCACTTTTGTGGACTTTTTTATAAAAAACACATAAAGTATCATGGCTTAGCCCTTTTTCATTTTTAGGCTTGTAGTTTCTTTTCATAACATTTTAATACTTATACTATTAACAAATTTAGGCCAAATTCCACAATACTGAAATACTGATGTAGACGCTGACATTAATAAGTCAGTATCCATGTTAATATCTATATCATCACAATTAAGGGTATTATTGAATTTGACTTAAATTTACTAACGACAGGTATTATGAGGTATTGAAGTATCAATGTGTGGTCCATATGGCAATATCGACAGGGGTGAATGATATAATAATCCAAGGACACATTACATAAGCTAATTCAAGCAATATGGACTCAAAGTACAAATCTGAATCAATCTAATACATTTCAATCACATAAAGTTAATTCTAGTCCAAGCTTATTCATTTGGTGCAAATTGAAGATTTAGGCCTAAATAATGTTATTGGGTTTAATTTAAGGGCATTAAGACTAAACGAGTAGCAATTTGAGTACATTAAGCCCAAAGGAGTAATTATTCATGTTGCAAGGCCTAAAATGAAGCCCCACTGTGTGTTATTCAATACAAGTAGTATTTAAAATGAATTTGGATGTGTTCTTCATCCAAAACATTTTAGAAATGTTTGTTTTAATTTAGAAATACTTTTTTTTAGCTTAGTTGGCAAGCAAAATAATTCCTTAGCTTTAAAGACTTATTTTCTTATTCTTTTAAGGATTTGTTATGCTTATTCTTTTAAGGATTTATTTTAGATTAGGTTTAGGGTTAAATTTTTTTATAAATAGTTTATTTTGTAACCAATTTAGGCAATCTTTTTTATCAATTAAATCAAAGTGATTAATGTTGCTTTAAATTATTTGGAGTTTTATTCTTTGAACTTTCTAGCTAAACAACATAGGTTGTTTAATTTTTCACTTGCCTTATCAATTAAAACATTCATATCTAATTGTAGTAACTTCCTGATAGATAGAGTTTTTAGTTGTTAGATAATTAATGGTTCTAGTTTTCACTCAACTTATTTTTTAGATGATCTAAGGTGTGGGTATCAATAAATTATTACGAAATTCTTTGTTTGTGAGATAAACCTAGTTCGCATTAGTTTGGCATCAGAGCTTTGGCTCTAAGAATCAGGTTATGTATCCCTTTTGTTTTAATTTGTTTATCATTATTTGTGTTCTCTTCTTTTACTCATTCTCATTCTTTTCATCAACATTCTTGTTTGTTCATCATTATTTTATTCAAATTCATTTTTGCATCATCTTTGTCATCTTTGAATTAATGTTCTTTTAATAACCAAAAAAAAGAAGAAGAAGAATTTGGTCGTTTCTTTAAAATTTTTAAAGTTCTTGTAAGTCTTCTTGAATTCCTTAATCTTCTTGCGTTATATTCTTGATTTTCTTGAATTCTTTAACTTGCTTTAATTGTTTTCTTTTTTTTTTTTTATCAAATTCATTATTTTCTTGAATTATCTTTGAGTTCTTTAATCAAATCTTGAATTTTAAAAGTTGCAAAAAAATTTTCCTTAGCGTTTTAAGGGTAAATTCAATTTTTTCTTACTTAATAAGGATATCTTTGTGTATAAGATCAAATCTTAAGTAGATTGTATCCTTATCTTGCTAGATTTAATCATATCTTATTTTGTCCTAATTCTTATCTCATCTTAAAGCTTTTCTTTATTCTGAAGGGATTAGACAACTCCTTTTCTTTATCTATAACTTGTTTACCTTATATACAATTCCTTTTCTATATCTGCAACTCATTTTCCTTATCTATAACTCATTTTCCTTATTTCTTTAGGGTTAAATTCATTTTTGCTCCTATTTCTTTTATTTCAAATTAAACTTAATTTTCTTATTTTTAGTCACCCAAACTTGTAAAATTCATCCAAAAACACCCAAACTTGCAAAATTCATCCAAATTCACCTAAACTTGAGGCTCTTGAGCCTGAATTTGTGTATCACAATGGAGATTCCTTTATTTTATAGTTTGAATGACCCTGATGCTTACGTAAGATGGGTACAAATAGTAGAGGAAGTACTTCTTCCATTCCATTTCAATTATCATTTAAGCTAGTGTTACAAATATTAAGAATTCTATTTAATAGACACAATTATAAGTGTAAATGACTATATAACCCTTTTTAAAAAGGTTAAAAATTAATGTGAATTACAATTACTCCAATAAAAAACTTACTCTAAAACCAAGATATGAGTAAAATTGAAAAGAAAATTTATTTTTTATTAGTAATCTAAAAATGTCATTTGGAGTGGAATAAATTTTATTTTCTTAAAAGACAATTGGAACAAAACGAAGAGAGTATTTAAATGTGAAGAATACAGTGAGGTACAAAAGTGTGGACTTGCTTCTCATCAATTTATAGGTTGTCCTTTTTGTGTGGAAAGATTTGATGACATTATTGAGAGAGAGTAGGAATAGTAAGGTTAGAAATTGGGAATTAATGAAGTGGTTAATGACTAGAAATTTTATTCCTTCTGATGTTAGGGATAAATTATATGTTAAATTGCAAAGGCTTAAATAAAGAGATGAGTTAAATATTGAAGATTATTCTAAAAAGTTTAAGTTTTTTGTAATTGCAAGTGATTTAGGTGAATCTAAAGGATAGAAAATTGAAAGATTCATAAAAGGGCTAATGAGTGAAATTAGATAAGATTTTGAGTTAGTAGTACAATGGAATCATTTTTTGTCTATGAAGGATGTAATTACACTTACTTTACAAAGAGAAAGACATTTTAAATTAAAGAATTTGAGGTATGCTAGAGAGTTAGAGTAATAAGGTTGATGGTGAGAGTGGTGTTAATGTTGAAGTGGTGTTGAATGATCATGAGAAGAAATAAGAGCATCAATTATATGATCAAACTATGGAGGAAATCATTATTTATGAAGAAAAATGTAAAAAAAAATATGGTTATTAGTGAGGAGACTAAAATAGGGTATGAATCTAAGCAGAATGAAAGTGTTGAAACCATTGAATTGGTTAAAGGACAAGTTAAGGAGAAGAATAAAGGGGATGAGTGCCAACTTCAAATTTTACCTTCAAAGATAATTTTTGAATACTTGTGCATTAAAAAACAAAGTGAAGAGTTTCAATCTTCAAGTGGGAAAAAATTTGAGGAGGGAAACCAATGAAATTGAGAGAAAAACAAAATGTGAGATCAGTGTTAAAAATGAGTTGAATGAGCAAAGTGAGAAAAATAGGAAACACTTGATGAGAGAAAACAAGCAGGGCATGAGTGAAAATAAAAAGCTAGAAATTGAGAGTATTAAGAAAGATAAAGAGCTGGTTGTTCATCATGAGTATACTAACAACTTTAATCTTTATTTTTTTAGTATTTTAAAAGTTATTTTACATAATTTTATACTATATAGAGATCCATTTGATGATGTTGTTAAAGTATCTTACTCTTACAAGGGAATCCATGGAGTTTTCATTCATAACAAGAAGAACATAAGATATTCATATTTTAAGTTTGGAAGGAAGCCATAAGAATACAATTCTTACAAGTTTGTGAATATAAGTTCTTTGTTCTAAGTGTGTAAAAAAGTTCAAGTTGTTGTGAAGCTATTTATATGGATCCATACTCCAAAAGAGAAGTTTTTAACTAAAGAGTTTATGTTTGACCCTGTGGGATTTATGAATTTATCAACATTAGAAGATGGGCCTGATTTGAGGGCAAATCATTTTGAGGAAAAGGAGAATGATGAGAATCCTAGTATGACATAGAATCCTAATCCAATAAGGATTCAAGATATAATAAGGAATCCTAATTGAATAAGAATTCAAGATGTAATAAGGAATCCTAATCCAATAAGGATTGAAGACTCTTTGACTTATTTTTGAGGTCTAATCAAATGGGCATATGCTAAGAAGATAAAAGAAGCATTACATATGCTAATTCAAGCAATAATGGCTCAAAGTACAAATATGAATCAATATGATTCATTTGAATCACAAAAAGTTAATTCTGGTCTAAGCTTATTCATTTGGTGCAAATTGAAGATTTAGGTCCAAGTAATGTTGTTAGGTCCAATTGGAGTGCATTAAGCCTAAAGGAGTAGCAATTTGAGTTCATTAAGCCCAAAGGAGTAATTATTTATATTGCAAGGCACAAGATGAAGTCTTACTATGTGTTATTCAATTGTTATACCATAGACCCTTGTCCATATTGTAATATGGACCAGGAGTCCATCACATGTGTAAAAAAAAAGTGCTTTATTTATTAACTAAATGATAAAACAATCAACTATCTTTCTTCTTCTTCTTTTTCTTCTTCTTCTTCTTCTTCATACATCTCTAAATTTTATTGGGTTATGGTTGGTTTTTAGATTAAAGATGATTTTTATACTCTTTTCTTAAGTATCTTCACATCTTTTTAGTAGTGTTCTTTTTCTTTTCTTGTTTTTTCCTTTAACCATTTTCTTTATTTCTTGTTTACATGGGATTTCCTAGTGGGTTCATGTTGTGTTCGACACTTGGTTCGAATGCATTTTTATGATTTTGTTAGTCCTCCACTTAATCAATTGTAGTTTGATATTTACATAAACAACTACTATGCTTATACGGATCTTGATTTATTGGCACTTACATTCCATGTGTTGTCATCTCTAAGAAGAATTTGGGTTGTGTTGTCTTTAATTCTTGGAGGCCTTATTGTCTTGTCATTGGCTGTAATAGTTATTGTACTTGTATGTAATTGTAAAAAGAAGAAAAAGAAGTAGAAACCAAACTGTGCAGAAAATGTGGACCAAATGGTTATCATAGCTTGAGATTTCCCGGTGGAATATATATATATATAATGGTTTCATTCCATTTTTTATTTGATGAACTTGAAGTGTATAGTTAATGAATTTGTATGTAATAAACTTATTGTGTGTGTGTGTGTGTATATATATATATATATATATATATATATATAAAGGGTTAGTTCCATTTGTTATTTAATGAACTTGAAATGTATAGTTAACAAATTTATATATTGTGTTAAATGAACTTATAGTTTTTTTTATTGATGAACCTGTATAAAATAATAAATTAAATTATTAAAAGAGGTGAACCTATAGATGACAACTAATGTACCTTCATAATTTAATTAATGAACCTATATTATTTGACCCACAAACCTATTAATTTTTAATTATAATAAATAAAATTTTACTTGTATTTTTATTTTAATTAAATAATATAGGTTCATTACTTAAATAATGCAGGTCCATTGACTTTTATCTATAGGTTTATTAGTTTTCACCTTCAGGTTCATTAATTTTTACTTATAGGTTTATTGACTTTCATCTGTAGGTTTATTAATATTATCCTTTCGATCTCTCTTTTTTTTCAATTAATGCATAAGGATTAATGCAGATGCAGCTATGTATATGCATAAGCACCAAAAATATAATATAATGTATTTATAAGTTTATACATTTGCATTGCAGAAAATTTATTTATTCCTTTCTTCCTTTTTTTTTTGTTTGGTTATTGTTTTCATTTATTTTCTTCTTAATACAAATTATATTATCTTATCTTATATTAGGTTAGTTTGAAAGTGCTGAATCGCAAATCTTGGATTATATCAGCTTCATCATCCTCATGATCTACATTACTGTCATCATCTTCCTCCATTTTCTCATAGTCATGCACCATTAGTTATTATTCTTGTTGCTTTTGCATCCCTTGCGGTTTCATAAGCTCCTTCATGATGTCTTCTAGCTTCAATTTAGAAAGCAAGATTAAAGGGGGAGAATGAAAAAAATATTAACAATAATAATGTGTGTTCACACGTGTGATGGACATCTAATCCATTTTTCTATATGGATAGGGGTCCATGATATAATATAATTTGAATGTGTTATTTAGTACAAGTAGTATTTAAAACGTATCTGGATGTGTTCCTTATCCAAAATGTTTAGAAGTGTTTGTTTTAAGTTAGAAATACTTTTCTTTAATTTAGTTGATAAGCAAAATAAACTTATACTTCTAGGAATTATCTTTATCTTTTAGAAAATTTGTTTTAGATTAGGTTTAAATTAAGGTCATTTCCAACAAGATGCCATTTACCCATTTTGCACCCACAATTCCTCTCCAACAAGGCATCAAAACCAACTGCAAAATACATATTCTCCAAAGTTGGCTGCATATATGTGGCCTATTTTTCTACTTTATGCATTTCTCTTTTTTTTTTTTTTTAGTTTCAATAACAACCATTTTTTATCATTTGTTTCAATGTAGTCCAAATAACTTTGTTCAATTTAATCCAAATTTATATTATATTTATCATATTATTATCAAATGCATAAAATTTTGATTTAAATATTTTTATTTAAATAATATTAATACTGTCACTTAAAAATAATAATAAATTTTTACTTAAATAATATAAATTTTTTATTTAAATAATTTTTTACTTAAATAATATTAATATTAAATTACTTAACTAATATTAAAATTTGGATAGAAAAAATTTAACAACCATAGATTTGCATTAATGACAACGTGCATTATTCTCCACAATATGATTATTAAGGATGAACGTGACTTAAACAAACCAATTGTTGATGTAATAGAAGCTCCAATTGCAGATGTTGAAATGACAGTCAATGATAACACCCGATTTGAACAATTTCTTGCTTATCATAGATGAATTAAGAATAAAAATACTCATATTGCACTTCGCAATGCATTAATTGAACATTTGTGAAAAAAAAAATTCAAATTCAAATGATTAAATTAATGTGATTTGTTTTGATTTAATTAGTGCTTGAAATAGACTACTTTTAATTTTAAGATGTAATTTTAAGTTTTTTTAATACATTTATTTTAATGTCTTTTTTAGTTCTCTTCGTATATTATATTATTTAATTTTAAAAATAATAGAATGTATTTATATTATTTATTATTAAAAAATATTATTTATTTTATTCATATATTTTTAATATAAAAAATATATTCAAATAATAACTTTATTATAAATAAATATATGAGTGTATATTGCAAATATTGAATAAATTATGGATGTAATATGTAAAATGTTTAAATAATATAATATTAGTATTGGATAAAAATATGTGAAAAATTTTCTTTTTGGAGTTGAAAATGAAATAAGCTGCTAAAATAAATTTACTGTAGCATATGAATTTTAGAGCAAAATTTGCTGCATTTTAATGTTTATTGTTGGAGATGCCCTAAGAATTCTTATAAATAGTTTATTTTGTAACATATTTTGGTAATCTTTTTTTTTTTTTTTTTTTTTTTTATCAATTTTGCTTCAAATTACTTGAAGTTTTATTTTTTGAACTTTCTAAACAATATAGGTTGTTTAGTTGTTCACTTATTTTATCAATTAGAACATTCATATCTAATTGTGGTGACTTTCTGATAATTGAAGTTTTTAGTTGTTAAATAATTAAAAATTCTAGTTTCCATTCAATTTGTTTCTTGAATGATCCAAAATGTGAATATCAATAGATTGTTGCGAGTTTTATTTATTAGATGAACCAGTTTATTAGATAAACTTGGTTCGCACGCAATGATTGACATATCATTCATTTCAATTTATGAATTATATATATCATGTTTTCGAACAACAATTACTTACTATTTGGATAAAAATTACAAATGATATACATGGACAAATAAGTTTATTCTATATGCTCAAAATATAAAAATAACTATAATTTTTTATTTGAATATACTTTCTAATAAATAATGACTACAAATGATTTTTACTAAAATTTATAAATAATAGATATTAATTATTTTACACGAGAACGAAGTTGGTTCCTAAAAATTTTATTAATTAATATAATTATTAATTTATTGAATATTAATAATTAAAGAACTGATAGTATATGAAAAGAGTTGACAAACATAACGGCTTGTAAGCTCTAAAACCAGCCATTAGATCAAGTGAGCTGTAAACCTTTCAATGCCCCGATGAGAAAGGTGGATCACATTACTGTAGATGAAGGAACGCCCGGATTAGAAAGGTCGATCACATTACTGTGAATGAAGGGAAGAAAGACAGCGGCCAATGTAAACTAACAAGGAGTAAATCAATACAAAATGATCTAGCAACATTACATCTTCCCAGAGATGTAGCCCGACAACATCATGGAGTATGCAAGAAAAAAATATATATATAACTGACATCATTGGATATAGGTTTTGGGTTGAGTTCGACTGAACCAACCTTGCAAGCCAGCCAATGCCTTAACAAAATATTTACCAGCAAACTGATTTACAAAATTTATAACCATAGGAAAAGCTGGATTCAGATGAGATTCTACAGTGATATTCATCTACCAACCAACCTATGCTTAGTTTGCAAGGTAAAACCTACTTTTACAGATGACTTGTTTAGTTACCCTCATCTCTTTCTCTTAGATCCAGCCTTCTCCATGGATCCAGAACCTCCTTTACCTCTACCTGCTATCTTCTTTTCTGCTGATGAAGACCCACCTTTTACTCTGCCTGTTGGGGTTTTTTTCGCATTTGAATTTGCTGTACCTTTTAGATCCATCTCTACTTTGATTCCTGCAAAATATCCTAGACATCAGAATCCATCATTTCTTTTTCCAATGCACTCAAGAACTTGGCAGACATGCATGCTACAACAAATTAATTATAAAATAAAACACAATTTTTCAAATTTAGTGACTGAGAAAGAAACATAATTATTGAAGGCACAATGCGCATTAAGGTGCAAAGGGAACCTAGAGCCAAGGAGCAAGGCAACAAGGCACAAGCGCACACCTTAGTGACATGAGGTGCAAAAGATGAAAGTTTATATATGCACACACACATAAATATAATCTATTGTAAGTTGGCACGAATAAAATGTTTATATGGTCACTCAGATCTACAAATAAATGCTAGAGATCTATAAATGAAGAAACAATTAAAGAAATTGGTAAAAAAAACAAATGTAAACTAAAACATTATAGAGGCGCGATGTGAGGCATATGCCTTGACAATAAGGCGCACACCTTGTTAACATCACCTGCCTTTGAGTGTTTGAGGCGCTACAGCTTGTGCCTAGTGTGTTTTGTGCTTCAAGCATGCGTGTTCAGGCATGCCTGAGTTACGCTTTTAACAACCATGAAAAGAAACAAACTATAAATAAGCATCACAGCACATAAAGAGATAAAGAAGAAAATTACACTTTACCTTTTGAATTCAAACTATGAAGTTCAGACTGCAGCTTCTCACCATCAGCAGTCCTATCTGACATGAGAATAAAACAAATCAAATAACCAACACTAGCATGTTCAAACGTACAGTCCAATATAGCACTCTCAGAAAAGTTTAACCCACAAAATCCCCCTTCCCTGTGTTGTTTAAGGAATAGATTGTGTAGACAGCCCACCAGTTTCCCTAGCCATGAGGACATTGTTAAGAAAGATAGAACATGCAGAGCCTTTACTTAATTTTTTCTAACCATAGGATCAAAATTGGGAAAACTTGATCTGAAGGTATATTTTAGCTTTTCATCAGCGAGGCAGGACATAAATAGCAAAAGGCTGTGGAACTTCCATGTGAACATACATACATTCAAAAGAACAAAAGTAGATCCTAAACTCGCCCTCATCACATACTCAAATTTTGAGCACGACTCTTTCAGCTAAACATTTATAAAACAAGTATACAACACATGCTCATAGGCTGATCACTCAATTGTTTCTAATAAACTACTTAGAAATCTGATATGGAATTAGTTTTTCATCAACAAGGCAGACCATAGATAGGCAGGAGGTTGTAGAGTTCCCCACACAAACATGGATGCAACCTGAAGTACATGATTATATACTCTTCCCTTGCTCATCAAATGCTCACAGTAAGCAGTAACTGTTCCTTATAAACATTTCTAATACATCATGAGAGAGGATATGGAGGGAATGGAAAAAGTTGAAAAATAATAATTTCATTGGGGTTGCACATTTTATTCATATGTAGGGCCCAAGTATGAACAAACAACAGTTATTAGAGCACAAACTCTGTAGGTGATACAAAAACTACATGGTGATATCAATCAGAACTATAACACAATATAATACTCACCTGAGACCTCTGAGTCAGAAGGGTTTTCTTCGTCACTTTCTGCTAATGCATCACCTTTTTCCCCAGCTAAACTGTCATCAGATGGTTCTAAAATTGCTGAAATGCGCTTCTTAGGGGCCTTTTTCACACCAGGTAGTGGGACTAAATCTGCAGCTCGTAACATCAATTTGTTTCCTTTATATGCTCTGGTCAGTGCTGCTTTGACAGCAGATGGGACGCCATCCATTGGATTTTTATGCCCCTAATTCATAAAGGAAACATGAGACGATTTAAAAGTTTAGAAACAGCTGATGCAGCACTTAATATAAAAAAGACATGGAAACCTGAAATTTTGATAACTCCACAATAGTATCGACATCTTCCTGACTAATTGAATAAACATTCATGAACTCCACAACCTTCTCAACAGCTTCATCCTGGTTACCATTTCAGAAAAAGAAGACATTTAGGTAACTTTGAACTTTAAGATATTATTATTATTAGTTGAAAGCACAAGTGCTTGGCTAAAAGAAATCAGGCAGCCACTTCCACAACTAGTCAATTAGTGCAACAAAAGAAATTAATCTCTGAATCTTGTGAATGTATAAATTATATATCAAAAGCTGTTCCAAGTCAAAAGAAAAATTAGCAAGTAAATTTTCAAACCTTTGGCAGTATCCGAAGAGGATCAGTTAATTGTTTTAATAGAAGAGTGAAATATTGAAGTCGAAGAGTCTCCCTGCAAGATTTTGCAAACAAAGGCAGGTGAGTAGGTTGAAGGAAGGAAAAGGAAAAGCACTGTGAATAGCAGAATGCAAATCAGCAATGAAAGTAAACCAAACAGAGAAACAAGCAAATTTCTCCATTACTTGTTCTATTCTAGTTCTTTCACAAGTTAGACACATTTACCAAGGTTGAATCATGTGGATGTCCTCTATGTGCATATCTGTTTGTTTCTCTTGTCCTGCAGTTCCTTTTAAATATAGATAGCTAAAAAAACTTTACTAAGTCCTCATAATAGACAAAAGTTATCTTAAATTTTAAATAATACTCAACAACTACAGACATCATTCTTCAATTATCCTGCACGTGCAGAATTTTCTTTTGTATGGTATTTGAACATGTTTTATATTCTGACATTAAACTCTTCATGATTTATCTTTTGAGTCAACAAAAATTTACATTCTGGTGTTACCTCCCCAAATTAGATTCACGAGAAGCAAGAAGATGAACATGCAGATCCTCCAAAAGCCTCAAATTTTTTCCCATAGTTGAATTTTTTCCCAACCACCCACCAAACCTGTTAAAGTTCCGTTCTCCCTGAAAAAGCAAATCCATTTTAGAAGATCATATCCCAGTGAGCTGAAAATAAAAATGCCATACACTGCAATTTATCAAATCCAGGCATCACATAGGAATTATGACCTCAGAAATGCATCAAATTGGTTCCCAAACCATAATTTGAAACATCGGCAGCATAATGGTGTACCAGCTAATACATAACATAATTTTAGCCTCCACATACGTTATTTAGTGATTTGTTACATGGGATTGTGAACAGCTCATTTTCCTTTTGTTTTTCAATTCTGCCTACTTTTTCTGACTCTAAACTTTCATTTTTGCTTGCCAAATTAATTCCATAGATTTTAACCAACATACTTCTAGATTTACCCATTTGAACATAATTGTTCTCAGTAGCCATTTTAATCATACGATGCAAATTATGGTCACAAACAAAACCAAGAGTGGCAAGGACACTGTCATGATTTGATGTAATAAGACAGAAGAAGTAAATGATTAACTTCTTTGCAAGGAAAGCAACACCAGAGAATATAAGACTGACAGACTTTGTAAGACAAACTCATGAATGCACAATGATATGGACAATGCTGACAGGTTTGGTTGTTGGCAATGGCATGATAAAATCCTGCGATTGATTCAAGGAGTTGCAAAATTAATTTAATGTTAGCATGAAGATTCTTCTCATTCAAGGGTATTTAAGATAACTGGAAAAGACATATCTAACCATACAGCAAGTTAACCCCGCAATATTTATTAACTAATTTTGCCACCAAATTAGCAGTGGTAAGTAAATTTATCAATCAGACCTTTATTTTCAGAATAACTATCACAAGTCAAAATTTCAAATATGAGCCATGATAAGCCAACAATTATTAACTACCCTTCCATCTAGTGAACTAGAAAAAGAAAATGCACAGCATGCTCAAGATTCAAGACATATTTATTACCTGTTCAAGTGTCTCTCTCTGTCCGTGCAACAATGCAGAACTGAATTAAACAATACAAATAAAAAAACAGCACTCAGACAAAATTAAAAGCCATGAAAGAAATCTCAACATTCCTGGGTCTGTAGGGTAATACATACGGAATAATACAGGATGATAGGGAACCAGCTTGAGAGAGCTGCCACTGCCGATATCTTCGAATCTGCACATTAATTATATCTCCGTCGGCAATAGATTCAGCAGCTTGAGCAATCATGCTCATTCGTTTCATCCCATTGTCATCCTTAGCAATTGAACTTGGTCTATAATTAACATAATTCTCCTGCCAAATTTAAAAAATAAATTAAAAAAAAATGCATAAAATATATGATAAAATAAAACTTGAGGTACTAGGCTTATTTTTATTACAAAATGATACCATCGATCAACCAAAAATTCCCCACAAGTATCAACAACATAGGATGCATGGAAACTTTAACCAGTAGGAGATTTCCCCATTTCAGAAACTTCACAAAACACCTCAGAAAAGTTTTGAGGCTGTTTCTGGAAATTTGAAAAATTAGAAAACATGTTTCTAGTACAGAAACATATTTCTTCAGCTATCTTACAAGAAAGAATTGAAATTCAAAATTGACAAATTTTCCGAACTGAACAAAATAATTTATAATTCAACAATTAATTAGTAGTAATAAAATACTTTTTATTATCAACATGTATTTTATTTATATATAAATATAGAAATCTAAAGTTTATGTATAAACCCCTATAATTTTTTTTTTTTCAATATTTACATGTTTCCCTTGCGTTTTCATTTCCAATATTTTTAAAAAAATGTTGCTCAGCATATTTCCATGTGTCTGTTTCTGTGCACTTAGTCAATAATTGATTTCATAAGCTATTTTATTTCCTTTTACTGCAAGTAGCTATAATTAAGAGCAGCAATTGGAATAAAACTCAGTATAAACCAAGGTACAATGTGAAAGAAGACAAAATGTATTAAGAAAAATTCTTAAATCTTATAGCCTAAAAGTTTTCAAGAACCTAAGTCAGATTGCACAGTGCATAATGTCTCTTTTGATCACCTACTCCAATAAGGCGATAACTATGCCACTGCACAAAAGATACTAAAACTATGGTGATTAACTTAAAATTAGCAAGAAGTGAACAATATCGACTCCAGCCAGAAGATACTTTAACATTGTTTTTTCTACGGAATATGCCAAAAACTGAATCCAATTCAACATGTCTCACATTTTGAAGGTAACATCTGGAGGCTCTAGGTTGGAGGGATTTCTGATGTCAGCTACAAAAGCACCAAAATACAGATCAACTTTACTGTGCATCAAGGATTGCCTAAACTCGTATTATATTATATAAAAACTCAAAGGATCTCACGTTTGAAGTCTGCAAGATAGTAGGATTTTTTTAAGTAATCAACCAAAAAGTTGGAAAGCCCTATATTTAAATCAATCAACCAAGGAAGTTCAATTATTTTGTAGGGTCTAAATGTTCATGAACTTTTGTGAATGGCAAATAAGATGCAGGTATTTAAAGAAAAAATAAAAAATAAAACCTGAATAAGAAGAGGAACTAAATCAGGATCACTCATGCTAAGGTCAATCCGCTCATCCATTCTCAGCTTACCCCCATTAAAGCCAAAAAGCCTACAACACGAAAGGTTAGAAATTGTTAGAATATTTTCAAGTATTTAATATTCATGTAAAGACAAAAGCTTCATCATATACAAAATGAGAAAGAATTAAGTGCTTCCTTTAAAAAATAAAAAATCTAAGAGGGAAATGAGAGAAGAAGGTACTACTATCAGAAGCCACTGCATTTACATCCACAAAAAAGATTAAAAAATAAGTGGAAAGGAAATATCTAACTAGAGACCATTCAACATAGGCAATGGCAAAGACAGCATGACAAATGATAATGCAATCATGGTAACATTACAGCAAGTTGGAGTACTTCCGGTCTAACTATGACTTTCTCCTGATATGTAGTCCTTTAGCACAATCAAACAATTAAATCAAAGGAAGCCCGCAGAACTGGGTAACAACTTTTACAAAATGTTTCAGTGAAGTCAACCACATAAATTTTTGCAAGGGTTTGATATATTTTTTTTTTTCAAAAGGAAAGTGCAATACAGCATAAAGAATTATTCCAAGAAAAGGCATCACCGCTTGCAAGAAGAAAATGGTTGTGAAGACAAAGATAGGATCGTCATAATCATACTTATCAACAGCTGTGAATGGAGAAATATCTTCATCCTTTGCACTGCTGAGAAGGCGATGCCTAACATCGTCATACTTAATGACTGGCATGGATAGACTCATATATTGTAATTGGTTTAATGCCATGCGCAAATCTCCATTCACTCTCTCTGCCAGTTCCTCGAGTGCAATCTAGAAAATAAAGGAAGAAAAGAAAAATGTCAATTATGGAATTAGTTGAAAATCAACATTCACCAAAATGCTATCATAAGAAACCAGCAGAACAAGTTCCTCAAGAGCAATCTAGAAAATAAAAACAAGAAAAGACAAGTATAAAATTAGTTGGAAATTAACATTCACAAAAATGATACCATAATAAACCAGCAGAGCAAGATAATTGCAAGTAAGATCACAACAATAAAAATAATTGGATAAGTTAGTAAAAATAAAAGGATCAATTAATGATCCAGGACATATTTGTAGAACTCCAAAACAATGCATAGAGTTAAAATTGTACGCAAAGAAATGCCACATTTAAGATTGCATTAAAATTACTTATAAGATTAACATTAGATTGCAGCAAAGCTTCAATAATTTCATTCAAAACTGGATTATAGATAGAATCACTTGCTATAAAGAATAACTCAGAGGCTTCAAATGCAATGTGAAGAATGCATAAATTATCAAAGAATATCTGCACAAGATAAGTGCACAATGCAAACCCCAAATTGAGAAAAATCCAATTAAGCTTCGTTCCAATGAGCATGCTAAATTTACCTCATTAACTTTAAGGCCCTCTGCATTGGCAACTTGCATCAACCTCTTTGCCATCTGCCATGAAACAAATTCAGCATCAATTATCTCATTTATTGTTTTCAGAGAATTAGGTACGAGGCAAATAGTTCAGGCAAAAGAAAAAAACACACACACACACACACACAACTAGACCATGAAAGCCAAGAAAAAAAATCTCCCTCCGTCAATGAATCAGATTTATCAAAAACTACCTCACATTCTAAACAGAGCATCTGAGGAAACAAGTAAAAAGGGGAAGGCCAGAGGAAGACTACTATGGTTTATAATAAACAGTGAACATAGAGAAGCAGAGTCACTAGGAATTCTATACATGCAGAGACACACATTAAATGAGCATGTGCAAATCAAAGTAAGGATGAATATAATAGAAAAAGGCATGGTATCTATCTTTATGTAAATAAAATCCCAAACTGATTGCTCCCACACAAATTGACAAACATAATGCATCTGTTTCTAGCCCTTTCCTCAAAAAAATAACAAAATAAAGATAAAGAAGATATAAACTCTATATTTGGCACGGCAACAATCTGAACATGACTTAACTCCAATCAAATCCTGTATGAACTCCCTTTATAAGAAGACAGAAAATTCCTAAATCCATCCCTCAAATCTCTTCCAGGCACCTCAAATTCAAGCGCTTTTTTCCTTGAGATGTATAGGCCAATAAAGCGTCTGGTAAAATATGATAGTGTTTCTATACAATAAAAGTAAAGTAGCCCCACACAACAAATTGTGATTCCTTAAACAACTAAACACAATAACCAGGATAGTAACCTAAAGCTTAGAATACTTTGATGCAAGAAGCTCTTTCTATAAATTTGTTCCTATCAGTACTGGCAAGTTCTTGAAACTTTAACCAGGATAGTAACCTAAAGCTTAGAATACTATGATGCAAGAAATCCTTTTTATTAATGTGTTCCTATCAGTACTGGCAAGTTCTTGAAACTTTAAGGCCAAACAATGACTAAAGGCACAACCTTGGTTACTGAAGTTTCACAACACAAAAGTCCATGCAGAAAGGAAAAAAGAAATAAACAAAGGAAAAAAAAAGAGTTGGCTTTGTTCGCTTTTCCATATTCTGTTTTAATGTCAACAGCTAGGCAATTTCTCACATCATGATTCCCATGCTGAACCCAAAGAACAGAGAGAGAGAGGCATAGTTATAAAATTTTGATTCAAAGATAAAGCCTCATACAGATTCTATTATTAGCCCAACATTAACATTACAACAAATTCCCAACCCCAATGCCATCATTATCGCCAACTCCAAGGCCATTGCTGCCAGCACATTCCCACCATATCCATCTCTGCAATCATTACCAATAGTCCCACCACCAACATCACAGTTTTAGACGCAATCCATTGCCACAACCCATTCCAAGATCCAATGCAGATACTACCACCATCCTACTTGGCTACTTCTAGCCACTACTATGGTTAACCCCGCCAATGTATTTATTTTGCACCACTTTCTAATTCAATAATATTTCAGCTCGCAATTATTGTCGTGCTACATTATTCAGCTATTCAATTTTCAGCACCGGAATCATCTAGATCCTAGTCCAATGCTTAGTTTTACCAAACAATACCTAACAGTTGACACTCACTAGTTTTGTTAGATTCCAAGTGAAATGCCAGTTGAAGTTCAAATCGGTTGTCGAAGGGCCATACTGCAGATTCCAAATAACACTTCCTGCTCAAGCCTTGTCTTTATCCATTCCATAGACAAAAATACTTCACATGCACTGCTCAATGAATCTTAATTTTTTATTTAACCAGAAATGAAGTGCCAATATCATTTTAGGGACAATATTGAAGAGTTAGGATTTTTGGCCTGGATAAAAATGATGATTAACTGCTCAATGTCTCTCCAAGGAATGAGTTGCAACTGTTCATTTCTGTTGAATAATTCCCCAAAGAATAACAATACTATGACGTTCAGCCATCACAAAATAGATCATGCAGCAGGGGTGAAAAAAATATGGCCCTCCTAGGTAGAACGGTTAAGAGTACTGCAAAATTCAAATGCCATATATCTGCAGGATCCTTGTTATGGCCCTGATTGGATTAGATGGAAACAAAGCCGAGTAGTCCCCTTTTAGAAATCAATAGAACTAGCTACTTATCAAAACCTATAATCTTGGACTTAACAGGAGCATAAAGTATCACATCCACATGCACCTTTACAATTGACAAGCAAATCTGCAGAAGCTGCTTTTTTCTTTAGGAAGATGGAAGGGGGATGCACAGCATGGTTTTAAATATCAACAGCATGTTGAAGAATCAGCCGATGCATAACATAATTTTCACCTCCTGAATACGTTACATGGGATTGTGAGCAACTCCTTTTTCTTTTGCTTTTCACAGCCAGATAGTCAGTCCCCTTTTAAAAATCAATAGAACTAGCTACTCATCAAACCTATAATTTGGACTTAGCAGGAGTATAAAGTATCACATCCACATGCACCTTTACAATTGCCAAGCAAATGTACAGAAGCTGGCCTGTAACCTCTTTTCTTTGGGAGGAGGGAAGGGGGATGCAAAGCATGGTTTTTTTATTTTTTATTTTTTTAAAAAAAGGTAGCATGTTGGTGAATCAGCCGATACACAACGTAATTTTCACCTCCCGATACATTACATGGGATTGTGAACAACTCCTTTTTCTTTTGTTTTCCAATTTCTGCCTACTTTTCCCAACTCTAACCCTTCTTTTTAGCTTACCAAAATTAACAGGGACTCTTTAATAGAGAGTCTATAGCCAGTATACTCCTAAATTTACCCATTTGAACATAAATGTTCTAAAAATTCACAGTAGTGGTGGCCATCTCAGTCTAAATTTGGTCCAATACTATTAAACTGAATCTGATATTGATACAGTTCACAAAACCATTATTTAAAACATAGGTAAGAGGGGGTGATTAGCCAACATAATATAACATGTTGATGAGCGCAACAGACTGTCTCTTAACATCTCAAGTTCACATCATGGGAAAGTTAAGGAAACCAGAAGCAAAACAAATCTAAATTTAGTGGAGAAAAGATAAACCTGTTGTTTTGTAGGCTTCCGAAAACTGAGAAGCAGGCAGTAGTTCACTAGACTTTTAAGTTTCTGACTATAACGATCATTACAAATGCAAATTATGGGAATTTTGGAAATCTTTATGCTAGCAATAAGATCAGCAATTCCTCCTCTGTCTCCCGCAGACATCCCATCTACTTCATCCATGATTAGAACAGTTTTCAGATGCTTCGACCTAAAATGTTATGATATCAAATTCATTGTGGGGAAAAAATCCGAGTAAGTGTAATGTAACTGTGAAGTAAAGGTTAAAAAATGTTAACCAACCTATCCATTTCAAAACCCAAAGCTTCATTGCTAATAAGTTCTTTTATACAATTTGCATTGCTTCCACCAATTCCCATATTAATCTTGGAATCTGCCTTTCCCCTACTGTCACTGGCATTCACCTAGACAATACACACACAATGTGAATACCAAGCAGCCAGCTCTTGAAAGTAACATCACCAAGTAGCAAAATTTGACAATAAACAATAGTGAAACAAATTCAATTGTTCAACAAAACTTTAGTAAAATGCCAAACCTCAATTACTTGGAAACCTAACATCTGTGAGACCAGCTTTGCTGATGTTGTTTTTCCGATACCAGGTGTCCCACTCAACAGCACAGCCTTTTTGGTACCAGAATCATTCTGTTTCTTGCCCTTTCCTTTGTTTCCAGCATCAAGGAACTGCTGATCCCAATTTTTCAGCCAACTATGCAGCTGATTAACCTACATAAGGAAAAGCTTATTGCACTACTTCTAGAGGCTCTATATAACTTAGTAAAATTCAAGTAGCTACAGAAAATCAGGAAAGGTAATGACTAATAAACATACCAGTGACTGATTCCCAACAATATCATTTGGAGCCTTTGGTCTATATTTTTCTGTCCATGGAAGAGAAGACAGTTTAGTAGTTTGTTCTTTCTGTTTTGCAGGAAAGGCACCAACAGTTGAATTTTTGCGACTCGCATTTGTTGTTGAAGTGGTGCCTACACATAAAATCCTCTTTACAATCTTTGCAAGAAAATTTCAAACTAATTACATAAACCAATCAAACAAATTACAAGGAAAGGACAAATTAAATTGGCAGGAAGGAAGAAAGAATCACTTGATGCACCTTACATACAAATAATCAACCATTAGATATTAATTTGCTACCATAATCTAACAAATATTACTTAGCCATTTAGAGCATACTCATACTCTTCACTTCTGTTTTTTTAGGACTTGTCTTCGGCATAGATGCAACTTCCTCCATTGGCTCCTTCGCCTCTTTTTGAACTGGAGCCTTTGCAATAGATGACCGTATCAAATCAAACAATCCATCCTCTGTAAGGAATGGAGTTCTACATAAAAAAAAATCCAAATTAGCAATTAACATGAGCCAAAGGATTAGAAACGGAAAAATGTCAGTGTTTGGAACTGAGATAACCTACCCAAGCTCTTTAGCTTTGCTAGATTTTCGTCCCTCAATATCTTCATCACATAAAAGATAACTCTGCAAACAGATAGTGTTGGTAAATTGTTATAAATCCACATGAACCAAAGCAAAACATAGTATAGAAGCAATAACTGACTGTTTTCTTGCTGACAGATCCAGTAATGCGACCTCCATGTCGTTTAATTAGATCTTCTGCTTCTTCTCTTTCCAAACTGCAAGCGTGATCAAAATCCAAAACACAACATTGTATAAACCAATTGCAAAAACACTTCAATGTACACAATCAGAGCTGCTGAGCCATCTCAACATTCAATACAATCACTGAATATTACAAAATGCAAAGCAGACACTGTGTCAACAAAAAAATAATATATTTCTGCTGAAAAGCATACATATATTTCCTTATATGTAAACCAAGTCCGAGATGTTTGTAAACAGCAACAAGAAAGGAAAATAAAATACCTGTCAAGTGTTCCACTAATTACAAAGGTCAAACCGGCTAAACAATCAGGTGCACCTTCAGGGACTTCCTGACAGAGAAAAATGAACAGAAAAGAAAACCAATATGTTGTTAATAAAAGATATTTTGGTCATTACTAAATAAATGTGCCAGGACTCATATTTATCTGACCTTTTCTCCTTTGTGTGGAGGATCTTTTCTTTCACCAAAATTCATATATCCACCCCGTCCACTTCCTCTGCCTCTTCCGCCTGTCAGAGCTGTTGATCCACCTCTTCCACCACGGCCTCTTCCACCAGACTTCAAAGGAGATTCAGTGACATCATCTTCATCGCTGGCATTGTGATCTACAGGTTTCTGGGCAACTCCTCTACCTGAACCACTCTTCAATTTCTTACTGGGAGGGACCCCAACTGCATTCTTCTTATTGTTGGGCAAGACAAAGTCATCATCATCTTCACTCTCCACAACCTTGTGAACTTTCTTTGAAGGAGGGGGTTTCACTGATTGGTCACCATCATTTTGAATTTTTCTCTTTGCTGGAATTTCCTCAATTTCTTTTTCAACTTTTGGCTGTTGTTTATCTTTCGCAAAATACTTACTAGTTTTCCTTCTAACTGAAATATCTTGGCCTCCTTGAACCTAATTTTGTTCTAAAAATTAGGCACTTAAATGAAATATTATTAAAAATAAAGTTCTCAAACCCAGCTTTTTCACAACAGGCAGTTCACATGAAAAAATAAAAATAAATAAACACCATTTAATTTATACTTTTACATCCTGGATGACAACTTAAATCTCAACCTATTAAAGCAATTAAAGATAGAATGACATATCATCATCTAAACATATCCAACACAGGAGCAATCAACTCACTGGAGGTTCAGACTTTGATTCAACTGAAGAAGGTTTCACATCTGTAGCAGGTTGTGGAGACGATGCAGCAGCCCCGTTGCCTTTGGCATGGGCCTTCATAAACCATTTCCTAATATCTCGTTGCTATAATCCATAAAGAAATATTTAGATAAAATTAAAAAAACCTAAACACCAAGAGAATGGAAATTAAAAACATTTAACTCTTATTTAAAAGGAAACCCCATTTGGGGATATGCATATAAAAGACAATTTTTTCTAAACTACAGAGATGAATCTCTAAATCTTATAATGTACTAAATCTAAGCATTCAGAAGACCATCTTTTGTCTGTAAATGAATTTAAAGAATCAAAATTTGTTGTTCACCTCCCAGAAACAGCAACAATTCTCTCAAAAGAAAAAAAAAAATTCCCAAAGTCTTTAAGGAAGCCCAAAACTAAAACCCTGTTATGCTCTAGTTATTGCCAACTATTCGATACTAGGGCAATACAAAGAAAAGGAAAGGAAACCTAACTCACCATTGTCAACTGAGGCTTACACAAAAATCCCAATCCGATAGATTTTCGACTTGTTCAATGCAAACTGTATAACAACAAACGGCGCATGCGTTCAAATGTTAAAATTTAATTTAAAGAGAGAAAACTAAAACATAAAAGAAAAAAAGATTGTAAAAATATAACATAAAAAGAAAAGGACTCAAACCTGCGTACGTTCAAATTCCAAAGTAGCGACGCCGGCTAGTTGATAGATTGCTGTTGTTAAACAAAGGGAACAATGAGAGTCCAGAAAGAGCTTGTGGACGATCAGGATGCAGGCAAGGAAGGAAAAAATTAAATTAAAAAAAAAAAAAGTAAAAAACGTGAATTAGAACTATCCACTGAGATTGGATGAAAATTATGATGTCATCCTCCTAGTTTATGAGGTGAACTTAAACACCCTTATACTTGTATTCTGTCAACAATATAGCCCTTCTGCCAAAAAGAAGGTGAATTTGCCGTTGGCTATGAATAAAAGGACTAAATTACCCCCATGAACATTGGAAATTTTCGTTATTTACCAAGAGTTATAACAGAACAGGCTTGAGTGGAAATTCGTGTAAACACTCTCATTGCATTCCAGCATGTGAAGAAGTGTATCAAATATTAATAACAACTGTTCATGAATCTGCGTCGGGGGGAATCATCTCACTGGGACTAGGGACAAAGTTTTGGAAAAAAAAGTAAAAATTGGACCCAGAACTAAGTACTAAAGTAGACATTAAACCTTAAAATATAATTTTTTATATTTTTAACTTTTATCTTTAAAAATTCATACAAATTGGGTCATTCTTAAAGAATTTAATTATTCTTTAAAAAATTGTTACAATTAAGTTCAAAAAATCAAAATCAAATTTAACTTTAATGTTATTAATAAAAAGTAGTTTGAATAATAATACAAATTGATGAAATTGATTTAAAAATAAAAATTTATAAAGTTTTTAAATTTTTAAAAATTGTATATATATTTCCATAAATATACAATTTTTTGCTAATTTTATCTAATTTTTTGCTAATTTTTTAGAAATTTTGAAAATTTTAAATTTTTTTTTCTATAAGCCAAATTTTTTTAAAAAAATTTATAATCAAATGACATATATTTAAATAAAAAAAGAATAAAAAAATTTACATGCACTCAATAGTTCTTTAATAATTTTTAAATCTATAAAAAATTTAAAATTGTCAAAAATGTATTATTTGTACAAAAATTTTATGATCCTTTTATATATAAAACTTAATTGTAATTTTTTTTTTTAAATTTCTAGGTCTATAAAAAATATTTTTTCACTTTTTTAAAATTTTTAAAAATTAAAAATTATATTTTTTTAATAATAAAAATTTTGAAAAACTTCATACGTATATATTTTAATGCCAATTTCATCAATTTATGTTGTTATTCGAATTAATTTTTATTAATTAACATTAAAGTTAAACTTAATTTTAATTTTTTGAACTTAATTATAATAATTTTATGAAAAATGACTCAATTTTTTTTAATAAGGGTCTAATTTGTATGAATTTTCAAAAATTAAAATTCAAAATATAAAAAAATATATATATTAAAATCTAATGTTAACTTTGGTATCCATTTTAAGGTCCAATTTGCATATTTTCCCTAAGGTTTTTAATAATTTGAAAAAAAATATTTAAATAATTTAAAATAAAAAAAATTCGTTGTACATAAATAATTTTAAAAATTTGAGTATAATTGGAATATGTATGTATAACAAGAAAAACCTAGATGTTTTAAAAGCAAGAAAACCAAAAAAAAAAAAAAAAAGCAAAGGTATCAAAAAGAAGAGGTAAAAGAAGCTTGGGAAATTTGATGCCTATGGTAAATTGCGGGTGCAGCAAATGATCTGCTGGAGACATCTGACTAGCCCCTGGATCAAGCTCAATACGGATGGGGCGGTTCGCCGAAGTTCATTAAGATCAACTGCATATTAGTGTTTGTTCTATAACAGCGGCGATTCTCTGGGGTATCTTTGACGGTTTGTCCCTTGCTTGGGACCTAGGTTTCAGAAAAGTGGAGTTGGAATCTGACAGCAAATGTGCTATCATGTTTCTTCAAAAACATGCTTCTAGAACTCACAGTCACTCTCAGCTCGTCAACTTGATTTCGGACATTCTTAAGCGTGATTAGGAGGTGAAGCTTATGCACGCTTATCGAGAAGTTAATCATGCAGCCGACTCCATGGCAGAGTTTGCTAAGGATTTGTCTGTTGGGTGTCTTAGGTTTATGTCACGACCCAAAACAGGGGTCATGACCGGCGCTAGAGAACGGGAATTCTTTCGAATCCGGAACCCGTAGCAAGCCTAAAAATAAAATAAATCATGCCATAACAACAATAATCATATAATATGCAGCGGAAAAAAAAATCATAATATCATAATATTATCCACATCAACTGGATTTAAATCAAAATCTCATCTCATATATATAAATTCTCTTTAAAATAAAATACATGAAATCCAATACTTTAATTCATAACTACTGCAGTGTCTAGATAAAATAAATAAGACTCAAGTAGACAATTTACATAAAGAAGCCGGGGCGGAAGAAATCCGGCGTATCGACCTGCTACTGAGGTCTGAAGAAGTTGACTCTCCTGAAAAATAGTCAACGGAGGGGAGTCAGACCTCACTGAGTGAATTACTATAATATATATACATACACACTAAATGGTAATGCATACAATCAACAGTATATATATATCTAATATATATACAGGCAAATACACACAAATGCAGAAAATCATTTTATATGTTTTATTGAAAATCATCTTTTATGAAGGATCACATAGAACCCTAGAATATCGCAACCTCAGAAAATAGTGTTAAACAACACTCTAGTCATACAGGCTCACTTAATCCAAATATATCCACTTAATCCATTTGGACAGTAGACTGGCCCCGAGACACTAAGTCAACCGAGCACCAGCAGTCTGACTGTCAGTGTGATTGGCCCCGAGACACTTGGTCAACCGAGCTCCAGCAATCACACCCAAACCACATCTCACATATCAAATCAATATCCACAAATAGTTAGTAATATAGCCTAAAGTTATAGGCGTACCGGTACGTACTCGGTCCTAGTGCTGCCCACTAGGTAGCACGTTCTATCGATATCCTTCATTAATAAATAATATAAAACATTCATTCACAAAAATAAATGATGCATGAATGTAAATGAAATAACAATATAATCCATATATATACCAGAAATATACCAAAAGTAAACCAGGTATATTTCGAGTATATATACGTCAAATGCATTCAATCAAATTATAGATTAAGCTGGAAATATATTTAAAAACATTTTAAGTATATTTTATTTACAAAACATGTATATAATTTAATATATACCAAAAATAAACCAAAAATATACTTAATGTAAACTTAAGAAATAATCAAATTATTTATGCATATTTAATCAACATAAAACATGCATTTCTAAATCATGCATCCTAAGCATATATATATATAAAATAGTAACTCACCTAATGCGCTCCACGAGACGGGTCCGACGGGCCCGGTCCACTAGCCCTCGGTCTCGGCGCAACTAAACAAGAAATAAATAACCGATATCAGAATAACCCTAATAGAAATCCTAGAATTCAATCTAGAGTATTTAAATACGGAAACAGAATTAGGGTTCGACTGGACATCACGTTTTACGAGAATTCTATCGAAAATCCGACAGAACCTCCCCTGTAAAACGGACATCTCTCTACTCAAAAGAGTAGAGCCGACCCTGCAAAGAAACACACTTTGAAAAATAGGCTCAACACAAATCCATAACCCCTCGGTCGGACTCCAGACTACGGTCCACCGACCGGGGTCCACAAACACAGAACATATTCCAGATATACCAAAAATATCCTTAAATCACAGAACTACATTTTATAGGTAGAAATTACATAATTAACCTTGAAACACTATAAAAACCGATTAAAACTCATTTTATTAGAAAAACCGTATATTATATATATAATTGAAAATAATTCACGAAAAATAGTTTTAATTAGTTAAAAATACTAAATAATTTGTAGAAATCATTTTTATACCTTAAATAACTATTAAAACCAATTAAATTACATTTTTAGCCAATTTAGGGTAAAATTACCAAAATACCCCTATATATATATATACTTAAATTACTTCAAAAATTCACCAAAAATCATACAATTATCCAAAATTAATTTTATCAACATATTTATCAATAATATCAATATTTAAACTCAATTAACCAATTAAATTCAAATAAAAACACAATTAACCTAATTTTCTCAAAATCACATAAACTTCAATAATTCAAAATAAATACTTAGAAATTCATAAAAATTCCAAATAAATTCCTATAATTCATTTCAACACCTAATTCAACCATAAACTCCAATTTCATAATTTAAATAAGTAATTTCCAAAAATTAGAAAATAATATTAAAATATTCAAAAATACCCAAAAATCCAAAAATCTCCAAAAATTCTACAAAAATTCATACATGTAGATTAAGCTACTAGGAACAACATTTGTGAAGGAAGTTTTCCATGAATCAATCAATTCAAAGCTCAAAAAAAATCAAAAACCCTAATAGGCCGAAATTGAAAATCGAAACCTAAGCAATTCTAGACCATTTTAGCTCAAACCAAAGCTAGAATCACACTCACCGGAGCTCAAGGAGAAGAAAGAGACCGGCGGTGTCGAAAACGGTGGTCGGAATCGACGTGATCGACGGTGGATCGATTTTCGGCTTCTCCGGTCAAAATCGACCTCCAGACGCCGGAAACGGCCTCCTCAGGCGGCGGAATTGGTCGGAGAAGATGGTGGCACACCGGACGGCACACCCACGGTGAAGAAACGGCATGGCAGCGACCGAAAACGGAGAAGTGAAGAATCGGGAGGAAGAAGAAGAAGTCGGGGGCAGTTTTGTAATTTTCCAAACTTTTTGATTTTTGACAAATATATGTATATATATATACTTTATACTATATATTAAAATAATATTAAATTACACACATCAAATATACACCACACACATAAAAATATTACTAATTTAATAATTTATACTAAATAAAATTAATTAAATAACAATAAAACAATTAAATACTTAATAAAATATTAGGGTAATAATAAACCCTAATTAAATAAATATACACACACATGCTTTATTTAATAATTTAAAAATACGCATGAGTTCATGCAAGTCCGTAAATACATTTAAAATAATTAATAATACATTGTTTACGTGAAAATTTCCCCGAAAATGCAAGTCCCGGGAAAATTTTACGTAAAACACTGAAAATAATATACAGTAATTAAAATAGGTTTTAAATACATATTAACTCGTAAAAATATCATATAAAATACAGAAATTATTAACACTGCATATCCCGGTACAGTGTAAAAATATTTTTAAAAACACGGGATATTACAGTTTATAGGCCCCCCGGCAGGGTTGGTTCATCGGCTGGATTATGACCGGGTGGGAAGTATTACTGCTAGACTCGTATCTATGTAATTTCTCAGGCTTTTGCCTCGTTTCTTACAAAAAAAAAAGGTACAAAACCTAAGGGATTAGGAACTTGAGAGGGGACCTTCCTTATGCACAGAAAATAAATAAATAAATAAAATGCTGGGTAGACAAAAAGAAATCTCATATGGTAGTAGCAGGCTAATAAACTTGCTGTACAGAAAAGGGTAAAGCCGAGATTAAGAGGAAATAAACGCTAAAAAAAAGTACACCTGTGTGTTCCTTGAGGCAGAGAGACACAGAAAAGAAGAAGACGAAGAAGAAGAAGAGAGTCAAAGCAAAGGCATAAAAAGTTTAAAGTTTTATCTTTTCTTTTTATTATTTTTCTAAAAAATGGGAATTAACCAATAATAATAATGTTTATTATTGATGTCGTTCACGTATAGATGGATGGGTGGATGTGGATCTGAATCATAAAATCGGGTCTCATGCGCCCACTTTGGCTGTGTCACTTTGGCCAGACCCATCTTGTAGTTGCTCAACAAGTCCCTTTTTCTCCTCTAGTACCAGTATTATTTATGCTAAATTTTAGTTTCAATGATTTTTTTTAATTTTTATTTTTTATAATCAATTATTTATTTGACACTTTTGTTAAATATAAGTGAAAATTTTCAATGATATTTTTATTTTACTCTTTTTATTGAATTTTTATATTTTTGTATTTGTATATCATAGGATCAAAATTTTAATTATAAAATATATAACTAAATTCCTATATTTTAAAATTATGTCCAATTAAGCTCTTAAAATCTTAATTTCTAGTCAGTTAAATCCAATTCAATATTAAAATTTCGTTAGTATTTTATCTAATTAAAATTTAGGTAATTAACTCCTAATTAAACTTTATAAAGAAAAATGTGTATAATTTTCTAAAATAATTTAAATATATGTATATAATTAAAATTTAATTTTTTGATATAAACCATTAGTATTTAAAGTCCACTAAACTCTTATATTTTTGTTCACATTGATTAAAAAATATTTTAATTGGTCCTTATCATTTATGTACCTAATTAATGTAGGTAATTTCACTAATTTAAAATTCTATTAAACATTTTTATAAATATACAACCTTTCTTATATAATAATTTTAAATTTTCATCAATAATAGTATAAGATTTTAAATTTTCATTGATAAAAATTTAATTGGAATATTGAATTCTACAATTAATACCCTAAATCTACAATAATTTATATAGTTCAATTATAAATTTTTATTTGTCTTTTTTAAGAGTAATTTTTATTTGTCTATCAATTGCTAAATATGAAAAATTTATACCATCATTGAATAAGTTTAATATTTTTAAATAAATTACAAAAATAAGAAAATGTCACTAGTACAATAGATATTACATGCAACTCTTATGTCTTCAGCTTTTATATATTTTTTATAAACAGTGTTTTAGCTAAATATAAATTTTAAAAAATTACATAAATATTTTATTTTTAAAAATAAAATTTTAATGGTGCTATATATATATATATATATATATATATATATATATATTTTAGGAAATTTCAAAAAGTGACCTGTTTGACCAGTTTTTTTTTTTATGGTTCAGCCCTTTTTTTTTTAGAATTGGCTTTTGCATTTTCCCTTTTGGCCCGACATGTTTTTATTTTTCATTTTTCAACTTTTTTGTGGAGCAACATATGTATATATATATATAGGAAATTTTTAGAAAATTTCAAAAACTGACATGTTTGACCAGCTTTTTTTTTATGGTTCAGCCCATTTTTTTTTTTTTTTTAGAATTGGCTTTTGCATTTGGCCAGACATGTTTTTATTTTTTCATTTTTCAACTTTTTCGTGGAGCAACGGTTTCTCATTGGTTATTTTTGCTTTCATTTCTCATCATTTCATTTTCTAAGAATTTTGTGTGTTGTTTCTTTTCTTTCTTTATCTTGTCATTTTTTTGTTGTTTTTGTTTTTTAACCAGCATTTTTTTTGTTCATTTGAGTTTTAAGTTAGTAGTTATTTGGAAAGATAATAGTGATATTTTTTTTAGGAGAATTTCTACTCGTTTAAGCAGTGGTACTGCACAAGTTTCTCCTTTGTCTGAAAGAATAAGGGTATGGATTCTCTTTCATATGTAAGAGAGATACTGGTTTGTTGGCTGGATTATGACCAGGTGGGAAGTATTACTACTAGACTCGTATCTATGTAATTTATCCGGCTTTTTCCTTATTTCTTACCAAAAAAAAAAAAAAGGTACCAAACCTAAGGGATTAGGAACTTGAGAGGGGACCTTCCTTATGCACAGAAAATAAATAAATAAATAAAATGCTGGGTAGACAAAAAGAAATCTCGTATGGTATTAGCAGGCTAATAAACTTGCTGTACAGAAAAGGGTAAAGCCGAGATTAAGAGGAAATAAACGCTAAAAAAAAGTGCACCTGTGTGTTCCTTGAGGCAAAGAGACACAGAGAAGAAGAAGACGAAGAAGAAGAAGAAGAGAGTCGAAGCAAAGGCATAAAAAGTTTAAAGCTTTTTCTTTTCTTTTTATTATTTTTCTAAAAAATGGGAATTAACCAATAATAATAATGTTTATTATTGATGTCATTCACATATAGATGGATGGGTGGATATGGATCTAAATCATAAAATCAGGTCTCATACGCTCACTTTGGCTGTGTCACTTTGGCTGTGTCACTTTGGCCAGACCCATCTTGTAGTTGCTCAACAAGTCCCTTTTTCTCCTCTAGTACCAGTATTATTTATGCTAAATTTTAGTTTAAATGATTTTTTTTTATTTTTATTTTTTATAATCAATTATTTTTTTGACACTTTTGTTAAATATAAGTGAAAATTTTCAATGATATTTTTATTTTACTCTTTTTACTGAATTTTTATATTTTTGCATTTGTATATCATAGGATCAAAATTTTAATTATAAAATATATAACTAAATTCCTATATTTTAAAATTATGTCCAATTAAGCTCTTAAAATCTTAATTTCTATTCAGTTAAATCCAATTCAATATTAAAATTTCGTTAGTATTTTATCTAATTAAAATTTAGGTAATTAACTCCTAATTAAAATTTATAAAGAAAAATGTGTATAATTTTCTAAAATAATTTAAATATATGTATATAATTAAAATTTAATTTTTTGATATAAACCATTAGTATTTAAAGTCCACTAAACTCTTATATTTTTGTTCACATTGATTAAAAAAATATTTTAATTGGTCCTTATCATTTATGTACCTAATTAATGTAGGTAATTTCACTAATTTAAAATTCTATTAAACATTTTTATAAATATACAACCTTTCTTATATAATAATTTTAAATTTTCATCAATAATATTATAAGATTTTAAATTTTCATTGATAAAAATTTAATTGGAATATTGAATTCTACAATTAATACCCTAAATCTACAATAATTTATATAGTTCAATTATAAATTTTTATTTGTCTTTTTTAAGAGTAATTTTTATTTGTCTATCAATTGCTAAATATGAAAAATTTATACCATCATTGAATAAGTTTAATATTTTTAAATAAATTACAAAAATAAGAAAATGTCACATAGTACAATAGATATTACGTGCAACTCTTATGTCTTCAGCTTTTGTATATTTTTTATAAACAGTGTTTTAGCTAAATATAAAATTAAAAAAATTACATAAATATTTTATTTTTAAAAATAAAATTTTAATGGTGCTATATATATATATATAGGAAATTTCAAAAAGTGACCTGTTTGACCAGCTTTTTTTTTTTATGGTTCAGCCCATTTTTTTTTTTTTTTAGAATTGGCATTTGCATTTTCCCTTTTGGCCCGACATGTTTTTATTTTTCATTTTTCAACTTTTTCATGTAATATGAACTCTAAAAGGGATCAAAAAGTGCCTAAATATGAAGAATTCAAGCTAATTAGTTTAATTTCCTATTTTGAAATTAATTAGCTTGATATGGATGAATTTTGGAGTTATTCCTATTTTGGAGTCAATAAGGAAGATTCAAGAAAATTCTAGAAGATATGAGAAGATTCAAAGATATTCCAAGTCAAAGTCAAAGTTAAATAGTCAACAAGTCAAAGTCAAGGATCAATGGTTAACATGTGACATGACATGCTTCTATTCTTAGTTGTCATGAGTTGTCATTTTTCTTAGTTGTCATGACTTGTAATGAGTTGTCAATTTTGACTTTTCAAAGATAAATTGTCATGAGTTGTCCTATTTTGAAGGAAATCTCTTTAATTAAGGATTTTCCTATATAGGTATCTTTGAGAATAAGGAATAGAACCTTTTCCTTCAAGGATTAGGTTGTTTACATGCCTATATAAGGGCTAACCCTATGACATACGAATTTAAGCATTGAAATATTAAAAGTGAGGTTTTTCCTTAAACTTTGTTCTTTTGAAACTTTGCAAGTTTACTTGAATTGTTTCACTTCTACCTTTCATTACAATTGCTATGTTAGATTAAACTTAGAATTGTGTGATTGTTCATCTTATAATAGCTAAGTATCTTGCTTCAAATTAATAAACAAGGGGTTTAGCTCCATCAACACAATATATCCTTGATGATCCTTGGGCAAGATTTTAAAGTTGGACGCGCGTTCTATCTCTGTTATAGGTAGGGTTCGTATCATCATGGAGCAATGGTTTCTCATTGGTTATTTTTGCTTTCATTTCTCATCGTTTCATTTTCTAAGGATTTTATATGTGTTGTTTCTTCTCTTTCTTTATCTTGTCATTTTTTTGTTGTTTTTATTTTTTAACCAGCATTTTTTTTGTTCATTTGAGTTTTAAGTTAGTAGTTATTTGGAAAGATAATAGTGATATTTTTTTTAGGAGAATTTCTACTCGTTTAAGCAGTGGTGCTGCACAAGTTTCTCATTTATCTAGAAAGAATAAGGGTATGGATTCTCTTTCATATGTAAGAGTGATACTGTTTCTAAGAAGAGGATGAACAACGATGAATTTAAGAAGAATGACACTATTGCTAAGAAGAAAAAGAAATTATTTTTTAGTGAAAGCTATCCTAAAAAATCTAAAGGTTGCTTTAAGGTATGCTTACTTTTCTTCTAATTGTTATTTTTTTAATCTGTTATTTTTTTGTTGTTGCTTGTTGTGGCTCAATATGTTGTTTTAGGTTTATTGCTTTTTGCTATTTGTTTTTATTTTTTAATGTAATCTTTATTATGTATTTCAGGAATGGGAGTATTTCATTAAACTAAAGGAACGTTTTAAGAGTAGGATTTCTAATTGTGTGAATGAGAATGTCATTTCAAAGTTGAAGGAGAAATTGGTGAAAACTCAGTTGGATTTGTTTAAGAAAACTTGTTTTGGTTATTTTTTAAATATGCAGGCTTAGATTGTTCATTACTTGCTTTTAAGAGAAATAAGTCAATCTAAATCTGATGAAATTTGAATTAATATTTCTACTTTTCTTTTAAAGTTTTCTGTTGGTGAATTTGCTCTCATTATGGGGCTGAAATGTATTGATGATTTTGAGAGAAATAAGATTGGGAAATTTGTGAAGAACAATTTGGTTCATAAGTATTTTTATGGTTTTTCAAATGTGAAAAGGAGTGATATTGAAGATTGATTTCTTTCTACAGAGTTTGATTGTGATGAGGATGCTTTGAAGTTGGTTGTTCTTTATTTTGTTAGTTTGTTTTTGTTTTCTTCTTCTAAGGAGAAGTTTGTTAATAAAGATTTTTTTGGATATTGTTGGTGCTGATTTGTATAACTAGTGTCCTTAGGGAGAATATGTTTTTACTTTTACTTTGGACTCTTTAAAGGGAAGGCTTGTGGGGGATGAGAAGAAAGTTGACAGTTATTTTTTTATTGTCTTTTTGTGTTTTCATTGGCTTTACAAATTTGGTTTTATGAATGTTACACTTATTGTGATCCTGTGTTTGTTATTCATGATGGTTCTTTGATTCTTAGTCTATTGAATTAGTGTGATTTTGTTGCGTTGAATTTCAAGAAGTTGAATTCACAAATTTTGAATTAATCTTCTTCTAAGGTAATTGCTTTTTTTTCTCTCTCATTTTTTAGGCTTTGTTGTTTTTTGTTGATATTTATTATTTTTTATTGCTTTTTTATTTATTATTTTTGTAGTTGAAATTGAAAAATATTGTTCCTAGTCATGCTGAAGAGAAGTTATTGGATTTGAATGTTTTTTTTTAAAAAAAACCAAAAGTTGAGAAAGTCAATGTATCTTTTATTCGTGATGAAAGTTTAGATAGTGGAGATGATTTCCAATCATCTATTATGCAAAAGTCTAAAAAAGTGAAATCTAGTGGTTATAAAGAGTGATCAAGTGTTGGTTATGTTGTTGGTGATAGGGAGTCTATGTTGATAAAGAAAATTGATGATTAAGATAAGAAGCTTAATAAATAAATTTCTTTTTTGAGAAGTTTTGTTAAGGAGATATTTTCTATTTTAGAAGGGAAGTTAGACATGATTCTTCAATAGAATTTTTTTTGCATTTCTTCCAATGTTGATAAGAAGGATGCAGTTGGTTCTTATAGTAAAAATGAGAAGGATGATGCGAGTAAAATATATGATATTTTTTATTTTTTTATACTGTTGCTTTAGGTAAAGAGAAAAATGTATTTGATGAAGAGAACAATAGTATTGATGAACATAATACGAGAAATAAAGAAGAGAATAAGAAAAATGAAGAAGAGAAGGAAAGTGAAAAAAAGGACAAGGAAAATGAAGAAGAGCTGAAGAAAATTATTAAAGAGTAAAAGCTGAAGAAAAATGTTGAAGAGCAGAAGAAAAAAATGTTTCAGGTGTATTTGGTACTATTGAGGAATTTGATTTTTCTTCTTTTGATACTAATCAAGATTTTTTGGATAAGATAGATACTATTGTGAAAAGTTTCAAATAGAGAAGGGTAAATTTTCTGTTGTTGTTTTTTATTTCTTGTTATTTCTTTTTTGTTGTTTGTTGTTGTTCTTTGTCGCTTATTGTTTCTTTTTATTGCTTTTCTATTTTTTTTATTATTTAATTTTTTGTGTGTGTGTGTGTGTGTTTTTTTTTTTTGTAGGAAGCTACCCCTGAATCTGTTAATGTATATGTTAATCAATCTAAAAATCTAGTGAGAGCTATAGTTCCATAAATTGAACCTACATATGTCCAATCTATATCTGTGGTCCGTACTCTTGCAAGTTTGGTACATACAAAGAGGGTTGTGAAGCTGAGTGTGCATGTTAAATCTCCATTTGTTAGGGAGTTTGATTTAGGAGCAAACTTAAAGGATTTTGACAAGTCTTGTTATGCTCCTTGGCCTTTTAATAATGATGTTGCTCTTTAATTTGAAGAGCTTGGTCCTTTTAACAAATGGATTGATGAAGGACTTTATAAGCACAAAAAGTAATTATTTGATTTGTGTTTTTTTATATATTTGATTTTTCATACATTATCTATTTTTTAATATTATTTTTTATTCTTATTAGGTCAAAGTTCAAGTATCTTGAGAAATATGAGGTTCTAAGTTCTGGATTCAACTATAATGTTTCTATAGTTTTTTCCAAACATGGTTTCATACATTGTTTTATCTTGAGGAGCTCATCACGTGTTCTGTATGTTTGTTATTTTATTATTTATTGTCTTTTATGTTTTTTTTTGTATTATTGTTGTCTTTTTTTGTTGTAGCACCTTGATGTATTTTTTTATTATTTTAGAAAATGGGAGAAATTTTTTAGAAGTTGCAGTTTGAATTTTCATAATAATATATGCATTATTTGGTGAAAGTTTGCAGAAAGCTTATTGTTGTTTATTAGAAAATAAGTTTAATTTTTCTTTTACTCATGTTATATCCTAGTATATAATTGGAGAAGTGATGCTTATGGCAAAGCTATGGGTTGATGTTAAGCATATTCTATTTCTTGTACATGTCAATTCTCAACAACATTGGGTTCTTATAAGGTTCAGCATCAAAGATTGGTGTATTTCCCTATATAATTTTTTGAAGGGTACTCATGACAATGCTTATGTTGTTGAAGTGATTAAGTCTTACAATGTGATGTTGTTAAATTTTTTTTAAAAGAGATTGAGATTTTTTATAATCATATTGTTGGTGATAAAAGGCATTTACAAGTTGAAATTGTTTCTGATTTTCCTGCTTAGGAAACTACATAAGGATTATATTTTTTTAGTTTTTTCTTTTTTTATTAATTTCTTATTTTTAATTTTTTTCGATGATTGTGGCGCTTTTGTTGCTACATTTGTTGAATTCTTTATCCATGGCAAAAAGATTCCTAAAAAATTTAATGTTGAAGTTTATAGATTGAGGCTTGCATTATCTCTGTATCAATATGGTATGAGAAAGGTGCATGGTTAAGTGATAAATGATTCAAAGCAAACTTTTAAGATTGTAAGGAAAAGGAAGCTGAAGAAGTGATTTTTAGGAGTTATTTTATTTGTTTGTGTAGTGTTGTTTAGTTTTTTTATACTTCTTTTCTTTTGTACTACAGTTTGTTAGTTAATACATTAAATTTGAATTTGTGTAATGCACATTTATTTTTATTAATATAAGTTTTAAAGTTTTTTTTATGAATTTTTTTGAGTGTTAATGTTGATTTTTTTTAATTTTGATTGTTTATTGTTATTGCCTTTTGTTGCTTATTGTTGTCTTTAGAAGATATTGGTTGTTGCTTTTTGTTGCATGTTGTTTCTTTTTTTTTTTCTAGTTGTTGTTCTTTTGTTGTTTTAACACTTTTTGCTATGTTATTTCTTTGTGTTGCTTTTTGTTATTTCTTTGTTATTATTTTTTGTTGATTATTGTTGTTGTTTTTAAATTCTCAATGTTGTTGATATTAAAATGAACAAATAAGTAAAAAAATAATCTAAAATGCTAAAAATTAGGTAGCAACAATCACATTAATGAAATATGTGAATTCTTACAATAAGAATGAAAAATTTTATTATAAAAAAGGAAATGTTTCTTTTTAGTTTTTTTTTTTGTGCATTTCTACATGTCTTTCTATTGAGCCCAAGTTGTCCATACTTCCTACATTTGTTTTTATTCATTCTCCCATGGTGCTTTGAATATTCTTTTCTTTAGTCTTTTAGCATTTATTCTGCTTTGCGGTGGGTCTACTTGTATTTGTTGCTCTTCATCTAGAATTTTCCATGTTACTTGATTGGAATTGGATGTATTATTTCTTTGAATGTTTCTAAGAGTGCCTACTTTGTGTAAAAATGTGAGCAATATCTGTATGGATCTTGATTCATTTGCTTCAATATTACAAGTGCATGTAAACATGTCAGCTTATCAAGTTAGAACTTGTTGCATGTGCATTTTCTTTCTTCCATTTAGACAATGAATGTTTTATTCAAGTCATACATGGTGAATATTTCTTCATTTGAAGGTTTAACCTGCATTAAAATGATAAAAAATGAGGAATATAGAAATAATAACATGGTAGTGTTACTTGTTGCTTTTTATTATTATGTTTTTGCTCAGTTGTTGCTATAATATGAAATTCAACATTAAATACAACATCAACAAAAAAATCAAAAGAAAAATAATTATAGGATGAGAACAACTACAACAACACCAAAAAATAACATGTCTAATATTAAACAAAGAAATAATAATATAACCCGTAGCTTTAGGCTTTTCATGTAGTTGTCATTGATCATATCTTGTGGTCTTTTTGCAAGGCTGGTGAATGTAGATCTTGCAAGATTCCTACTTGTATAGGTCCATTCTTGTACTAAAGCATAGAGGTACTCTAGTAATGCTACTATCAGTAAGTCATTAACTTTCTTGATAATTGCATTCAATAATTCAGTTATATTTCAAGTCATTGTTGAGTATCTATTATTGATTAAGAAAGGTCTAGCCCATTTATGATACATAATGTTTTTCATTATCCGTTAATCAATCTTATCTAAGTCGTTCATGTGGTACCCAAACTCTTCAACGGTGTATGCTTTAATTGCCTAAAAAAAGAATCCTTAATGCTTTTATTGCCTTAAGTTCTTTTTGAAGTTATTTTTGAGGTTGTTTAAAAAATGGTATATACAAATACCAGGGGCTACTTCAAGGTATACTTTTATGTCTATCAGAAACTATAGACATTCCTTCTCTACAATCAAAAGCTTGTCTAATTTTTCCACAGAACCATTCCCAAGATTTATTATTTTTAGAGTCAATAATAAAGAAAGCAAGAGGAAATATTTTTCCACCAGCATCTTATGTTATTATTGAAAGCAACGTGTCGCCATATGTTCTTATCAGAAATGTATCATCGACTACTACAATGGGTCCACAATATTTCCAACCTTTTATTGATGCATCAATGTGCAATGAACATATAGAGGAATAAGTGGTCTTCTTTTGTATTGATGTTAACAATTGATCCTGGATTTGTTGTCTTTAACATATATAGGAAACTTGGTAAAAGTCCATAGGATTAATCTAATTTACATTTTAGCATTTGAAGTGCCTTATCTCTTGATCTCCATGCATTTAGGTAGTTTATATTGATGCCATACTCTTCTTTCACGTCTTTTATTATATTTGTTGGTGAGTATATGGTTTTGACACTTTGATATTTTGATTTTATGCAGTTAACCATTAAAGTTGTTGTTGCTTATTTTTAGTTTGCTAATCTAATATTGATGTTGTATGTGTGGATGTTGTTGAACTTTTTAACAATAAATCTATCTATTTTTTCATTTTTTAAAGCTTTTAGCACCTAGTTGCATTTTTTATCCAAGCATTTTACAACAAAGTTAAGAATGTTTATCTTAACAGTTCTATATTGGAAATGGTTCTTGACATTACTAAATCTTAATGCTTTTTTACAATCTTCTTTGTTGTTGTATATTACACCTTCTATAAGTTTTGATGTTATTTTGTTACAGATTGTTAATGATTCTTCAGTCCTATCTTCTAGTAGAAGCATGTTCATCATCATTTTTACATAATCCAGAAAATATGAATTTTACTTATTTACTTATGTTTATTGAGTTGTGTTCAAAAAGTGATACCATATATGTTTGAGTTGTTGATTATTGTTTCAACATGTTGTTGTTGAAGCTTGTTTCTAGAAATTCCTTCTTATCAACAATGATGCATAGATGGAATTTTGTGAAATCAGGTTCTTTCTTCTTTAGTTACAAATGGAAAAAGAGAGTTGCATTATCTTCTATTTTTAAAGGTGGATAATTTTCTTTGACTTTGTATTGTATGACCATTTACTGAAAATATGTTTCAATTTGAAGTTGCTTTAATAGTATTTTCAGCATTTCATCAAAATTGCAGTTTGGTTGTATAGTAATTCCTATTACATCAAAATCAATGTAATCCATTGCTTTATTCTAGTTCCCATTGTGATGAATGAAAACATGTATGACTTCCATTGTACCTATAATAAAAAATCAAAGAAATTAATTAGTCATTTTTCAATTTAAAACATTATTGCTTTTTGTTGCTTTTTTTTCTCATGTTTTTAATTTTTTTTTCTTTTTATTACTTTTTGTTTCTTTGTGTTTCTTTTTTCTCTTATGTTTAAGCTTTTGTTATTTCTTGTTGCTTCATATTGCTTTCTATTGCTTTTTTCCCTCTTTTTTCAATTTTTGTTGTTTCTTGTTGCTTGCTGTTTCCAAGAAACTGATGTTGAATATTATTCTTATTGTTTATAACTATGGAAACAAAATTTATATTGTTTAAATAAACTTTAAATGTTTTTTATAATCATGATTCAATGTTTTTTTTATTGAAAAATAAGAAACACTAAAAAAATAGAAAACCATATATGATATGTTTATGAGTTGTCTACCTAGTTTTTGAATGATTGTTGCTTTTGATCTTAAATGTTATTTTGATTATTGTTTGAATGTTGATCTCTCCAATTTGTTTAATAAATTTATTGTAGATCAAGAAACTAGAGTTGAAGATGATTGCGAAAATAAGAAGAAAAAAAGTAACCAAAACGAAAATGGAGAAACAAAATGTAAGCTTGAGCTGATCGCGATTTTGATGGATCGAAGAAAAAAGTGAAATTAATTGGAGAAGAAGCTCGAGTTCTTCGATTGGTGAGGAGAATTCATTAAGCTAATTGCGATTTTTTTTGAACCAGTGCTTGTTTAGGAAATAATTTTTTCTTGTTTTAGAACATTTGTCTTTTAGCTAAAAAATGTAAATTTATATATGGTCTAGTTTTGACAAAAAAAAAACCCCTTCCTTAAATCTATTTTTGAAAATATTTTTGATCAATGTGAGTTTTGATATTATTTTTGATTTTTGGTTTATTTATGAAAAAATCCCTTTTCTTTTTCCTGTATCCCTCTTAATAAAATTAAAGATGTAGTCTATGGTTTCTTTGTTTTTTTATGAAATGAAGTTTACTTTATTAATAACCACCATTGGATGAGCATTGGATGATTCAATACACTCTCATCCAATGGTGATAAAAATAAAGTAAAACTAAAGTGAATAAAAATCACCTTATAATTTTCTAAAATTAAATTTATTATTTTAATTTAAAAAATATAATAGTTGTTCTTCTTCTTTAACAAAACTATCCTCATAATTCAACATTGCTTTATGCCTCAAGCACCACTTAACAGTACCACCATTGGCAAACCCAATACCATTGTTGGCACCACCATCAATGATAGTTGCACCATTAACCAAAAAAAATAAATAAATAAAACCAATCTCCACACCTAAAACCATTAATAGAAATTCAAACCCATTCGTTTCTCAAAAAAAAAAAAAAAAAATCAAAACACCTCATTTACTTTTAGCACCACACCACCACCACCACCACAACACCCATGACAACCATAACTCCAACATCACTTTGTCAATTTTTTTTGCTTGGAAATAATCCTAATTAACATCCCTTTGCCACCACCGCCACCCAACACCATTAATAACATCCAACACCACCACTACCACCATCAAGAATTTCTCCCACCCAGTGGCACCATCTAAGATTGCCATCACTATCACCAAAGTCACACCAGTGTCATCCAAACATTTCTGTCATCATCAACAACACTATTACCCAACATCACCACCATCAGTAACCTTACTACCACCATCGACCCAAAAAAAATCTCAAATAAAAAAATTGAGAAGAAACTAAATTTAGCATTGGATTGACATAATTTAACATTAAAACAAGCACTAGAATTTTTTTTAAGAAAAAAAAGATAGAGAAAAAGGCTACCTTATAAAAAAAAAGAAGCAGTTAAATCCAATATTAATTCTCAAAAAAAAAAAAATCCAATAGAACGAAAATCAAAATATAAAATCCAAAATATCAATTGCACAAAATTAATTAAGAGATTAATCCACCTGGGCCAAAAACAAGTAAATTTTTTAGGCAATTATGAATTTATGAGAATTATTAGCATTTAAAAGGGAAAGTGGATAGAGGCAGTATTAATGGAGGTGAGCAAAGGCAACATTGCTAGATGTGGGTGAACGCAGTCCTAGTGGTGGGCGAAGGCAGTGTTGGTGGAAATGGAGTTAGAGGCATGTAATGAGCGACAAGGGAGGTTGTGGGTGACGTATGAGGTGAAAAGCAGCAAGAGTGTCACTAGAGGAGATAGATGGTGGAGTGGATGAAACCATCATTGGTGGAAGTGGATGAAAACAATGCCGGTGGAGGTAGAGGATGGTAGTGTGGGAAATGGTGGAAAATAGCATAGAAAATTATTTACGAAGAAAAAAAGAAAATTAGGGTTTTTATTTATTATTTAGAAATATTATTTTTGTAAATAAAAGTTAGGAGAATTCTAAGGTGATTATGTTTTTCATTCATTTAGTTTTTACTTTGCTTTTATCACCATTAATTAAGAGTGTATTGAATCATTCAATGGTAGTTATTAACAAAGTAAAATTTATTTTATAAAAAAAAAATCATAGACTACATCTAAAAGTTATATATTTTTATAATTCAAGAGATTGCACTTTACTTTCCAATTTTAGTAATAATTTAGAGTTAATAGTGCAATTTGCAATGACTGAAAGTACAAAAAGTATAAAAAAATTTTGTTTACCAAAAAAATTAATGAAAATTAAAAACAAAAATTTAGTTGAGGGGGCAAATTGCAACTTTAGCCATTCACAATACCAAAAAAACTAATGAAAATTCAAAATAAAATTTTATGTTTTGTTAAAAACTGTTCCTACTAAAAAAATTGTAAGTAAAAAATTTCTTCATAACTATTAACTATATATTTACTTTGCAAAATCAAAGTAATCAAAATGTTACTTTTTCTTTCTTTAAGTTTGATTGAAAATTAAAAATTTTGTTGAAAATATTTCTAAAAAAAGAGATAAAAGTAAATTAGTGCATATGTTAATGAAAGAAAGATCATGATACATGCAGCAAGCCATGATATGACAGTCTACTACATGGAATTTTTTTTTTTTTTGCAATGTCTATTTTTCACCAAGCTAATTCAAATTTTCTTTCTTGAAATTTCAATTTTTTGAAAAAAATTAACTAAAATGATGATATATATATATAAAATGTTGAGCCTCAAAACTTTGACAAGTGTCTTTTAATATTTGAATATTCACCCTAAGATATAATGTATTAAATTTTTAAAAATCCTGATTTTAATTAAATAAAATAAAATATTTATTATAATTTTGTAGTATTATTTTTTAACTAAAATATTATCGTACAAATTCTAATACTTCTCAAATTTTAAAAGTTTTATAAAATACGTATTTTTTTAAATCTCAAATCATCATTTGTTTTCAAAATCACTAAATAATTTTTCCTAAACCATTAAGAATCCTTTTTTTTTTAAATTTTTTTTAACTAAAACACTATTATACATATTTTAATAGTTATTTATTAGTCTCAAAATAAATTATATTATATTTAAACATAATGGCAATAAAAATTAAAGAAAATAAAATTATTGTAATATATTTTATTTTTAATTTATTTAGTTACCTTTTTCTCTTTATAAAAATTCTTATTTTAAAATACATTTGCTTTATTCAATATAAAACATTTTAATTATACTACATCTAAAATACTACTCTTCTTTTTTTTATCAGAAATTATATCTTTTATTCTAATTAAAATATCCACCTTTTATTCAATTAAAAATGCAATTTTCTTTTTTTTTAATATAAGTAAAGATCTGTAATTTATCAATTATTTTCTATTTTATTTTTCCAATCATTATTATTACTATACATATTAAAAAATATACACACGTAATTTTATAAAAAAATTATTAAATAAAATTGTTATAATAACTTTCTAAATTTTTACTTTTATATTTAATTAATTAGGAGTTTTAAATTTATTAAAATTATTTAATAATTATATTAAAATGTGTATATTATTTGAAGTTCGAGCAATGCGTAGATTTAAAACTAATTTAAAATAAACTAAGTGAATATGTCATGCCATAATTTAAATATTTATAGCTTATAACTGATTTATTTATTTATTATTATAATTATTAAAATAAATGAGGGCTAAAAAGGTAAAATGTTGCAACAAGAAAACACCGCCCACTTTCTAAAATGCATCTAATTTTCATTTATTACAACAAAGCCCAAATATTAAAAAATTATTTACCTCACTCCCATGTGATGTAGTTGCAGCAGTGCAAGGTGGTCTAATTATTAGGGGGCGTCCCATACAGCTAAAAGACCAAGTAATATATTATAATAAATATAATATGTTATATAATTTATACAAAATAATATCTCTCAAAAAATATATAAAAATAATATATGCTTTTTAGAGATTAAAAATAATAAATTATAATATATGTTATATCATATATATTAAATTTAAATTATATATTATATATATTAGTTATATTATATGATATATAAAAATAATATGTAAAATAAAATTTATAAATTTGTTATTATTATATAAAATTTACATAGAAAAATATATAAAATAGAATTAAAAAAACATAGTAGCAACTGATGAATCAATATATAACCCGCTTTTCTCCTCTTTTCTCAATGACTTTCCTTTCCTTTCATTTCCTTCTCTCTCTTTTCCATTTTTTTCTTCATTCTTAGTTACTATTTATATAGTTATTTTTTATTATTTTGAATTAGTTATCGCTTGTATAAATATAATTCAATATAGTGGATATTACCTCCAATTTACTTTTTGTGAATTAAACATATAAATTGTGAATCAATACAAGTACTATTGGAATTACAAGAGTACAAATATGCATTATGATTAAATACATTACAAAATATTTCAATTTTAATTAATTATAGTTTTTCTTTATCGTCTAATGCATATTTTTTATTGTCCAATTTGCTTTGAATGTGTATCAAAACCAAAAATTATTTCTTTATGAACTTATTAGTTCTTTTATTTTGTTTATAGTACTAGAATATGTTTTGTTTAATTTACGTTTTTGATACAATATTTTCGTTACAGTCATCATTAAAGAATTAACTTCTAACACAATTTATATTTGGAGGAATGGAACAACTAATAATTTTTATTTATTACAATGACAATTTAATTTTAACAAAATTTAAAAATGACAAGAAAAAAAATTCCAAATACGTGAAATTTGAAATATTTTTTATTCATTTTTGGTTTATAATTCATATGAAGATTGAAAGAGAAGAAATTCTTAAACATGACAGAACCAGAAAGCTCTTCTGTTCCCTCTTCTACTCCCTCTGTAATATGTGATTATAAGTATGTGCCAACTAAGTCTGTTGCCGTTACCCTATCACCCCCCACCAACCAAACCACCCAGAAAAAGACCGATTACTTATATGAATTTACTTACCTTCCTGAAGATCAAAAGATTGAAGAATCAAAATTCCCCCTGTTGAACCCTTATGATGCCTTTTCAAAATCCAAAATAAACTGGAAACAATCTTTTAAAGCTCTTGTAAACTGACCCACTTCCTCTATAAAAGAATATGTTCAAGCCTCCAGCTTTGATCAACACCATATACCAGCCTCTCAGACAGAACAATTTATGACCTTAGAAATTCCTCCAGAATTTCTAAGAACTTGGCTAAACCAGGGATACACTAATATCCACTCATATATAGATTATAAGAAGATGTCCCCTTTTTATAATCTATATAGCTATAAATTATAATCTTAATAGAGTTGGTTACTGGATCATCTTCTTAATTAAGTTTCTGATGTACCAGATCCTTCATAGAGGCAAGTACAGAGCATACTCCTTAATTTAGATAGGTGGAATAATTGTAATTCATAATCTAACTGCTAGAGAAGAAGAAAGACTTTTAAAAGGCCATGGTTTATTTAGCTTCTGAAAATTTTTACAAGAGGGGTTCTGCCTTTCAACTAAGACAGAAAGCTCCTTATATAGAGAAGGAGCTGAGATAAAAGAAGGCCTACTAGCAAACAAACAACCAAAGATAAACAGATAAACATGGATAGATATCCACTGATAAAAGTAACATCTTTAAATTATAACCATTTGTGACTAATTGGCTCGTGACTTGGAGATAGATTCTTATCTTCAACACTGTCTTCACTATGGTAAAAGTCTTCATCAGGATCCTGTGAGTGTCCTGCTATTGGCATACGTGGGTCCTCTGAATTATTTGATTTGAAAGAGTTTAACCATATCTGTTCTGCAGATGAGCTGGCCTGATAAGGATTAGATGAGCTGTCTTGATAAGGATCAGATGAGCTGGCTTGATAAGGATCATATGAGCTGATTTGATAAGGATTAGATGAGCTGGCTTGATAAGGATCATCAATTTGCATGATTGATGTAGTCCTTTGTGTCTTTTCCCAATATTCTTTGTCTGCTAACAGCTGTTTCCCATAATCAGGAGGAAATATTTCCCATGGGGCATCATCAGATATCTTTGGCCATATCTCCTTTGGAATAATACCATTTTTCTCGAACATGTGTCTTTGAAATTCTCTCCATGGTGAAGGATCTGTGGTATCTATGGTAATATAGTGCATCATTGAGTGTCTATAAGTCCCATAGATATTAAAACATGGTACATCAGTGAAAACACCTTTAGCTTTGAAGAAAGTTCTTTTGAAGGTGATGATAGTATGACATTCGAGAGGAGGTGCCACATGTTGAGTATAAGCTTCATTTGTCAAATAGGATTTCCATCTTGACAAATTCTGGAACCATTTGAGAAATGTTGACAAATGTGGATTCAGACCTTCATTCTTCTCAAGCAGGCTGATATACCTTGCAAGCTTTAATGGTTGAAGATCAAATGAGATCCAATATAGATGACAAAGATACCAAAATAGGATTAACAATTCAGGAGGCCAATAAAATTGGTTTCCAGGACTTTGGTTTAGGAAGCTGAAAATACAGGTGAAAGGATAGATAGGATGAAAGCCTAATTTGTGAAAGAAATCTGACCCATATTTTCTGATTAGTCCGGATTGAAGTTCAAAAATTTGAGTTCTTGCCTTTTGATTAAGGATGGTTATGGGAATGTGTGATGGTAAGGATGGAGGAATACCTTTTTCAAGAAAGTTAGCATTAATAGTTTGATACATGTATAGCATGGGAAGAACTTTTAGTTGAAAGGGTTTTTCACAAGAGAAAGGTGGTCTGCTTAAAAGATCTGGTAACAGGTTATCCTCTCCTTTGATGTGTTCTACTTCAAAGTCATACTTACTGAACCATTCTTTCATTCTGAGAAGTTGAGGATGGGGCAGAGTCTTTCCTTTGAATTCAAGCATTTTTGGAAATGATGAGCAGTCCATCACAACTTTGAAATGATGACCAATTAGATGGAATTTGAACTTTTTTATGCCATATTTAACTGCTAAGACCTCTTTAAAGGTTGAGTGATAATGGCATTCTGCATTTGTGAACTTTTCACTAGCATGAGCACAAATCCGTTTTTTCTTATTGTCATCCTCTTCTAAAAGAATAGCTCCCCAAAATTGATCGCTTGCATCTGTTTGAAGAATTCTTTTTCCTGTGGAGGGAATCTAGAGATCAGGAAGATTCTTTGTGCAAATTCTGAGTTGTTCAAAAGCTTCTGTTTGTTCTGAGGACCATGGTGGAGGATTCTTTCTTAGAAGAGCTCTGAGAGGGGCTGTCTTCTTTGTCAAGTGAGGAATAAAATCCCTGAGATAATTGATAATGCCAATAACTTGTCTGATTTGTTTGACAGAAAGATTTTCTTTTGGAAATTTATCCAGTTCTGTTGCAACATGAGGACCTGGAAGATACTTCCCTTCTTTGAATTTCATTCCAAGAAAATCTATCTCTGTTTGGCCAATGAACATTTTGGTGGGTGAAAGCATAACACCATAATGTCGTACAAGATTAGCAAACTGTTGGAGCAGTTTCTCATGGGCTTTTATATCTGCAGAAAATAAAAGAATATCATCAATATAAATAAGAGCGCTGGAGAGGATGGGCTCAAAGATTTTGATCATAGCCCGTTGGAATAGTGATGGGGCTACTTTGAGTCCAAAAGGCAGCACATTCCATTGATAGTGTCTGTTTGGAATACAAAAGCCCATTTTGTATCTGTCTTCCTCTTTGATTCCAAGTTGCCAAAATCCAGCCTTCAAATCAAATTTTGAAAAGATTTTAGCTCCCGCCAAAAATGCAAATAATGAGGAAATTTTTGGCAAAGGGAATTTGTCATCCTTGAGGAAGAAATTCAAAGGCTGATAGTCGATCACCAATCTTTTCTTCCCATGAACTTGTTCTGATCTTTTGTTTACATAAAAAGCTTGGCATGCCCATTCTGATTTTGTGGGAGCAACTAGGCCTTGGTCTTCCAATTGGTTGCATTCTTCAATTGCCAATTTAAGATCAGAGGGAGTCATTCCTGGATGAGTTGCCTTTGTTGGGTTGACATCTTCATTTTGTTTGAAAGGTAAGGAGATGAAGAACTCCTCATTTTTCCACAATGGTGATGAGCATTTCTGAAGAAACTCTGTATGAGACTGAGCACTGCATTCTTTTAATAAGAACTCATGAATAGTTTGAAGGTTTGGTTGAGAAATGGTTTGGTCAACAAAAAGGATAGATGAAATATTGGTGAATGGTTGAAAGTATTTCTTGAACTTGAGTCCATTTGGAAGAATTCTCAAGTCTTTCATCTTCCAATAGACATCAAAGCCAATGACAATATCTTTTCCAGGTAAAGAAGATCCAAGAACATGTGTCCAGGTGTAACAATTTGGAAAGAATTGGATCTTTATTGGGTGTCTGGTTTTAAGGCCAGTTTCAAGTAATTCTCCATTAGCTGTAGAGAAATACTCAGAATGATGTTTCCAACATTCTTTAGGCAAGGCTTTTGGGTTGAGAATGGTAGTTTTTACTCCAGTGTCGATCAAGGCTACAAGTTTTATGGGTTTGGAATAACTGGTTGGGTAAATTTGGATAAGGAACAAAGGTATTGGATGTTTTTCATGAGTTAGGGCTATCATGTCTCTATTATCACGACCAATTAAGAACTGGTCATTCCAGGACTCTGTTTCAGAGCTGGAAATTTCTGAGTCTGCCTCTTGGCCTATAGCAAAAACACATTCTGGTGAAGCTTCTTCTTCTTCTGAAAAGAGAGACTCAAGATCAGCATCATTCAAATCTACTTTAGTGATCTGCTGAATTTGTTGAATCATTTTCTCAGTCTTCTTTGTTTTTGAAGGGCAGCTTTTTGCAAAATGACCCTTTTTCCCACAGATGTAGCATTTGTCAGTTTTTTTCTTGCCACAAAACTTTTCTTCTTGTAATATTTCCACTTCTTAAACTTGGATCTTTTCCCTTTCTTCTTCAGTTTGAAGAAATGTTTCTTCTTCTTTGATGGACAAACACAAACATCAGTATCTTTACATTTGATCTGCAAATTAGGCCTGTCACATGAAAGTTTTCCCAAAGGATTCTTCCTACTGCCCAGATACAGTTTAATCATCTTCCTTTGATCACATAACTGTGTATGAGCCTGAATCATGATCTGATACAAATGTCCCATTGGCACATCTCCAACTTTGTAATTTGATTATTGAAGGATTAAAAACATTCAAGAGGCAAGAATCTCAGGAATAGAAGCCAAAAAGGCTTGTTTTAAATCAGGATTAGCAGTGCCTCCTAACAGGTAAAATCTAGTAGACATATTTTGGAAATGTCTTTCTAGATCTTTTCTTTATAGTGAACAACATTTCATCTGGTAATACTCCTTTCGTGCAACTTCAAGATCATCATCCCATTTTCCTAAGAACTCATAATGCAAGAGTCTTAGGAAATCTTCCGATGATGTGGCATCCATCAACTGGGTTCTAGCATAAGCATTGAGAGAAGCATACCAGTTTGCTAGCTTTCCCACCATTTTTACAAGAAATGTTTCAATAACAACCCTGATTTCTGCTCCAGGAATAAGCATTTGTCCAGCTATCCATGCTTTAAATTCTAGAAATCTATTCCTGTATTGTGAAGGAGGAACATCATCCAGGGTGAAGTAATTTCCAGTATTTTTTTGGAAATTTGTCTACGGATTTGGCTGTGGTATTCTGGGCTGTTCAAATTCTTCTTCTGGATCATCAACTTCTTCAACTTGAGGTCCTCTAGAAGATGTAGCATCATCAGCCATCAATTGGTAGGGTATTTCATAATCCGAATCAGAGTCACTTTCTGAAGATTCAGAAGATGGACTTTCTTTTGAATCAGATTCAATTGAAAAGCTGGGCATGACATTTTCAGCACATTTTTCCAAAAAGGAAGAGATAGGATTCACCATCATTAGAGGGTGTTCTGGCTCTTTTGGTGATGAGGTTGGTGAGGTATTTTTGGGTAATGATTCAGAAGGTGTTGTTTTAGGTTTCTCAGTTTGAGAGAAATGGACTATTTTTCCTTTCTTTGCTGTTGTTTCATCAGAGGACTGTGTTTGAGAGGGGGTTTTTTATGAGGATTTGAATCCTTGAAAATTTGGAGGAATATTCAAGGGGGCTGTTGGTGCAGGAAATAAAGATTGGGTGGAAGAGGCTGTGTACGGTGAACTGGGAATTGAATAAGGGCTGTACAAAAGACCCAAAGGATCTGGAGAGAAGGATTTTGAAGAGGTTTGTGAGGACAACTCTTCTTTCTTTCTTTTAAGATCTTTTTCAAGTTGGTCAACCTGGGCTTTCAAGTTTAAAATTTCTGTTTCTTTCATTTGAATGCTATTCAATGTGCCTTTGTTGCTGATGATTCGCATAAGTTCCTGGTGCTTCATCTCTATCTGCCTTTGTAATTCTGTATGAACGACTGTCATTCATTTTTCAAAGGCCTGGAGCTTTTTTTTTGCCAAATTCATATGTTCAGCAACTCCATCAATCTTTTCTTCAATAAGCTTCAATTTTTGATTTTGAGCACAAGCATTTTGTGTCTGCTAGTTGACTACTGCTTCAGCCGGAGTTGTTTGTCTAGGTCTGCCATCTGCATCAACAATGTTTGATTCCAGGATAAAAGGTTGCATGGTAATTTGGTTTTTTGTTTCTTTGGTTAAAAGAGGAAAATCTGTGGGTTGGAACATACAAATTTAGGGTAAAGACTTTGGCTTTTGAATCTCAGTTGAGTTTTCTTTTCTTACCTATTTCAAAGCTTTTTTGTAACATGGGAGAGGAGTTTCCTTAGGTTTTGGCTGGGAAGGAGGTATTTGAGGTTTGCAAGGTTCAGGAGGAATATTTTGAGTAGCTGGTGGTTTGTACTAAGCAGGAGGAGAATATGATACAAGATAATCATATTTTCCTGAAGGTTGTCCCAGAGTGCAGATGCTTGAATCTCCATCTTCATATCTCCTTCTGAATTCCTTTTCACTATATTTTCCTGGAGACTTCTTCTTTTTCTTTTTCTTCTCATCATCATCAAAGTAGGATGCAGCATAACAATCATCACAGTCACAATAATCAAAATAACAATGACCATCACGCTTAAAAGCATAGACTGGTCTTCCAGAATTATCAAAAGAGGCTACAGGGATGTTATCTTCTGGATCCCACGGATTGATCATGAATTGTGTATTAAAAACTGTAGGAGTCTCTTGTTTTCTCCTAAATATCGTATCAACTAATCCATAAGATCTTTTGATATGCACAGGGTCTGTACCATGAATTGGCTCCACTGTCTCATGCAACTTCTCATAATTGGTGATCCACTTTTCTGGGAATAATTTTAACAAATCATTCCTAGAAAGTTGTTTGGGTGTGTGAATGCACGTGGGAGTATTATGAGAGTCTGCTTTTATGAACAAAGCATCATTTTGGACACATGGTAATGACAAGTTGATAGCATGGTTTTGGAGACGGTAGACAATTTGGTAGTGAAGGGTGGCTACTTTGGCTGTGGAAATTTGTTCAGCACCAAGGATTTGGAGTTGGACTTTTAAAGCTGTCAAGGCATGGGGATCAAAAAGGGCCAGATTATAATTTGGGAAAAATGTAAAGAATACTGAGCCAACATTTAAAGATGCCTCTACGGTCCCAATTACAGCATGTTGATACTGTTTATATCTAGAATCCAAAAGAGCGATCCTAGAGAAAACAGGTTGCCCTGCTCTGCCATGGTAGGAGAGTCCTAACCTTATAGCTCCAAAGTGGATATGAGTGTATCCCTGGTTTAGCCAAGTTCTTAGAAATTCTGGAGGAATTTCTAAGGTCACAAATTGTTCTGTCTGAGAGGCTGGTATATGGTGTTGATCAAAGCTGGAGGCTTGAACATATTCTTTTATAGAAGAAGTGTGTCGGTTTACAAGAGCTTTAAAAGATTGTTTCCAGTTTATTTTGGATTTTGAAAAGGCATCATAAGGGTTCAACAGGGGGAATTTTGATTTTTCAATCTTTTGATCTTCAGGAAGGTAAGTAAATTCATATAAGTAATCAGTCTTTTTCTGGGTGGTTTGATTGATGGGGGGTGATAGGGTAACGACAACAGACTTAGTTGGCACATACTTATAATCACATATTACAGAGGGAGTAGAAGAGGGAACAGAAGAGCTTTCTGGTTCTGTCATATTTAACAATTTCTTCTCTTTCAATCTTCATATGAATTGTTAGAAAGACATTTCCAAAATATGTCTACTAGATTTTACCTGTTAGGAGGCACTGCTAATCCTGATTTAAAACAAGCCTTTTTATTTTATTTTCCATATATGCAATAATTTTATACACTTTCATTTAGCTTCATGAAGAACACATAATAATTTCATTATATTTTTCCAACTGTATATATATCCAATGATATTTATTTATGAATAAAAATAATATATTATAATTTGAAGACATGAATTAAGTTATTATAACTTGAAGACATGATTGAATATAATACTTTTTTAAAAAATTTAATAATTACAATAAAAAAAAATGAAGTATTTTCCGTATATGGTTAATAATTACAATAGAGAATGAAGTATTTACCGTATATGATCAATCTATGATCCGTATCTAATCAATATATGATTTGTATCTGATCATTATATGATATGTATTTGATCAATATATAATTAGATATAAGAAATTAAATTTAATAACTTTTACAAAATAAATTATTAATTTTATTTTTTATTTTATGCTAATGCCCCATTAAAATAAGTTCTCTTTTTCGGTTGGAGGCTTCATCATGTACATTTTCTTTTTCTTTTTCAAATCTATGTACATTTTCTTTTTCTTTTTCAAATCTATGTATGTTTGTTATTATTCTCAACAACAATAAGAATTCAGTAAAACAATGAGCAAATTGTATGCTTTATTAAGGACGAAGTCCCTCTTGGTGATTTGATTTTTACAAACCCTAAAACCCTAAACCCTAAATAAAAAAATAAGGATAACTGATAATAAGAAAAAAATAAGGAAAATTAAAAAAAAGAAAAAATAAAATAAATAAAAGAGAAAATAAAAAATGATGGTATTTTTCGTACATGATCAATATATTATTTGTATCTTATTAGTTTATGATCAATATATTGTCCATATATGATCAATATACTGATTTCCTACACTTTTATTAAGCTTCATAAGGAATATTGAACAATCTCATTATATTTTTTCAATTGTTTATATATCAAATGATATTTATTTATGAATAAAAATAATGAATTATAATTGTAAGACATGTACTAAATGTCTCTTTTTTTCAAAAATATATTATAAATTTATGTTTCATTCAATTTCTAATATTTTTGGTTTATTTTTGTATATGAAATGAATAACATAATATTAGCCTAATATATATATATATATATATATATATATATATATATATATATATATATATATATATATATATATATATATATATATATATTTTTTTTTTCAAAATATTTCAAAATATTTTTCTAGATCATAAAAAAAATCTATATATCTAAAACTTTAATTATTTATTGAAAACGAAAAACAAAGAAAATAGCAAAGAAGAAGATAAAGAAAAGAAAAAAAAATAAAAAATAGAAAGAAAAAGAGGAGGGAAAAGGAGAAAACAGGGGGTGGAGGAGGGGTAAAAGAGAAAAAAATTAAAAAAAAGGAGAAAGAAGAAGAGGGGATGAGGTAAAAATGTAATAAATGAAAATTGTATGCATTTTAATAAATAAATTTTAAAATAGGACATTTTTAGTAAATTTCTCAAAAAAAGAAAATATGAAGTGATAATCAAAGTTAATAATTAAAACGATTTAGCACTTGCACATTAAGAAGTAACTTTTGGAACCCATAAAATGCTTTGCCACCAAATATAGTAAAATGTGTCTTCATCTCTTTGTAGATCTTGTTTCTTTGTTTTCAAAGGGGTGTAATTGGTCTTCAGACTAGCCACTACTAGAGCTACATAAAATTAATCAGACCGATCAAACCCAATTGATTCAATTCAAACCAAACCAAAAACCATGGTTCAAGGGGTTATATGGATGGTTATAGTTTTGAAAATTTATAAACTGATTTTTTGGTTTGGTTTTAGATTAAGAAAACAAAAATCCAATAAAATTGAACCAATAATTTGATGTAAAACTGTTTTTTTTTTAAAAAGATATGCATATGTATATATATATATATGCATATGTATATATATATAGACACACACACACACACACACACACACATACATACATACATGAGATATTAAGGCTAATAATTTTATAGTTTCCTAAAATTATAGACTTTTAATTACCTAGAGTCCTAGACTCTTCAACTTTCCTTTTACTCTTTATAAATAAACACCTCAATATACATACATGAGATATTGAGGCTAATAATTTTATAGTTTCCTAAAATTATAGACTTTTAATTACCTAGAGTCCTAGACTCTTCAACTTTCCTTTTACTCTTTATAAATAAACACCTCAACTTTAACCCTAACACTTCCCATCACTCCGTCTTCTTTGTACTAGCATTTCATAAAGTTAAAGCTATTCTTCATATCAATAAAGTATTAATTAACTCATTTATTTTTTAGATGCTTTTATTTCATATTTATCAATTTTTTTCTTTATTTTAGTTACCTGATTGTCTATACTTTGATTGTAAACAAACAAAAAGGTAAATAACTTTGAAAATCAAATTAATCTCATCCCAATAATTTAAACCAATTTGTTTTATCTATATATGTATTTGTATGAAATTCTATTTATAATTTGATAAAATAAATTGTAATCTATCAAAAAATTAAATTTTATAAATAATATGTTATATTTGTCTTTTAGTATACTTTATCAATTGTAATTTAGTGACTTTAAATTATGTGCATGCATATGAATTTTTCATATTTCTGCATGTTTTATGTATTGATTTCTTTATTATGTATAAGAATTTTGTACATTTTACTTAAAATTTGGCATATAGTAAAATTCATATAGTAAAATTCTACATAACAATTCTGCACATTTATAGTAAAATTCTACATAACAATTATGCACATTCTACTCATAATTCTACACAAAGTAAAATTCTACAAAAGAATTTTATACATTTTACTTAAAATTCTGCATAAGAATTTCACATATATTGTTTAAAATTCTGCATATAAAATTTTATTTTATTTTTTTATTTTTTTTAGCTTCTAGAATTTTCAGGATCAAGTGTTAAATCCAATTTGGAGCAAGCTACCATTGATGGATGAATGTTTTGGAACATGTGATTGAGCAAGAATTTACTTTACTAGTTTACAAATTATGTTTTGAATTTTTTAGAAGTTAAAGCAATATGTTGAATTTTTATGTTTTGAATGATGTTTATATTGTTATTTGAGCATATGATTTTAAGTTAATTTTTGTGGTATGTTCAATTTTTTTTATTTTGTTCATTCATTTACTTGTCAAACTGATCAAACTGACTATCCAAACTGAATCCAACTAGCTTTGGTTTGGATATTTTTAGTATTACTTGGTTTAATTAAAAATTGAAGTATTCAATGGTTTGATTGGAAATTTTTAGTCTAAACCAACCAAATTGAACCATGAACACCCTTAGTCACCGCCCCTTATCAGTTTCTTTTCATTTTATTATTCTCTTTGTAAGTCTAAATATCTCTTTGATAACTTAGAATCTATACTTGTAGTTTTTCTTAGTTTTTGTATTTTTTATACAGTTGATATTCTAGAATGACTGCAATTTTGTGGATCTATCATAGGAACTTCAGCCTCCTTAAGAAGAGCAGTGGCATGAGCTTTTCATTGGTTCCAATCTGACTTTCATCACGTTTGATGCTATTTTTAGTATAGTGTCTTGATAAGTATTATATTGTACAATAGGTGTGATGTACTAAATCTCCATTTATGAGGTTCTAGATGGAATTTTGGTGAATATAATACAAAAACTTCATATATATTAACAACCTGCAAACGTAGTACTGAAACAAGAATGATTGTCATTGTGACTTTACTTATCTAAAACAATATAGATGATAATTTCAAATTATTATAAATAGATAGCATACTAGTTTTTGCGCAATGGTTTTTAGGAATTTGTCCAGGTGATGCGCAAAATCAATAACATGAATCTTGCTTTCATGAATGTCAAAGCTATATACAAACTAGTGTCCATCATACAAGATAGGAAGAAATACCTAATAATATAAAAAATTGTTAATCATACCTCCTAAGAACTTCAAGTGAGGACACACTAATACATGCATCATACATGCTTCATACGAATATAACCCATTCCTAATGACCAGGTCAATACATTTTTAATGAAAGATACACATGCCGATTGAAGTTTGTTTATATTATGTGCAATGGTGGGTTTTGTGTTTGTTAACATATTAGAATGATCCTTTACCACGCTTTTATCACCATGGTTCAATGTTGATACTTTAAGGTCATCGGTAATTAATGCTGCCTGAAATACCACAGTTAATAAGATATTTTTGCATCACCACATAACATCACTTACTCAGCATGAACGTTATACAGGTCATCTAATTTCATTTATCCTTGTTGGATATTGAAAATTAACTTATTCCTCATGTAAATGATTTTTTTTAGTTACAAATGTTGGTGGAAGCATATAAATTCCCTTTGAATGAGTAGTTGATTCATAATTGACAAAAAAATTTTTACAACTTCAAGTACAATATATGGTTAATCATTTATCATAGCATTATAAATCTTAGAAGATTAAGAATCATAAAGATGTGAATATATAATTGTTAAGAAAAAAAATCATTTGGGTATTTGTACCTATTGGGAATCATTGCCTTGACATCAAGTATTGTGCTCATCTTACTTCTCCTTAAAAAGTAATAGCTTGTATCAAACACATAAATATCATGATCACAGTTATGTAAAAATATATAAACAATGTAGTTTGCACTTTATAATGTTATTTTGAAAAAAGGTTTTTAATTCAAACCAATATGCTTGAAAATATTCCATTGTTTGCATTGTGTATAACCTGTTTGCATTATGTTTTGCTTCTCGAATCCATTTCAACAACTTATGGTGAATTTATCCTTAATTTTTCCATGTCCTGTATTATGTTGATGAATGGATGGCATCACAATGTGCACTCTCGGTTTCTTGGTTCTTGTTGATCTACTAATGAATGAATGCATGTAGTTAGCAATCATATTTCTCCCTATTTTCTTCATGATTCATTTGACACTCTTTTTCTTTAATATTATATGAAAAATAATATTAATAATAATATATTTACAACCACATTATTTTGATGTAATAATTATTAAAATTATAAAATGTTATACCTTACTATTAATGATGATATTTGCTTTTGTGTCATACACTGTTGTGCATCATAAGACAAAGCCTACTCCACCCCATCCAATTGCTTTTCGGATTGTGATTATTGAATTGTTGTGCTATGTTCTCTAATTATACCTTTTGTGAAATGGACTGCTCACCTTCTACAACAACTTTGCCAGTTTCTTCATTCATTATTAAAAAATAATACCAAATTGCAGCACACTACTTTGATAATGGATGCTTAATTGTACTCACAATACATATGATAACAATTACCATATAATGTAGGATGATAGTGGAACTATGATTGCCTGCTAGACAATATAATCTCTAGCACTTTCCTTACATTTGTTATTTTCATTTACTGTACATTAAAATAGACACTATAATTATAACTACTAAATGTTATGCATTACTTAGGTAGACATACCACTAAAAGCCAGTTACCCATAATAGGTTACTGAATGCATGGGTCTGCAAAGTGCACACTCCATTTCTTGCCTCTTGGTGATCTACTAGTTATTGTACAAACCACTGAGTTAGCAATAACAAGTATAATGTGTCCTTTTAATTACAAGCACTTATTATTGCAGTAGTTACATTCTTTAGATCATTGAAATTTTAAACTTTCCATGACAACTTGACAAAGTATTTAATTACAACATGTCATACCTTCATTTTTATGGCAAATGCTTATATGCCCCTAGTAACTCCACTTGCCCTACCCCATTTAGTTGCTTTTCAGACTATGATGGTGCACTTTCCTCTTCTATTGGTCCTGCATTCTCTAATTATATCTCTCCTAAAATGGTCACTCCACTATTTACATAAACTTCTCGAGTTTTTTTATTACTATTGTATCAATTTTAACCAAATTATCATTAGCCTATGTGCACTCATATTTGGAATAATAAGAAGTGCCCAAATCACAAACCCTGTATTGATTTCCAATAATAGTGTAACAATGGTCAACTGTTGTTCATCATCATGTTTGGCTGAATCTTTTATATATTTCTTACTTTCATTTCCTGTGTATTAATAGATAACCATCATGATTATACTATTGAGTGTTATGCATTACTTAGGTTTACATATCATCGTAAACATTTACCTTTCCATTTAGTATGCATAATTTTTTTCTTCATGACCTTATTGACTCTTTACAATTCCCCAGAAAAACTTTTTTGTTCCATCTTATCACTTGACTCTGCTAGCTATTAGTTTTGTTTGAAACATACACAAAGAAGCTTAATCCAAACACTACAAAAACACTACAGATGGCTGACTATTATATGTACATTACTTTATTTTCCTTAGATAACAACTCATTGCATTGTTGTAACCATCTTTCTTCCCAACTTTAATACTCATTTTCCAATGGATAAGGCATACAATATTTGAAATCCATGAAAACCTGAAATTAATTACATTACAACAGAAAATTCGATTGAATCCACATTAGTATGCTGCAATGTTTTTTATCAATATTATAATGGCAATATGCTAGTGTCAATATATAAGTTATTCAAAATATTATACAATATGGTTTGATTAACACTTTGTAACCTTATGAATATCTTACAAGTCAATTGTTTAGGCATTAGCCATAATGACTGCTATATGCGTTGCTACAAATCTAACATCCTCACTTGTGCTAAAACCACTCCAGTTATAGTAATTACTGGCCTCGCCATTTCCATAACTTTCTTTACCATCATGGTCTATTGAAATTACCTTGTGCATGTCTTCATTACTCCAAATAATCATCTGTTGGCTCACATCACATTTTATTAGTCATTTAATATTAATATGATACAAATATGCCAACTACAACAAGCAATTATCAATTGCATCAACAAGAGCTAAATTTTTAAATGGAAAAGTAAATAAATAAATAACAAAGGGGCTACACATTTTTGTAGTAATAATTCCAGTATTATAAAGTTTATCTTATTCATGTACCAAACATATATTGTTTGTAATATGCAAAAAAATTGTTTACTACTCATAATAAGAAATAAAATACATATGCCTAGTCCGGATGAATGACCCTTTTTTGCCATAACTTTCTTGAACTTCTTCTCTACGACCATGAACTTGTTAAACACAAATCCTGCCTAGTTGATTTACATTACCTTCTGAATATCCCTAATAGCATGGAACAATTTTAGGTTGAGAATTGTATTTTGTGTTATGCATAGAACCACTCCAAGTGTGAATATTATAAAGTGCTGAAGGAATTCCCATTTAGATTAAGAATTTATTAAGACATTCACAACATCTTTGATTATTATTAACCTATACGCACCATATTATTTTCTCATTTCTTTGTATTTTTGATATTTTTTTGGTGGGAACTTGACAATTTTATTGTTAGGAATTCCCATTATCCAACCAATAAGATTTTCTATTACTCTTATTTGCAGATGGTTTTCTCGAATATCTAGACAATAATTTTTGGGTTCAAACCTTTGCATAAGCCAGTAACAAAAACCCCTATCTATTTTTATTATTGGAATGTTTAACATTTCACCAAATCCATCCTCAACAACCCATTACTTTTGCTGCTTGTTCAACTGATGCACTATTTGATTATAAGTCTTTATGCTGCACCTTATATTAGGTGTCTATGAACATAAAAAAATAAAATAAAATAACACTTATATAAAAACATTATTTAATAAGCAATACATTGCATGCTAAATCCCTAACAGTTAGCACACTAATAATTAACATCAATTACAATTTGTACACCCATCTACATATTGACTTTTGAATTAATTATTAAATACCTAGGTTAGCATAAGTACATATAATGTAATATTATATATTAAAATAAACTAAAATCAATGCACTTATTATTTACACCTATACGCTTCTTCTTTTTTGTATTATTTAGATATTGCCCATCTGTTGTTGGATTAGTTTCTTTGACTCCCTAATCACGATTCTGGCATGGTCCCTTTACTTTCCTATAATATTTAGCCAATTAGATATTCAATTCTAGAATTTTGCTTTGCAATCAAATGGTATACAGTTTATGAAAAAATAAAATGTATAATATTTCCAATTATACATCAAAATTCACCAAACTTATATTAGAGTTTCGTGATTTAAATGGGAAGCAGAAAAATAAAATTTTAATAAAAACCCTTTTATAGGATCTATGTAATTCAATTAACTGATTTATTTAGGATTTCCAAAACCTTACCATAGATAAAAAAGGGCAAGATTATTGGAAGGATAAAAGGGGGTTCACTTCGGTAACACCCTACCTCGAGCTTTTAGTGTTCTTGGCTAGATTGAGACATCTCCAATATGGCTACGTCCTTTACAAGTATCCACATAAATAACATCAAACCAAAATGAGTGTGTGTGCTATCATTCTTTCTTGAAAGTCTTACTTCTCAAAAACTCTATATTTTTGTTTTCTAAAAGGTGAGAAAATAAATTTTTGTGGAAGAATAAAAGTATGTGAAACCCTAGAGAAAAGGATATGTTTATACCCTTCTTTATTAGGGTTTCACTGTCTAAAACAATTTTGGTAACTCCTTACTTACAAAATGATTTTGGTATATGTATAACCTTTCTATTTTTTTTATTCAAATTCCAAAATGGAAATTGTTTCCTATTTATTTGAGATAACAATTACCTTACATAAATAGATAATTATATATATATAAATTTTTTTATTTACCATAGAGTTTTTATTGGGTTGGTAAACCCAAGTTCATTTTGGGCATGTTATAAGTGTGTGATCCTATGGGTTTGCATAACATTGATAGTAGGCTTGAAATCCTAATTCAAGCATATTAGTTATAAGTGGCATCTAGCTGGACATTATGACTACTAAAGTTATGTGAAGGATGATAATCCGACATAACCTAATTTATAGTGAATATTGTACTCCTTTTATCACACGATATCTTAATTAAATATAAGATATAGTTTATGTCATCCTTATACAATTCAAACACATTATTAACTAATTTTAAGTAGATTGAGAATGATAACTCTTTATCACTTTATTCTAGTATGACCATACATTTTCTTTAGTCTATCTTATCAATGAGCCTACATATATCTTACTCATATTGAATAAAGGACAAATTCCTTCTCAATCACTTATATTCCTCATATAACTCATTCTATATCCAACAATAATCTATTTTATCATCTTATTAAAAGCAATGTTAGAGTGTGTCAAAATACAAAATAATTATGTTGAAAACCATGGTGATTTTAAGGTTAGACATCTAAAATAATATTACTGTGATGAGAATTACTTATGATAATTATCTATGTAGTATTCTCATAGTGGGTCAATCTAGTACATCATTTCCCAAACAAGTACCTATGAGTTGACTTAATATCTTATATACATGATTAGTAAAACATAATCATCAGTCAATGCCATACTAGTTTTAATTCATTATTATTTTAATAATGATGAATGACTAAGGATAAATTAGAATATAACTTATATTTAATCTAAGGGTTTTACTACCAACTCATATACTTGTGACCTTAGGAAGAATTGATTATTCCAGTAATGATTATAACATAAAATAATAATAAAAATTCCTCTTTATTAATAAAAGCAACATATGATAAAGTCAAAATATAGTCATACATGATTGACCTAGTCAACATTGAATCTAATAACTATTGACCTAGTATAACTCTCATGCTTAGGCTATGGAAGAGGCTTAATTAGTGGATCAGTAACATTATCATTTGTAGGTACTTTACATATCTTCATGTCTCCTCTCTCAATGATTTCTTGAATGAGATGATAACGTCTAAGTATGTGTTTGTGATCGTTAATATGATTTGGGCTCCTTAGCTTGTCCTATGGTTCTATTATTATCATAATACAATTTCACTCGATCTGATATACTAGGAACAACACCTAATCTAGTTATGGACTTCTTAATCCCAATAGCCTCTTTAGTTGCTTTTGAGGTAGCTATATACTCAGCTTTTATTGTAGAATTAATAACGATGTCTATCTTAGAACTTCTCAAACTCACTGCACCTTTATTGAAATAAAACATATAACCTGACTATGAATGAAAGTCATCTTTGTTAGTTTGGAAGTTGGCATCCGTGTGATCATTTACAACTAATTTATCTTCCTTCCCACCATACAGGAAAAATGCATCATTAGTTCTTCTTAAGTACCTAGGAATATTCTTAATTATTGTCAGTGACTTTCATCTGGGTCTGACTGGTATCCATTTATTATACTTAAGGCATACAAGATATCAAGTCGAGTACATAATATTACATACATGATAAATCCAATAATGGAAGCATATGGAATCTTACTTATGTGATCTCACTCATCCTGTATCACAGGACATTGAATCTTATTGAGACTAATGCCATGGGACATTCGCAAGATTCCTCTATTAGAGTCTTGTATACTGAACCTATTTAATACTTTATCAATATAAGTGCTCTGACATATGCCAATAAGTCTTTTAGATCTATCTCTATGGATATTAATGCCTAATATATAAGCGACTTCACCTAAGTCTTTCATTAAGAAATAATTCTATAACCATGATTTAACATTTTATAAAATAAGGATATCATTTCCAATGAGTAGTATATCATACACATACAACATTAGAAACACAATTGTGCTCCCACTAACCTTCCTATAGACATAAGGTTCATCTTCATTCTTAATGAAGCCAAACTCTTTAACTGTTTCATCAAAATGAAGATTCCAACTCTAAGAAGCTTGCTTCAATCTATATATGAATCTTTAAGCTTGTAAACCTTTCCAAAATTCTTAAGATTGACAAAACCCCTTTAGTTGTATCATGTACATATCCTTAAGTAAGTTTCCATTAAGAAATGCTATTTTGACATCCATATGCCATATCTCAAAATCATAGTATGTAACTACAACAAGGAGAATGTGAATAAATTTTAGCATATCAATTGGTGAAAAGGTTTCATCATTATCTATACCATGTATTTGTTTAAAACCCTTTACAACTAGTCTTGCCTTAAAGGTATACACATTGTCATCCATGTTAATTTTCTTTTTAAAAACCTATTTTCACCCAATAGTTATTAAACTATTAGTTGGGTCAATTAAGGTCCATACTTAATTATCATACATGGATTGCATTTATGATTTCATAGCTTCTAGCCACTTTTTGCAGTCAAGACTATTTATGGCCTCTTAATAGGATGTGGGCTCACTTTAATCCATAATTAACATATCATTATTATCAGTTATGAGAAATCTATTTCTTATAGGGATTTGACATGTCCTACCAAACCTCTTTGGGCCTTTTGGTACTTATGCAGGTCCAATAATTACTTGTTGATCCATTTGAGATTCCATATTTGGTACAATGCTATTTTGTGGTTCTTGAACTTGTACTATGCTCCCACTAGTTCCTTTGGAAATAAATTCTCTTTCTTAAAAGACACCATTCTGAGCAATAAACTTTTTATTCTAAGAAGCATTGTAGAAGTAATATCCTTTATTTTCTTTAGGATATCCCATAAAAAGGCATTTGTCAGATTTAGGTGCTAATTTATTTGAAATTTGATGCTTCACATAAGCCTCACATCCTAAATCTTAAGAAAAGTCAAACTAGGAGTTTTTCTAGTCCATATCTTATATGGTGTCTTTTCAATTGCCTTTGATGGAACTATATTCAAAATGAATGTAGTAGTTTCTGTAACATACTCCCAAAAAGAGATTGGAAGATCTAACTAACTTATCATTAATCGAACCATATCCAATAAAGTTTGATTTCTTCGTTTAGACATACCATTCCATTATGTTGTTCCTGGTGGAGTTAATTGTGAAATGGTCCCATAATCTTTGAGATGATGTATAAATTCTTTACTTAAATATTCACCACCCTAATTAGATGTTAGTGTTTTAATATTTTTACCAAGATGAATTTGTACTTCACTTTTGAAAATTTTAAACTTTTCAATAGATTCAGATTTATGTTTCATTAGATAGATATAACCATATCTACTGAAATCATTTGTGAAAGTGATGAAGTACTAAAAACCTCCTTTAGCAGTTGAACTTAATGGACCACATACATCAGAATGCATAAGGCCCAATAAGTCATTAGCCCTCTCACTATGTCTAGTAAAAGGAATCTTAGTCATTATTCCTAATAAACAAAATTCACATGTTTCAAATGATTCATAATCAAATGAATTCAAAAGCCTATGTTAGTGAAGCTTTGAAATATGTTTCTCATTTATGTGGTCTAAACAACAATGCCAAAGATAGGTAGTGTTTAAATCATTAGATTTTAACTTCTTTGTATCACTGTTATAGATTGACTTTTCATTAGTGTCTTCAATATTTAAAACATAAAGACCATTAGTACATGCAGTATATCCTTAGAAAATGTTATCATGATAAATAAAGCATTTATTATTCCTAATAATAAATTCAAAACCATCCTTGTCCAAATAACAAATAGAAATAATATTCCTACTCATAGTAAGTACATAATAATAATTTTTTAAATTTAAAATAAGTCCATTAGGTAAAGTTAACTCATAAGTTCCTACAGTTAAAGCAGTAACTCTTGCTTCATTTCTAACTCATAAGTCCACTTTGCCTCTAGCTAAAGTTCTACTCCTTTTTAGACCTTGCACATTAGTATAAATGTGAGATCCTAATTCGGTATCTAATACCCAAGAATTAGAAGTAGATAAATTTATAACATGAATACCTGAAAAGGTAGTTGCATTACTCTTATTCTTCTTAAGATCGTCCAAATATAGCTTGCAATTTTTTCTCCAGTGGCTTGGGTCATTGCAGAAAAAGCATATTCCCTTATTTGGTGGCTTTGCTTGCGGTTCAGATTAGGATTTGGGCTTGGTTTTTGGCTTAGACTTCTAAAATCCTTTAGGAGTCTTGCCCTTACCATTTCCCATCCTTTTCATATCTTTTTCTTTATTAACCATTAGAACATCCTTGGTATTCTTAATGTTCTTTTTAACAGTTTTAAGTATCCCATGCAACTCTAAAATAGTTTTGTCCATGCTATACATAATGAAATTTATGATAAAACCATCATATGTTTTAGGGAAAGATTTAAGAATGATATCAACAGCCAATTATTCAATCTTGAGACCAAGTTTGTCCAAGTGTTCAAAATGACCCTTCATCTTGAGAATATAAGGACTCACAGAGTCACTAGCAGTTAATTTATAGGAGAGCAATGCCTTGATGGTGTTAAATCTTTCAATTCTAGCTTTCTCTTGGAATATTTCCTTGGGATGGCCTATCATGGTATAAGCCTCCATTTCCACTAGTTGCTTTTAAAGTTGTGACTCCATGCATATAAATATAAGATAAATGACATTAACAAAATCATTAAGATGCTTACTATAAGCACCCTTTTGAGCTCTAGGAGCATTAGTAGCTAGTTCATTTGGGATGGGTTAATCAAGGATATATTCCTTTCTTTCTTACTTAAGAATAATTCTTAGGTTTATGTAGCAGTTAAGAAAGTTAGTCCCATTAAGCTTGTCCTTCTCAAGGATCGATTGTAGTGACATATTAGGTGTACTATTTGATGGTTTATATACATGTAGTGTTCGATGGAGTATATGTATATAGTGTTTGATGCCATTATCTACAACAAATATATATATATACTGGGCTAGTAAACCTATGTTCATTTTGGGTGTGTTCTACATATGTGACATTGTAGGTTCACATAACATTGACAGTAGGCCTAAAATCCTAATTTAGGCCTATTAGTCATAAGTGGCCTCTAGTTAGACATTATGACTACCAAAGTTATATGAAGACTGATAATTCGACATAACCTATTTTACAGTGAATATTGTAGTCCTTTTATCACACGATATCTTAATTGAATATAAGACATAGTTTATGTCATCATTTTACAATTAAAACACATTATTTATTGATTTTAAGTAGATTGAGAATGATAACTCTTTATTAATTTATTCCAGTATGGCCATACATTTTCTTTAGTCTATCTTATCAAGGGGCCCATAGATATCTTACTCATATTGAATGAGGGACAAATTCCTTCTCAATCACTCACATTCCTCACATAACTCATTTTATATTCAATAATAATTTATTTTATTGTCTTGTTAAAGATAATGTTAGAGTGTGTTGGAATGTAAAATAATTATATAGAAAACCATGGTGATTTTAAGGTTAGAGATCTAAAATAATATTCTTATGATGAGAATTACTTGTGACAATTATCTATATAGTATTCTCATAGTGGATCAATCTAGCACATCATTTCTCAAAAAAGTACCTATAAGTTGACTTAATATCTCATATACATGATTAGTAAAACATAATCATTAGTCAACACCATACTAGTCTTAATTCATTGTTATTTCAATAATAATGAATGACTAGGGATAAATCATAATAGGACTTATATTTAACCTAAGGGTTTTACTATCAAGTCACATACTTGATGACTTTAGGAAGAATTGACTATTCAAGTAATTATTATAACATAAAATAATAATGAAAATGTCTTTTTATTAATAAGATCAACATATGATGAAATCAAAATATAGTCACACATAATTGTCTTAGTGCATATTACTAATAACTCATACCTACAATTTCTCTATAAAATGACAAATAAACATATAGTACATATAATAGTGTTGAGGTACTTGTAGTTCCTTTTTGAACTTATGCTGATATGCTTAAAGCCAAAACATGAATCCCGAGTAAGGAGGGAAAATTTCATATATAAATTACCATAATATGCTTAAGACTTATGTGTTTTTGCACTAAATCCCTACATTATATGGATTTATATCTTCCTTTAAACATGCCTTTTTTTATGCTATGATTTATAACTATAATGTGCTCTTCAATTATTTTCATTATTGGAAGCTTCCACTCGAAGCCACATTGCACTTCAACAACATTCCTTTTGCATTTTACATTGGCTAATGTTAGAGATTGATTTATAGTATTTGATTATATTTCTATTGTGTCTTATTAAATGGCATCTATAGATATAGCCATCGTTAAGGTTAGTTAGCCGATCCATTTATTAGGATGTCCTTCTATACATGTAATGAAATCCATTTTTATTATAAAGAATATAGGAGGTGCACTAGTTTTGGCATAACCAACTTATAAGTGTCTAGAGATATGAATAGAGAACACAAGCACCAAACATTTGCTGACTTTCATGCTAGACAATTGTTTAATGAAAGCCAAAATATGCAACATCTTAGATTATCTAGTAGGGTTAGTTGCTCGGCATGCATTTATGCATCCAAGCTTGATGATGGTAGGTGGCGAATAAACTCTATTGAATTGGAACATAACCCTGATTGAACACCTAGTAAATAACATTTTATTCATCAGTACCATACTATGCCTACTAGTGTTAAGTAGAGACTGGAATTGAACAACGTTGCTGGCATACGCCTGTCCAAAACAGTTAGGTCTTTGGTGGAAGATGTCGGATCTTATAAAAATATGTAATGTATAAAAAGAGATTGTCATAATTACATACAAATAACAAGGTGATTACGCCTTAATGAAGGTATGCAGAAGCACTTCATAATATGTTTGCATGATTGCAAGTAGATAATAGGGATTTTTTCTATGCCATTTCCCTTAATAAAAAAGGATGACTGTAACATGTCATTTAGTTTAATGCCTGAAGTCATGCTACTTACTATGAATTTAGTGATGTTGTGTCATTTGATACAATATATTTATTAAATATCACATGCCTGTTGTACCCTTTATTGGTGTTAATCACTATGGATACTTAATATTGCTTGGGTATGCTTTGATTTTAAATGAAGATGAGAGCACATTTGTTTGGTTATTTCAACAATGGCTAAATTTTATGCCTAATAATCCCCCAAAGGCAATAATGATTGATTAATGTAAAAGTATAGGTAAAGTTATGAGGAGTATTTTTCCTTCAATGGTGTATAAATGGTGCTTGTGGCTCATACTAACAAATTTCCTTAAGAAAATAAAGTGATACATGTGGTATTATAACATAATTCAGAATTTTATAGATGTTGTGTATGACTTTGCCTCAGTCGACAAATTTCAAGAAGGTTGGCTGGTAATGCTTGAAACATTTGGCCTCTAATATAATAGATTATTAGTAAAATTACATGAGCAGAAAGAGTGTTGGGTACCCGTGTACATTCGCTCTACCTTCTTGGCTAGTATGTTATCAACACAGAGATCAGAGGGCATGAATACATTCTTTAATGGGTACTTCAACTCAAAGAGTTCACTTAAGTAGTTCATTGAGCAATACGCTGCTGCATTGTGATTTAAAATTGAAAAGGAAAACTCAGCAGATAATGACAATATGTCAAAAAAATATCTACGCATAACATATTTCCCATTTGAAAAACTTTTTCAATGTACATAAATGAATGAGATGTTCCGTAGAGTTCAACATGAAATTTTAAAAACTATGTTTTACAATGCCACAATTCTCCATCAAGATGCTTCATTGAGCTTATGTTCATATATGCAATTACTGAAAACAGGTTTTATTAAGGGGAATAAGTCAAAATGGTTGACTTTCATAATGCTATATGACATTAAAACAAATGATGTCAATTATAACTATAATCTATTTAAGTTTATTAGGATACTTTGTTGCCATTATTTTTATGTGTTATCATATCATGATATTATGGATTTGTCGGATAAGTTCATTTTCCATCATTGGAGGGGGGAGGGATGTTTGACGGTGTCATAATAAAATTAGAGTTGGTTCGGCCATATGTCTAACTTCTAATGAGGTTTATTGGTACCAGGTGGTTGAAAATGCATTTGTAATGGTTGTAAATCAATGTTGCAAAACTAGCAATGCATTTGAATATTTTAACAATTTATTATTGACTGCAAGAGATAATGTCAACTGATGTACATTCCCATAGCCCCATATTATGAATAATGTACAAGTTGGTGAGCCAAATAGGCAACATAGTTACATTGATCCAATTGTAACACAACCTAAAGGCAGTCCCAGACGAAACAGGTTAATGTTGCATCTAGAGAGGTTAAAGCCAACTTTGACACATGCCACTACCAGGAATAGACATGCACCAATAGTAACCTCATCAGTGTCATCATTACCATCTATTGTTGAACTTGTTAGTGTTATTTAGTTATTTAAAAATTTATGGGTTAACTCCTTATAAATTTTATTTTTACACTATTGTGATCTTATTTGAAAACTTAGTTTCACATGTAAATAAGTTTTCCTTGAGCGATGATCATTTTCCTTGTTTAGTTTTTTTTTCCTTAATAAGGGATAAACACACCTGATGCAGTTACTCCATTAGATGAATTGTAGACTCAAATCCATAATTCTCTTTACACAAACTTCCTCATTCAAAAATCATATAAATTAAAGTATTTAGCGAAAATCATGGTAGAATCCTAAACCTTAATCCAATATTGATGTCTTGAGAGAATAAGCTCAACCAAGTTACATCTCCACTTTGGGATGAGAGAACAAGCTCCACAAAGCTCAGTCCATATACTGCCCCAGAGAACAAGCTCCACCGAGCCTTACTCAAAAGATCAAGCTCCACCAAGCCTTACCTGAGAGATCAAGCTCCACCGAGCCAATATCCAATACATAACATACCCAAGAATTTACTAGTGCACACGTGGTTTTAGTGACACCCACTAAGTAGCACGTTCTACCATTTTCTCCAAACAAGAATATCTTAAATATAAAATAAAATAAATGAAATCAAGCTAAAGCATTTCCAAAATCCTTAACAATAATAAAATAAATAATCATGTTTGTAAGTAAAATTCATAAGCATAATTAAATTCATATATTCAACATTATCATTTTCTTAATCCCATAAAAAAATTATGATATATATATATATATATATATATATATATATATATATATATATATATATATATATATTCATAAAAATCTCCAAAAATTTTGAAAAAATTATTAAAATCAAAGAATTAATAAAAATGGACTCACAATTATCCTAAATATAACATTTGAGGCTAAAGGAATTTATTTTGGTGAGTTGAAATAATTTAAATGGAAATTAAGAAATTTCCATTAAAACACTTTTGACATTTTTATCTCAAAATCCATAAGGAATCAAACCTAGCCCCATTTACGAAAATTAATCCTGATGATTTATACTATTTATTAAAAAAATCATAATTTATTTGGGCTAGTCACTATTCCTCACCAGAATTTAGTTAGGACTTGTCGGATTTTCTCATCGAAAAATGTATTTAACTTAAAATAGACATATACATAAGTTTATAACACCAAGGAGAAGCTAAAAACACGTTCAAACACTTAAATCAATGGCCGAATTTATAGATCATTTTAAAAATCACAACTTACCAATCAAGCTCTGATGAAGTAAGAAATAATGACACCCGAACTCAAGGTTAGTCTCTATTAACTCCTGATAGCAAGATGAGTCCAATGGTGGTGGTTGTAGTTGCTGGAAGTGATCGAAAATAGTGATTTATCATCAAAAAGTTCAAGATGAGCTTTCAAAACTCAAACTGATAAAATCTGAATAAATTTTCATAAAATAAAAATTATAGGCATGTAGAGAAGGTTAAGAAGTGTTTGTAGTTCAAATTTCACAACAAACAAAGGTCGTTTGGCCAATGAATGGAGGAGTAGTCTTTGGTGCTACAATGGACACAGGGAGAGAGTTCAAGGGTCTACATGTATTTTTTGTATCTACCAGAAATATTGAAGAGGGAGTGGAAAATTACCACTTTGGTCCTCATATTTTTAGAAAAATTTCTATTCAATCCTTCCGCATTGAGGCTTGAGATAATTGCTAGCAACTAAATGTGTTAATCCCTTTCATATAAGAAAGTTGCTAGCAATTAATTTTATTAACACCATACCATGAATCGACAACCATCTAGCAACCCAAAAATAACTTGATAACAATAGTAGCACATCTTTATTTATGTAAATATATATGGGTTATTACATTCTTTCCCTTTTAAGAAAATTTGTCCCTGAATTTTATATCAAAAAGGAAACAAATAGGGGTATCTACTTTGCATATCCACATCTATCTCCCAAGTACAATCCTTTGCTGTATGGTTACTCTGCAGCACCTTCACCATAAGAATTTCTTTAGTGCAGAGCTAACGAAGATCTATAGTTGCCATAGGGTACTCGTCATAAGAAAAATCTTTGCTAATCTTTACTGCATGTGGTTATAGAATATGAGAAGGAGCAAATATATACTTCCTCACTATAGCTACATGGAACATTAGATGGATTCGGGACAGTTCAGGTGGCAACACTAACCTATAAGCCATGTCTCTCACTTTGGAGCAAATTTCAAATGGTCTAATATATCTTGGAGCTAGCTTACCCTTTTGACAAAATCTCATTACTCCTTTCATCATTGACACCTTTGGAAACACTATATCTCCCACAGAGAATGATACATCCTTCCTCTTAGGATATGTATAGCTCTTCTATTTACTAAAGGTTGTTTTTAATCTTTATTGAATAAGAGGAATCTTCTTTGAAGTCACTTTCACCAATTTCAGACTGGTTAATTGCCTCTCATTAACTTCTCAACATACATGAGATCTACACTTTCTACCATATAATGCTTCATATGGAGCCATTCTAGTACTTGCATGATAACTGTTGTTATATGTAAATTCAATAAGTGGCAAGTGCAAATCCCATTGGCCATGAAAATCCATAACAAATATCCAAAGCATATCCCCTAATGTTTGAATGGTCCTTTTTGACTGACCATTTTTTTTAATGATGAAAAGCTGTGTTGAAGTCAAGTCTTGCCAAAAGATGGAAGTAAAAGTAACTCCTCTATCTGATGCTATACTCTCTAGCACCCTATATAGGCAGACAATTCGGTTGATGTACAATCTAGCTAACCTATTTATAGTATACGTGTTTTTAATTGGCAAGAAGTGAGTTGACTAGGCATATGGCATCATAGCCACCTGATGTACAAGGCAATCCAGAAATAAAGTCCACTGCAATCATGTCTTACTACCACTATGGAATAGGTAATTATTGTAGCAATCTTAAGGGTCTTTGATGTTCTAATTTCACCTGCTGACATGTGAGACACTTGGATACAAACTTTGAAATGTCTCCTTTAATACCATTCTAAAAATATGTATCTTTCAAATCATGATACATCTTGGCAGAACTTGGATGAACACTATAGGCAGAAAAGTGTGCCTCTTCCATAATCTCTTTTCTCAAGTCATCCACATATGGCACACATAACCTAGTACCTAAATGTATCACACCCTCACTGCCAATTACAAAATCTCTAGACTGGCCTTACTGTACCTTTAACATTATCTTCTATAACTATGGATCCTTTCTCTGAGATGCTTTAACTCTATCCAAGTACACTAATCATTCTTTGAATTGAGCCAATAAACATTTCTTAGTTACCTTCTTTTGCAACCCCTGATCAATAAACTTATGTAATTCTCCAATGATTGGCCTCCTTTATATGTTAATGTGACCAAGGCTACCTATTTACTTCCTACTCAATGCGTCAGCTACCACATTAGCTTTACTTGGATGGTAAAAAATAGAGCAGTTCCATCCATTTTCTTTGTCTCAAATTTAAGTCTCTTTATTGGAAAATATACTTTAAGCTCTTGTGATCGATGTATATTTCACAAGTTACACCATACAAGTAGTGCCTCCAAATCTTCAATGCAAACACCATCGTTACCATTTCTAAATCATGAGTAGGATAGTCCTGCTCATGCTTATTTAACTGATGTGAAGCATAAGCAACCACTCTACCATTATGCATCAATACACATCCTAATCCTACTTAAGAAGCATCATAATATACAATATACCTTTCATTCATTGAAGGAAAAGTCAATACTCGAGCTAAAGTCAACCTATCATTGAGCATTTAAAAGTGCTCCTCACATTTAACAGTCCTTACAAAATTAACATTCTTCTGAGTCAACCTTATTAAAGGTATGGCTATCTTCGAGAAATACTTCATAAATCTCTTATAGTAGCCAGCTAAACCTAGAAAATACCTTACTTTTGTGATTGTTGTGGGTCTTATCCACTCTGTAATAGCTTCAATCTTTTTAGGATTTACTTATATGCCATCTTTGGATACTATATGGCCTAAGAATGCCACTTGATACAACCAAAACTCACATTTAGAGAATTGGACATACAGTTTATGCTCCCTCAAAGTCTGAAGCACCATCCTTAAGTGTATGGCATATTTGTCTTCACTCTTTAAATACACCAAAATTTCATCAATAGAAACTGTTACAAATCAGTCTAAGAATGGCCCAAACACTTGATTCATCAAGTCCATAAAAGTTGTTAGAGCATTAGTCAACCCAAAGGATATTACCAAAAATTCATAATGGCCATATCTTGTTTGAAATGTAATGTTGGGTATATTTCCACTTCTAGTTCTCAATTGATGATACCCTGACCTTAAGTCAATTTTAGAGAAACACTGAGCTCCTTAAAGTTGGTCAAACTGATCATTAATCCTTAAAAGGGGATATTTATTCTTAATGGTGACTTTGTTCAACTGTCTATAGTAGATTCAAAGTTGAAGACTTCCATCTTTCTTTTTCACAAAGAATACTGGTGCACCCAAGGAGACATACTAAGTCTGATGAAACCCTTATCAAGCAATTGTTGCAACTGCTCCTTAAGCTCCTTTAACTCTACTGGTGCCATCCTATAAGGTGGCATAAAGATAGGATCTATATAAGATACAACATTGATACAAAATTCTATCTCTCTTTCTAGTGGCAAACTTGGTAATTCTTCAAGGAAAACATCAAAAAATTCACACACAATTGACACATTTTCAATTGCCCCTTTGTCTACCTTTGTATCTCTAACCACAACTAAACAACTTAAATATCCCATTCTAAGCATCTTTCTAGCTATGATTGCTGAAATGAGATTTTTAGGCATTGGACTCTTGTCACCCTTGAATTGGAATTCCACATTATTTGGAATTCTAAAAACCACTTCCTTCTCTTGAAAATTCAATATGGCATAATATGGAGCCAACTAATCCATTCCTAAAATCACATTGAAATCTATTACATTCAATAAGACTAAATCTACCAATAACTCTCTAAGCTTTAGTCTTCAGTCTGAATACCAATATAGGCTGGGCCTATCTTTGTCACAAATAACTCTACTGCTCTCCTCTCATACTGTATCACATCCACAACATGATGTGGAAACTTAAAGAACTCACAAGTGTACTTTTTAACTAATTAATCACCCTTAACTATATGCAATTTTTGCCACCTGTAATTATCCCTCATTGAAGGTGGGTAGAAATATCTCAAGAAGCACTATTTAAACCCCAACCATGTCATGGTAGTCATAAATGGCTGGATTGATTGCATAAACTAGTCCAGAGTTGTAGTTTGCACTAATAACTCTACAATCATTATTCTTTGGTAATCAGTGTACCTTATCCTGGTTCTAGCTTTAATAGTGTTCATAAAGTCTAATGCATCACCAGTACCATTAAAGGGAACTCTCCCAACTCTTGAATACAATAAGGCTGCATTTGCATAAGACATCCCTTGATTCCTCTGTTGTAACATCTGTTGTACTAGAGGCGGCATGGCTTGATTAAGTGCTACTAATCCATGATTAATTCCCTCTACACTTGCAATAAAAAGCTATGGGATCAATCTCAAGAACTTCTTGTTCTACTTGCGGTTGTTGCTCTTGTCTTTGAGCTATTGCCGCTCTAGGTCTACCCCTTCTTTTACCTTGTGGGGTAGGGGGAGGAGCTTCATTCTAAAAGGACTACTCAACATCATCATATACTACATCCATAGTAGGAGCATTTCATGCTCTTTTCCTCATTTTGAAAAGACATATAAACAAGATTCAAGACATAACAAGGGTGTTAACATATACGTGGAATTCTAGAATCAATGATGACACCAAATGACAACTATAGTAGTTTCAAGAAAAGATAGATAATAATGACCAAAAGAATAAGGAATGAACCATTTCCTTGATGCCAACTTTGTCATGACATGAATCCACAGGCACGTGACCAACACTAGGGAATGGGAAAGCGTTAAGCTTCCAAAACCCATAGTAAGCTCTAGAAAATTTTCACATAAAAACATTCCCCAACTTAATAATTCTAATGAAAATCTAGTAGAGTTTCCTTTGTACCAGGAGTAAAACCAAAACCTACCTAAAGTAAATAACACTCCCAATAATATATAACAATCACAACTTCTCTAAATATCATCAAAATTACCAATGTCTCAACTCAAGTATTTCAAGATACATATTGTCATGCAATATAAATACCAATACAAATACAATAGCAACAACTACTCCAATACTACCATGGTGTCTATATTAATTAAAGTTATTTTATAAACATTAATACCATTACAAAAATCTACATAGAGCAGCTGGTGAAGAATGAGTTCAGTGCAAAAAAGAAGAACTAATAGCAGACTCCCAAGATCCTGAAAAATAATTGAGGGGAGTCAGACCTCACTAAGTGAATTAATAATATAAAATGATGTTGATTTTAAAATACTTATTTAAAATCGTTAAATCCATTAAATGAATAAATATTTTAAATCCTTTATTTTGTTAAAAATTATTTTTTTAAGATATATTTCCAAAATCCATAATTCTCTTTACAAAAAATTCCTCATTCAAAAATTATATAAATTAAAATTTTTAGCGGAAATCATGGTGGAACCCTAGACCTCAATCCACTATTGATGTATGAGAGAATAAGCTCAACCAAGTTACATCTCCACTTTGGCCCGAGAGAACAACCTCCATTGAGCTTAATCCATATACTGCCCGAGAGAACAAGCTCCACCAAGCCTTACTTGAGAGATCAAGCTAAACCAAATACACAACACTACACAAGAGATCAAGCTCTACTGAGCCAATATCCAATACATAACATACCCAAGATTTTACCAGTGTGCATGTGGTCCTAATGACACTCACTGGGTAGCATGCTCTACCATTTTCTCCAAACATGAATATCTCATATATAAAATAACATAAATGAAATCAAGCCAAATCATTTCCAAAATCCTTAACAATAATAAAATAAAAAATAATGCTTGCAAGTAAAATTCATAAAGCATAATGAAATTCATATATTCAACTTTATCATTTTCTTAATCCTATAAAAAAATCTCATATATATAAAATTACCTTATAAGTGGAGTGTGTCGGTTGACGCGTTTTCGACTATCCAAATGCTATGGTTTCTGCTCCATATATATATATATATATATATATATATATATATATATATATACAGGAGTTAATAAAATGGGCTCAGAATTATCCTAAATATGACATTTGAGGCTAAAGAAATTTATTTTCCTGAGTTAAAACAATTTAAATGTAAATTAAGAAATTTCTAGCGAAACACTTTCAGGATTTTTATCTAAAAATCTGTGAGGAATAAGACTTAGCCCTAGTTATAGAAATTAATCCTCATGATTGATACTATTTATTAAAAATAAAATCATAATTTTTCTATCTAGTCATTATTCCTCACCAGATCCTGTTAAGACTCGTTGGATTTTCTCATTGGAAAACATATTAACTCAAAATAGACATATACACAAATTCATAACACCAAGGAGAAGCTAAAAACATGTTCAAACATTTAAATCAATGGCCAGATTTATAAATCAGTTAAAAAATCATAACTTATCGATCAAGCTTTGATGAAGTATTAAATGATGACACCCAGACTCATGGTTAGTCTCTTTTGACTCTTAATAATAAGACGAGTCCAATGGTGGTGGTTGTGATAGTTGGAAGTCATTGAAAATGGTGATTTATCATAAGAAAGTTCAAGCCAAACATTAAAAATTCAAACTAACAAAATTCGGGTCAATTTTCATGAAATAAAAATTATAGGCATGTAGAGGAGGTTGAGAAGTATTTGTGGTTCAAATTTCACAGCAAACAGAGGTCGTTTGGCTAGTGAATGGAGAAGAAGTAGTTTCTGGTGCTACATTAGACGTTAAGAGAGAGTTCAGGGGTCTACATGCACTTTTTGCATTTGCCAGATATATGAAGAGAGAGTAAAAAATTACCACTTTGGTCCTTGCATTTTTAAAAAAATTTTTGTTCAATCCTTCCACTTTGAGGCTTGAGATAACTACTAACAATTAAATGAGTTAATCCATTTCATACTAGAAAGTTGCTAGCAATTAACTGCATTAACACTATACAACAAATCAACAACCATCTAGCAACCTAAAAACAACCTGATGACAATAGTAACACATCTTTATTTTTTTAGATACATATGGGCTATTACAGATTTTGGCACATTTTTCCAGACAGACGCCTAAAGAGAGTAAACACCACTGTTTTTGGGGATTTTCCTACACACTCTCTCTCACTCCTAAAGCACTTGGAGATCTATTTACACAAAAAAAATTAACCAAAATCATTTTTTTTAATTTTTGTCTTAGGATTTAGACCATTAAATCCAAACCGAGCTTCTTCTAAGTTAAAGCACACATCAAGGGTAACAACCCGATCGCTTTGAGGATCTGCCACCCATTTTTATTTAAAAGTTTCATTTTTATCATCTTCTTCATCTCATTTCTTTCATTTTTATCATTTTTATTCATTTTATTGTGAATATTTATTATCTTGGTAAAGTTGTGATTTTTGTATTGATCTTTAAGTTTATGAATAAGTTATGATGGAGTAGTGGGAAGTTTGGGTGAAATCTGAGAGTGTTTGCATTCATTTTTGCACTTTTCCATAATTTTTGCATTCTTTTTCTCTTTATATAAAAAATGGGTATTTTAGTGTAAAGTTATCATTATTATTATTATTTTTGCATCATTTTAATTTATTACTTTTATTGTTGTATTGTTATTTATTTTTATTAATATTCAGGCATTTTTCTCATATTTGTTGCATTTTTATCCCTTTTTATTGTATTTATGCTATTTGTGGGAAATTTGGCATTTTTATCATAAAGTTAATGTTTTTATGGTAAAAATATCACCTTTATCACTTTAATATTTTTATTTATTTACATATTTATTCAAAAATCTTACATATTATTATTATTATTATTATTATGGATGAATGAAATATTTTGAATTGCCCTAAATGTGATATGTGCTTGCATGTGTGTGAGAACTAACCTTTGTTTTGCAGGATTATTAGAGTATTACCTTAATTTCCTTTTTCTATTTTGATGTATTTATTAGAATAGGCTTTTTCTAAGGCAATGTAATCCTTAATCCTAATTCCCCCTTTTATTTCCATTTGGATGAATTTATTAGAATAGGCTTTTTCATGGGTTATAATTCATAATTCATTTCCTCATTTTTATTTTGATTATTTCTTGCATGCTTGTGTGCTACGTGCTTACTTGCTTACATGTTCATTTGCCCAATTGATGGATGCTTGCTTATTTATTTATTTTGTGATGTTTGCTCATTAATCCAATTATCCCGTGCTTTGTTTCCAATTTAAATTGACTAATGATCAAGTGTGGTAAATGCATCATAACACCTAAATTAGGGTGATATAGTGAATGAATAAGCAATGTGTATAATAAGAAACATGATAAGTAACTCCTACCCCTTGAACTTGGATTCTCTAGTAAAGGAAGTGGATTTTCAATTCACTTTCTCCTAATTCAGATTGGGTGGCGACTCAAATCTAAAAGGCCTATTTAGGAAGACCATCCTATAAATAATAATAATAAATTCGATAGATGGTCGCCATTAGTTTGTGTGCCTCGATAAATGAACTCGATCATGACTAGATTATAGGTTTTTGATGACTCTAGTGGGGACTACTGATTTGAGGGGTATGATTGGAAAGACTATTTCTTGTTATACATAACTTATTTATCCACCTTTACAATAACATAACTGCATTTCACTACACTTACCATATGCACCCTTGGTCGTTAAACCCTCGATAATATTGAATGACATTGCCACTATGATTCCACTCGAGTCATAAGGTGACAAGATTGGTATTATCACCTTTTACACTTTACTTGATCAAGAAAAGCTATATGGCTTAAAGTGATGTAGCCCAGCTCCTAAGTCCACAATGGGGTGCAGTTTTTCTTGAGTAGGTAAAAGGATGCTAGACTCACTGATCGAAGTTTGTAACCCTAGTTATATGGGAGCCTCCTTACTAAAGGAGCCCTTATTCGTAAGCCTATCATAGCCTATATAGATAAATAGTATAAATCTCCTCTAGGATCCCACCTAGCTCTTGTATGATATCCTTATCTTGATGGTGGCTGTTCGACTTGATATTCACAAATGATATGACATCTCTAGTGTTTTTCACCATTTGTTATCATTATATTAGCCCTCATAGACTATCCATGCTTAGAATAATATGATCCTTATTTACCTTGTGTAAGCCTAATACATAAGGGATGATTAGAATCATGCATCTTAGTTTGGATAGTTTATAAATACAATAGTGACATTTTTTATGATAAAACCTATAGAAGTCATCTATTTATCCTAATCAAATCAAGTGGATAAATCAAGAATTTAACTAGATTGTGGACACTTATGTTGAAAGAATCAAATTATAAACTATCTAACGAAACTCTCACGTCATTTAGTAAACACACAAAATGTCGATGAAAGGAACACAAACTTGGATCCCTTATATTGACTATAGTCCATATGCTTATAGGTGAAAATGAGCTGTAAATGCCATTTGTGACTTGACAAACTGGGCCCCTCATTGACATTGTGTGGTTACCTTAAGTAGTTTGGGTATTGCTCCTTACTTTACCTCTTGAGTTTGACCATCATGAATTAAAGCAGCCTAGTATGAGAGCAAAATCATAACCCCCCAATGGCTATGATTCAAAAACCCAAATAAGATAAAATTCTCTACCGTATGGAGTGACAAAGTTAGAAAGAGTGATTACTTGTGTTTAGTTTATTCATTTTGTAGGCTTTACACTAACCCTACTTGTTCATTTTATTTTTTTCTTTTTCCCATGTATACATACATACATACATCTAGGGGGCATTTCATCATGAACTAATCCATGATCTTCTTGCAACCATCTTACATCATCATATTAGCAGAATTATAACTGTCACGCCATGCATGCACATTATGCATGCATGCATGCATCATAATCACCATATTTATGCAAAAAGATAACTTCTCAAAAGTTTTTTGCAAGCTCTAGGTCTCTCAAAATATCCTGAGAAAGGTTAGCGATGGTTAAACATCAAAATGGGTGAATAGTTTAGGAATCAAAGCGTCAATGATATACTTAAAGAGCATGTGAAATAATTTATAATTGATAGTGGTTTAACTAATATCCTTCAGGTGGAAATCAAGGCTATCCTTAAGATTAAAGTAAAGGATACCTTTGACCAAACTTCAAGCCATGGATGAGGTAATTCTCTTAAAAGGCAACGATAAGGGGGCACTTAGCTCTCCTAAATCTAAGATAAATAAGAGTAAAGAGGATGAGGGTACACCAAGAAATATCAAGGGCAATTATGAACTTTCTAAAGAAAGGTTTTTCCAGTCCCTTTCCAAGTCAACTAGTGTAATTACACCTGAATTGGCGATGGAGATTCAATAATTAGCTAGTAAGATCACTTAGCTTGAGGTTTAAATGAATTACAAGATCACCTAACTTGAAGTTCTGGTGAAGGAAAACACTGATACGTTGATCAAAGGCTTCAACCAACTCTTTATACTCATGAATAGGCCCTCATAAAACCACCAACCTTATTGCCCCAAACTTTGAAAAAAGAGCCATAAAATTGATCACTAGAATCTGATGGATTATGACCTATTGCATCCAAAGTTCTTAAAATCATCCACAGCTGATTACTTTAAAAAGTTTTCAAAACTTGACCAACCCCCTCCAAAATCTTCCAAGCATTTTGACATAAAAACCTTTTGAGACCTCTTGAACCGAAAGTTTTACCCAATCCTCTACTAGCACGTATCAACTCTGACCTCTACTATTGCTTTTACTAAATGCCTGGCGACATAAATGAGGACTATTATACTTTGAAGGCAAGGATCTAATATCTAATAGATTCTGGTAAAATCACAGATATAGAAAAATAACCCAATGTCAAAACCGGCCCCTTACCTAACCAACAATGCATGTATGCATCCCATACTATCTCTTCAAGGCTTCCTGAGGCTTTTGTGAAAAGTTATATCCAAGTTATTCCTAAGAGAGAAATAGAAGAGCTAGAAAAAGGAGAAAGAGGACCATTAGTGGTACCAGAAGAAAGTTTTTTGAACCCTACCTATGATTCGAGCAGTGATAAAAAGGACTTTTGTACTTATGTACATGTGCTTAAACCTAAGGATGGAAATGGCAAAGAACCAGAGAAGAAGATGGAAGTATAGGTTAACCGAAAATAACACTTTGGCAAGTTTGACTCTAAGATGGAACCACTAGTTACATTGCTACCCTTGCCAAGACTAGCATAGACAATACCCTGATTCGATGACTAAGCCAACCTAAACAACATTTGTACTTCTTGTCTATTTGAAATCTTTTGATGTATCAAGCTCTAAATTTAATATAATGGTGTTTGACTTTTCTTATTTGTATGGTGCATATTCAGTAATGATGAGCATTTTATTAAACCTTACATAAGCATATTTGACATTCATTTCATTAACACTAAACCATTTAATATGGGCATAGATGAAAATCCCTGCATATTGCATATTTTAAAAGATGTTACCCTTGAGGAAAGGAGAAAATTAAAAGAAATATTAACAAAATACTTGAAAGTATTTGCTTGGACATACGACGATATGCCTGGTATCGATAGGGACATCATGCAATTTTACATCCCAACTAAATAGGGGTGCAAGCCAGTTATAGATGGCGAGATTTAGCGTATGTCCAAGATTTTAGCAACCGTGATACTATTTGAGCTCAGGGCTCTAGAGAACACACTACTATATTATAAAGACATATCGTGGGGATAAGGAGTCGCCACCTAGGGTAATAATTAGGACAAATCGAAGTTGGTAGTAACTTGATTCTTTAAAAGAAAGTTAGCATCATAACTAAGAGATTCTGGATACAGAATACCAACTTCTCTTATTCTTGTGTTCATTTAGAATTGCCTTATTAATTACTAATTTATTCTTTAATTACATGCAAGGTCATATAAACCCTAATATGTCATTCATGTAACTCCAAAGGTAACTAGTCATGAAAGAGCACATAAATAATGCATTAACATAGATCACAATGTTTGTAAATTAGTCTAATCTATATTGATTTTAATTTAATTGTGCTAAGTTTGCATTTTATTTACAAGTGAAATAAAGCTAAAGGTGGGCCTATATTTTAAGATAATTAATGAGCCTAAGTCTACTTGTTTTAATTCTAAAAAGTGGGCTTAAGTATATTAATTTTAAGAAATAAATTAGTGGGTTTAATTATACTTAATTTTAAATTAAGTCCTAAATCTATTTATTTTAAAAAGAAAATGCTTTAATGGGTTGAGCTAAGTCTAAATTAATTTTAATTAAACTAAAAATAGGCTTAATTCTAATTTAACCTAATAGGCCTAAATTAATTTTAAAGTTAATTTAACCTATAAATCAATTTAAAAGGCCTATTAATTAAATGGATTAGAACCTAATGTGGGCTTGAGGCCCAAATAGAATAAAAACATACAAACAAGCCCAAACAACAAATTAAAACAAATAATGAATAAAAAATATACATTCAGGGATTTTTAACCCTAATTTTAATTACATGTAACCTAAATTAATCTAAAGCCACCATTGATTTTATTATGGTTTTACCAAATGAACCTAATTTACTAATTAATTTTAATAGTGTAAAAAATTAAAGAGTTTCACTATTCTTACTATTGGGGCTATTACAAAATCTACCAAAAATAATCAAGAAAATAAAATTAAAATTACAACCCTTAAGAAAATAAATTAAACAAATTCAAAACCTAAAAGATAAAAAAATAAATTAGATAGAACAAAATAAAAAAAATACATAAAAATTAAATTGGAATCCTGATTCTTAGTTTTTATTCATGGATTCTCTATGGGTTTTCCTTAATTCAATCATTTGTTCATCATCATAGAAAAATAAAACACAAAGAATAAAAAAAAAAGAAAAAGATTAAAATGAATTAAAATAATAATCAAAGAAAAGAAAATAAAATGAAAATAAAGAAAAAAAAACAATATCAAAGAATTGAACAATTAAACATAGGAAAGCAATAACACTAATAATAAGTGGAACAAATAAACGAAAATAAAAAAAAAGTAAGAAACAAAATGAACAAATAAACAAAAGAAACAAAATAAAAAAACAAATTATACTTTCAATCAGAAATTGAGTTTTCCGATTGGAAATAAAAAATTAGTAGTTAAAAAAAATTAAATAAAATTAAAATCAAATACAAATATATATATATAAAAAAGAGTAGATGAAGCTGATTTAATGGATACAGTATTGATTGCCCCTCAGAGTTTGATCAACTTTTGATGGAAATTTGTGGCTTTTGTTGTGTTTGTCTATAATTTTAGTTTTATTCGATCTGATTAATGGCCAAGAATTAAAAAAACTACGTGAAAAATAAAAGGAGAAAAACTGTGTTTTGGCTGACGGCTAAAAATAAAAAAGCAAAGAAACAAATCATTGCAGCCTCTTTTGTGAAAGGAGAAAATGATAAATATATAGAACCCTAGTCTTGTAACCCTATGTTAGATTCAGGATAAAATTCAAAAAAAAATTATTCTTATCATTTATTTAATAAAAAAATACATTTATCTAATAAAAACATATTTATCAAATAAAACAACCAATAAAAAAACAAGTATAAAAATAAAATAAAATAAAATAAATAAATAATAAAAATTAATAAAAAATTATGGAGTGCTAGTGTGGATTTCTAACCAGAAATCTACATTTTCGATTGGTACCTTTTTTTTTTTGAATTTTTGGTTGAAAATCTACATTTCTGATGGCAACTTTTTTTTTTGAATTTTCTCTTTTTTTTTTTATTTTTGAAATTTTTTTGAAGAAATAATTAAAAATGAAATTTAAAGGTAAGTTCTAAAAAATAAAATAAAAATAATTTATAATTTATTTGAAAACCAATAAATCAGATCCAATAAATATAATTTCATAGTCAATTTTCATCATATGGTCCTCTATCGCATCCAAACTTAAATCATCCAAAAATTGAGTGCTTACATTAATGAAACATTATTTGCAAAGATTAAGACCAAAATGGGTATAGATGGTAAAAGAAGACATAGAAAAACATATCAAGGCTAAATTCTTAGAGGTGGTAGATTATCCAAAATGGTTAGCAAATGTAGTTCCGATGCCTAAAAATATGGGAAAGTAAGGATTTGCATGGACTATAGGGACCTCAATAAAGCATGCCCAAAGGATGATTTTCCCTACCTCATATAAATGTTCTGATGGATAATGTTGCTGTATGTGCTATGTACTCTTTCATGGATGGATTTTCAAGATACAACCAAATTCTCATGGCAATCATCGATAAAGCTAAGACTGTCTTCATCACCAAATGGGGAACATATTGCTACAGGTAATGCCTTTCAGTTTAAAGAACATAGGTGCAACTTATCAGAGGATGGCCATAAAAATGTTTAATAACATAATACACAAAGAGGTGGAGGTCTACATCAATGATATGATGGTAAAGTCGAGGACCCAAGAAGAACATCTAGCCACATAATAAAGATTTCTATAGAGGGTAGATACGTACAATCTTAGGCTAAATCCTAAGAAGTGCGTATTTGGGGTAAGTTCAGGGAAGATGCTGGGACACATAGTTAGTTAGAGAGTAATTGAAGTTGATATGGACAATGTGAAAATGATCCACAAAATGCCAACACCGAAGACTAAAAAGGAAATATGGGGATTCTTAGGAAAGTTGCAGTTCATCAACATATTCATAGCTAAATTAATGGAAGTGTGTGAATCAATATTTAAGTTACATATAAAAGATCAACATGTGGTATGGAATAAACAATGTCATATTGCTTTTGACATAATTAAGGACTATCTCATGAATCCACTAATTCTGAGACCCCAAAAAATATGAAAGCCCTTAATCCTATACTTGGAAATTAAAGAGAGCATAATAGGAGCTATGCTAGCTCAGGAAGGGGAAGCACGAGTTGAACACGTAGTTTACTACTTAAGCAAGAAGATGCTGCCTTCTAAGAAGAAGTACAATTAGGTTGAATATGTCTATTTGGCAATGGTTTAGGCCATGAGAAAGCTAAGGAACTACTTTTAGTCTTACAAGATTTGAGCAGTTTCAAAGTTAGATTTGATGAAACACCAACACCTTCACTAGTTGGGAAACTAGCTAAAGGGCTAGTGTTATTGACAGAATATAATGTTGAGTATTTAATTAAGAAGACAATTAAGGGAAGAGCAGTAGCCAAATTTCTAGCACTAAACCCTACTTTGGATGACTAAGAGATAGAACTTGAATTCCTAGATGATCTTACTATAGTAATTAAGATTCAAGGATGGTGCATGTACTTTGACAGAGCAGTAAACTAGCTTGGAGCAGGAATAGGAGTAATTCTATTAACCTAGAGAATAAAGTAGTTCCTATAACAAAGAAGCTAACATTTTAGGTTAGGAATAATAAAGTTGAATATAAAGCATGTGTATTGGGAATGGAGGCATAGATGGCCTTAAAAGTCATAAAAGTGGAAATATTGAGTGATTTAATAATGGTAATCAATCAGGCTACTGATACATAGGATATGAAAGAGCCATACTTGAAGCTGTATCTAGAGTACTTATAGTAGTTAGGACAATCTATTTAGAAATGAAGATTCATTCATTTATCGAGGAATCATAACTAGATGGCCGATGTTTTAGTATCACTAGCATAAGTTTGGGATGGACTGATGACTAGGCCTATGAAGCCTCTAGTGTTATTGAAGTCAAGTCAACCATGCTACAAGAATGTGAGGGTGACGAAAGTAAGAGTGGATCATAAGCCTTGGTTCTATGACATTTAATAATATTTAAACAAGTGGGAATACCAAGTAGGTACAAGTGAAAGGGATAAAACAATTATCAGAAAATTGATAGTGAAGTTCACTCTTTATTAAAGTATTATGTACAAGAGAACTTCAGACAAGATATAGTTGTGATGTTTAGATGAGGACGAAGCAAGAAAGGTAATAACAGATATTCATGAAGGAGTTTGTGGCTTGCATATGAATGACACAATAATAACTAAGAAGATAAAGAGATGAGGGCTCTTTTGGATGACAATGGTTGAGGATTATGTTAAATTCACCAAGAGATGTCACAAGTGTCAGGTTCATGGGGATGTTAGCCATTTTCCTCACTCATAATTGGACACCATGTCCTCTCCTTGGCCATTTTCGATATGGGGACTCTATATTATATGAAAGATTCATCCTATAGCTTCTAATGGACATAAATACATCATGGTTGCAGTTGACTACTTCATAAAATGGGTAGAAGTTGAATTTTATAGCAAATTAAGGGAAAAGCAGGTAGCCAAATTCTTGGAAAAGAATCTATTCTACATGTACAGAAATCCTCACCACTTGATTTTAAATAATAAGGTACAATTTGAAAGACAAGTAGTACAAGCAGTGCTTGAAAGGTATAAGGTAAAGCACTACAAGTCATCACCCTATAGACCACATGCTAATGGAGTAGTGGAAGTAGCAAACAAGAACATCAAGATATCCTCTTAAAGATAATTGAAACTCATCATGATTGGGCTAATAAGTTACCATTCACTCTTTGGGGATATTATACTATAGTGAGAACATCTATAGGGGCAACTCCTTTCTCATTGGTGTATGGAATAGAAGCTATGCTTCCAATTGAAGTGGAAATGAAATCCCTCAAAATCAGAGTCAAAGCAGAGTTACCTGAGGTGAAGTGGGTTGAACATAGGCTAATATAGTTGGATCTTATAGATAGTGAAAGGGTGAAAACACTATATCACACTGAGCTTTATCGAAGAAGAATTGTAAGGGCCTTTAACGAGAGAGTGAGACAACATGACATTAAAATTAGAGACTAGTTATTAAGGCAAGCTAACGAAAGTCTACCAAATCCAAAAGGGAAGTTCTGACCTAATTGGGAAGGGCCTTATTTCGTTAAAACTGTCCTTTTGAAAGGCATAGTCAAGCTAATAGGCATCAACAAGAATGAGTTCTTTGAATGGATCAATATCGATCATCTCAAAAGAAACTAGTATAAATAAAAATAAAAATAAAAATAAAAAATAGAAAAATGAGAGGCAAAATACTTAATTAGAAAACTTGAGAGGGCTAATTAAGGACAGGGGTACTATCATTTTGAAATATACTATATGCAACCATGCTCATGATAAATATTATTTAGCATATATGTGAAAGATCATCGAGGGTTGCACATGTTGAGAAGTAAATGCTTGAATCAATATCTATCACATATAAAGGCAAAATTTTGCATCTTAGAGTTCATATCTTTCTATGATGTAACTGTATTAATTTCTATTATAAACTCTTCCATTTCATTGCATTTGTTATGGTGACATGGCAAGAAAATAGGAAAGATAAAAAGAAAAAGAGCACATCATAAGTCAAAAAGTATTGAAACCCTTATAAATAGTTTATTAGTAAACTACATCCTAGAAAAGTCTAAGAATTCACCATCAGTACAGTAAAAAAAAATGGAACAAAACAAAAGGGGAAATTAAGACTCAGCCTTATAGTCATCATCATTATCATCACTAACATCCTCTCTTACTGGGTCTAGTGTCACGCTCCCTTAACTCCTCTAGCTCAGTGCGCAGTCTTTGGATCTTGCTATAGTAATAGCCACCCTTTTACTAATGAGTCAACTCCTGATGATGGATAGTCTCATCTCTCTCGCATAACAGCCTTGCATGCTTGAGCTGCATTATTATAATATACATGCACTAGCACATACACATTCATAACATACACATACATATTATTGTATAACTGAAATAGGGGAAATAGGCCAAAGAATAAGAAAACCCACATAAGACTCCACATAGCAATGTATATAATGGTTCATTAAGCTTGAAGCACACTGCTACTAGTAATGGCTATCTCTCAAGGAACCTATGAATAAAATAGTCAGCAATCAGTAAATTTAAAATATCAAAGTAATAAAAGTGGAGAATCATATGAGTAGTATCATTGGGGATGAAGGTCATAAGGACTACTTGAATTATCACCTCACTGTGAAGGTTGTGCTCCCAAACCACATGGACTAGTGGCAGTACAACTACCCCAGAGATCATTTAAGTAGTCCTAGTAGGGGCATCAATAGAAGCTCTTATACTGTTAAAAGTCTTAGTAGCACTCTTAATGTGAGACCTCTTCGATGGGAAAACAGTCAGTACAAGCACAAATGCAGGGAAAGGAAACAACACACACTTAAGGGTAGAAGAAGAGGAAACACCTACAACTAAAGTTAGCAGAGTAAGTATGAAATCCATTATGGCACCATCAATCAAGTGAGGGATGAAGCTCTCAAGGTAGGAGACACCCTTTGGCTCCAAGTATAGCTGATGATTGGTCTCGACCAGCACCTCCTCTAGAGTGGGGCCTATTAAGTCCTTCCCCTAAAACATATCAAGAGGAGGAGGATAAGGGACACGACGAGCAGTAGTTCCTAATTGTTAGTGATATGCCCTAGGCCAATTATGCAATGGCTATACTTTGACATTGTTATATTTCTATTTTAATAATAAAGAGACATTTTTATTATTACTGGCTAATTCTAGCATTATTCTTGATTAGTTAATTCTACTAAGATCATCAAGTACGTGACTTGATAGTAAAACTCTTAGGTGATGCTTGAATTCTAATCTAAATATCCCTAGTTGATTATTGTTGTAGGAATAATAAAGAATAAAGACTAGTATGAGGTTAACTGATGATTAAGTTTTATTGATAATATATATCAGAGATTAAGTCAAACTCATAGGTACGTATTTAGGGAAATAATATACTCGATCAAATCACTATGAGAATACCATATGGATTATTGTCATAGGTAATTCTCATCATAATAGTATTCTTTGAGTCCTCTGACCTGAAATCACCATGGTTCCTACATGATAAGTTTGTATTTTGACACATCCATACACCATACTTGAACCGAATGGTAAAATAAGTTATGATTAAATATAAAATGAGTTGTGTGAGTAATGTGAGTGGTTAAGATGGAATTTGTCTCTTAGTTATTTTGAGAAGATATCTGTTGGGCCCCTTAATGAGTCAAACTAAAGAGAAATGCATGGCCATGCTAGAATGATACAGAGTTATCAGTGTCAGTCTACTTGGGATTGAGAAACAATATGATTGAACAATATAAGGATGATGTAATCCATGCCTTATGTTCAATCAGGATATCATATGAACAAAGGACTATAGTACACACTATGTACTAGGTTATGTTGGATTCTCGACCTTCACACAACTTGGGTAGTCATAATGTCTTGCTAGAGACCAATTATGACTTGTAGGCTAAAATGGGAGTTTTAGGCCCATTGCTAATGTTGTGTGAACCTACAGGGTTGCACACTTAGAATAAGCCCAAACAGACTTGAGTTAATAAGCCCAATAATTATCTCTATGTATGATCAAATAAATAAGTAAATAAATAAATATTTATTTATTTCCTAATTTATTTAAGGTAAGAGTTATCTGAAATAAATAGGAAAGAATTCTAATTTGGAATTAGAATGAAAATAAAAGGAGAAGTTTAAACTTACAAAAATTGTTTTGGTAAGTGGAGATGTATAAAACCTTAGAAAGGATGGCTATAAATACATCTCATTCTCTAAGGTTTATATTTTTTAAAGGTTAAGCCACCTTTTCTTCTTTTTCTTCCTGTACTTCTTTTGTGGAACGAAAAGACATAGAGAGAAAACATGTTGTGAGACAACAAAGGTTCTAGCATACCTACTTTGCTTTGGATCATCTTGTTCGTGTGGATACCATAGAGGATGTGATCTTTTAATTTGATAAGAAGACATGAAGAGCTCAAGGTAGGGTGTCATCGGTGTGAGCCCCTTCTCTTCCTTCCAACATTCTTACTTAGAAATCATCTTAGTGAGTTTTGGAAAACCCTCTCAATTGATCTAGTTTGAATTACGTGGAATGAGTTATGATTTTTGTGGTTAAAAATTTTATTTTTTTGCTGTGTTATGCATCACGAAACCCAATAGTGGTATCAGAGCCACTTATAATTCGATTAAATTGATTTTTGATATGTGTGATATATACATGAGAATTGAAAATTAAGTTTTGAAATATGTGATATATTTCATTTTGAAAAGTGTTTTCAAAATTTATTTTTATCATTTTTATATGATGGCTTAAACAATCCATATCGAAAACAATTATGTACATTAATTAGATTAATGTTTGTGGTTGTTTAATACGATTAAACACCATTTATAGTATGAATTTTTGGAAAATACATGTTATTTTAGAATGAAGAATTTTGGTTGTACAGGTCGCATAGCCGTGCACATTGGGGCACACAGCCGTGCATAGAATGGCATTGCACAAATTTTTAACATTATACAGTGCACACAGTTGTGCACATTTAGGCACATAGTCGTACGCACTGTGCAAATCTGTATAGTGCAAATACAAAAATTGTTTGCGTTCTTATTCAAGTGTTGAACAAAATTGACATGTTATGCATATATAGATTTAATGTAATATGATTACATTAGTTTAAGGTTTTGGCAACTACTCATTGAAAGAGTTTTTATTATAATAATTAATTTTAATGAAATTTAATCTATTATGCTTTACATGTTTAGTGTAACAATGCATGGTGCATGGCATGACCGTTAAAACCAATGTGATTGGATTTTTGTTATTCATTTTTATAGGTTGTAATTTATTAAATACAACATGCGAGTCATTTTTCATTTGTTGTAATTTTATTTTATTGAGTAATAATAGAATAACATATATTACAACTTAAAATGTAATGTAAATGAAGACCCAATATGGAGACATAAAAGGAGGCCAAGGATGGAGATCTAAGGTGGAAAATCAGACTGGAAATCCAAGGTAAAAGGCTCAGAATAGAGGAAGTCTTATTACCTAGGATTGACTATTGATCTTCATATTGGCTTATGAAGATCAATATAGATTTGGGCCATGCTACGTCATGTTTACTTTATTGCTTTATTATTATGTTATGAATGAGATGGTATGCATATGATGTATGTCTATACCATAACAATATCCATCTAAGGTAAAATAAATAGGAGCCCTCATTCAATATTAAGTCACCATGATGCCTCCCATATGCTTAAACACTTTTCAAGCCTTAGATTATTATATATGGGTCTGCCATAGTAGGGTGTATTAAAACATCCTAAGAAGGCAAGTTGGAAAAGAGTGATTTCCAAATGTTTGTTGTGGTTTGACTTAGCTAGATCATTAAAAGGGTTTTAGACCTAGGGCATCAGATGGGATTTTTAGCTAGGACATGTGATGTCAAATCCTAAACCCATCCAAGAGTTACATGAGATTTAATTGGCAAGAGTTACGTACCTAAATAGCCATATCTTTAGGTGATGAGCCAAAGCTCACTTAGAGTATGGTGAAATATGGATCTTAGCCCATTAATATTTACAATTTAACTTGAGGGTTATTAATTTGAAATTTTTTTATGGAATTTATAATTATGCCTCATTAAAATAACTTGATAAAATATTAAGTACACTACATATATATTTTTTATAGATAATAACATCAAACACAATATCTAATATGTCACTACGATTGATCCTTGAGAAGAATAAACTTAATGGGACTAACTTCCTTGACTGGTATAAAAACTTAAGAATTATGCTTGAGCACGAGAGAAAGGAATATATCATTGATCAACCTATCCTAGATGAACCAACTGCTAGTGCTCCTGGAGCTTAAAAGGATACTTATAATAAGCATTTTAATGACTTTGTTGATGTCACTTGCCTCATGCTTGGATGGATGGAATCAGAACTACAAAAGCAATTGATGGAAATGGATGCTTATACCATGATAGGCCATCTTAAGGAAATGTTCCAAGAGAAAGCTAGAATTGAAAGGTTTAGCACCAGAAAGGCATTGCTTTCTTGCAAGTTGACTACTGGCAACTCTGTGGGTTCTCATGTTCTTAAGATGAAAGGTCATCTTAAAGATCTTAATAGACTTGGTCTTTAGATCGAGCAAGAATTAGCCATTGATATTATTATTTAGTCTTTGTTAGAAATATATGATGGTTTTGCTATGAACTATAACATGCATGGCATGAAAAAAATTATTTTGAATTGCATAGGATGCTGAAGACAACTAAAAAGAACATTAAAGCTATTAAGGATGTTCTAATGGTTAATAAAGGGAAATGTATGAAAAGGATGGGAAAGGGTAAAGGCAAAATTAAGGCTTCTAAAGGCTTTCAGAAGCTCAAGCCCAACCCTAAACCTGCACCCCAAGCAAAACCACCTAAGGAAGGAACATGCTTTTTTTGCAATGAGCCGGGCTGTTGGAAAGGAAATTACAAACTCTTTATGGGTGATTTGAAGAAGAATAAGGGTAATGTGACTACCTCTTTAGGTATTCATGTTATAGAAGTCAATTTATATACTTCTAATTATTAGGTATTAGATATCGGTTTTGGATCTCACATTTGTACTAATGTGCAGGGTATAAAAAGGAGTAGAATCTTGGCTAAAGGTGAAGTTGACCTACAAGATGGAAATGGAGCAATAGTTGCTGCAGTAGCTATAGGAACTAATGAATTAACTTTGTCTAGTGGACTTGTTTTGAGATTGGAGAATTGTTATTATGTACCTACTATGAGTAGGAATATCATTTTTTTTTCTTATTTGAACAAGAATGGTTTTGAATTTATTATTATGAATACTAAATACTCCATTTATCATGATAATGCTTTCTATGGATATGCTCCACGAAATCATGGTCTTTATGTTTTAGACATAGAAGACACTAATGAAAAGTCCATCTATAACATTAATACAAAGAAATTTAAATCTAATGATTTAAACACAACCTATCTTTGGCATTTTCATTTAGGCCATACAAATGAGAAACACATTTTGAAACTCCATCAACATGGACTTTTGAAGTCATTTGATTTTGAGTCATTTGAAACTTGTGATTCTTGTTTATTAGGAAAAATGACTAAGACACCTTTTACTAGACATAGTGAAAGGGCTAACGACTTATTGGGCCTTTTACATTCTGATGTGCATGGTCTATTAAGTTCCACTGCTAGAGGAGTTTATCAACACTTCATTACTTTCATAGATGATTTTTATAGATATGGCTATATCTATCTAATGAAGCATAAGTCTAAATCTTTTGAAATGTTCAAAATTTTCAAGATTGAAGTACAAAATCAACTTGGTAAGAATATTAAAGCACTAAGATCTGATCGAGGTGGTGAATATTTATGCCAAGAATTTTTTGATTATCTTATAGATTATGGAATAGTTTCATAATTGACTCCACTAGGAACACCACAATGGAATGGTGTATCTGAACAAAAAAATAGAACTTTATTAGATATGGTTCGATTTATGATGAGTCAGTCAAATCTTCCAATCTCCTTTTGGGGTTATGCTTTAGAAACTACTGCATTCCTTTTGAATAGAGTTCCATCAAAGGCTGTTGAAAAGACACCATATGAGATATAGAATGGAAAAACTCCCAATTTATCTTTTCTTAAGATTTGGGGATGTGAGGCTTATATGAAGTGTTAATTTTTAGATAAATTAAACCAAATCTGACAAGTGCTTTTTTGTGGGATATCCTAAAGAAACCAAAGGATATTACTTTTATAATGCTTTTGAGAACAAAGTGTTTGTTACTTAGGATGGCATCTTTTTGGAAGGAGAATATATTTCCAAAGGAACTAGTGGGAGTAAGGTACAACTTAAAGAAATTTAAGAACCACATAATAACATTATACCTCATATGGAACCTCAACCAAAATAACAAGTAAATGTTGAATTTACACCAGTACCACAAGGTCCTAAAAGATCTGGTAAGACATGTTGTAATTCTAAGAGTTATGGATTTCTCATAACAGATAATAATGACGTAATGATTATGGATCAAAGTGAGCTCACAACCTACCAAGAGGCCATGGAAAGTGCAAACTCTGAGAAATGGTTAAAGGTGATGAAATCAGAAATGCGATCCATGTAATTAAGTGTGGACTTTGATTGATCCACCTGAAGTTTTAAAAACTATTAGGTAGAAATGGGTTTTCAAAATGAAACCTGACATCGATGGAAATGTGCATACCTTTAAAGCAAGACTAGTTGTAAAGGGTTTCAAGTAAACACATGGTATAGACTATGATGAAACCTTTTCACCAGTTGCTATACTAAAATCTATTTAAATTCTCCTTGCTGTAGCTGCATACTATGTTTATAAGATATGGAAAATGGATGTCAAAACAACATTTCTTAATGGAAACTTACTTAAGGATGTGTACATGACACATATAGAGGGTTTTGTCGATCTTGAGAATTATTAAAAGGTATGCAAGCTTCAAAGGTCCATTTATGGACTAAAGCCAACATCTCAGACTTGGAATCTTCATTTTGATGAAGCAGTCAAAGTGTTTGGGTTTATTACGAATGAAGATGAACTTTGTGTCAACAAAAAGTTTAGTGGGAGCACAATTGTGTTTTTAGTGTTGTATGTTAATGACATACTACTCTTTGGAAATGATATCCCTAGTTTACAAAATGTTAAATCATGGCTAGGGAATTTTTTCTTAATGAAAGACTTGGGTAAAGCCGCTTATATATAAGGCGTCAAGATTTGTAGAGAAAGATCTAAAAGGCTTATTGGCCTAAATCAAAGCACTTACATTGACAAGGTATTGAATCAGTTTAGTATGCAAAACTCTAATAGAGGATTCTTGCCAATGTCCTATGGCATTAGTCTTAGCAAGACTCGATGTCCAAAGACACAAGATGAGCGAGACCGCATGAGTAAAATTCCATATGCTTCTGCTATTAGATCCATCATATATGCCATATTATGCACTTAACTAGATGTCTCATATGGTTTGAGCATAACGAGCAGATACCAATTAGACCCAGGTGAAAGTCACTGGATAGTAGTTAAGAAAATCCTTAAGTACTTAAGAAGGATTAATGATGCATTTTTACCATATGGTGGGTAGGAAGATGAGCTAGTTGTAAATGGTTACATAGATGCTAGCTTCCAATCTGAAAAAGATGACTTTTGATTACAGTCAAGTTATGTGTTTTGTTTAAATAGAGGTGTAGTGAAATGGAAAAGTTCAAAGTAAGACTCCGTTGCTGATTCTACAATAGAATCTGAGTATATAGCTGCCTTAGAGGCAGCCAATGAAGTTGGTTAGATTAAGAAGTTCATAAATGGATTAGGAGTTATTCCTAGTATATCAAATCCAATAGACTTGTATTGTGATAACTATGGAACCATAGCATAGGCTAAGGAACCTAGATCACATAAACGATCCAAATATATACTCAGGTGTTATCAGCTTATTAGAGAGATCATTGAGAGAGGAACACATCTTATTAGAGAGATCATTGAGAGAGGAGACATGAAAATATGCAGCTACCAATAGATGACAATGTTGCTGATCAACTAACTAAGCCTCTTCCACAAGCCAAGCATGAAAGTCGTACTAGGTCAATAGGTATGAGATACAATATTGATTGGGCCTAGTGCAAATGGGAGATTGTTAGTGATATGCCTTAGGCCAATTATGCAATGGCTATACTTTGACATTATTATATTTTTATTTTAATAATAAATAGGCATTTTTATTGTTATTGGCTAATTCTAGTATTATCCTTGATTAGTTAATTCTACTAAGATCATCAAGTACGTTACTTGATAGTAAAACTCTTAGGTGATGCTTGAATTCTAATATAAATATTCTTAGTCAATTATTGTTGTAGGAATAACAAAGAATAAAGACTAGTATAAGGTTGATTAATGATTAAGTTTTACTGATAATGTATATGAGATATTAAGTCAAACTCATAGGTACATATTTAGGGAAATGATGTACTAGATTGACCCATTATGAGAATACCACATGGATTATTGTCTTAGGTAATTCTCATTATAATAGTATTATTTGAGTCCTCTGACCTAAAATCATTATAGTTTCCTACATGATAAGTTCTGTATTTTGACACATCAATACACCATACTTTAACTGAACAAGTTATGATTGGATATAGAATGAGTTGTGTGAGGAATGTGAGTGGTTAAAATGGATGTTGTCCTTTAGTTATTTTGGGTAGATATCTATTGGGCCCCTCAATAAGTTAGACTAAAGAGAAATGCATGGCCATGTTAGAATGATAAAGAGTTATCAGTGTCAATCTACTTAGGATAGAGAAATAATATGATTGAACAATATAAGGATGACATAATCCATGCCTTATATTCAATTAGGATATCATGTGACAAAAGGACTATAGTACATACACTGTGTATTAGGTTATGCCAGATTATCAGCCTTTACATAGCTTGGGTTGTCATAATGTCTTGCTAGAGACCAATTATGACTTGTAGGCTAAAATAGGAGTTTTAGGCCCATTGCCAACATTATGTGAACCTATAAGGTCGCACACTTAGAATAAGCCTAAAGTAGACTTGGGTTAATAAGCCCAATAATTAACTTTATGTATATATATATATATATATATATATATATATATATATATATATATATATATGTTAGTATTTATTGATTTATTTTCTAATTTATTTAAGGTAAGAGTTATCTAAAATAAATAGGAAAGGATTCTAATTTGGAAATAGAATCAAAATAGAAAAAGAGTTTAAACTTACAAAAACTATTTTGGTAAGTGGAGATGTATGAAACCCTAGAAAGGATGGCTACAAATACATCTCATTCTTTGGGGTTTATATTTTTTAAGGGTTAAACCACCTTTTCTCCCTCTTTTTTTTTTACACTTTTTTTGTGAAAAGAAAAGACATAGAGAGAAAACATGTTATGATACAACTAAGGTTCTAACAGACTTACTTTGCTTTGGATCATCTTGTTCATGTGGATACCATAGAGCACATGATCTTTTGGTGACATCTTAATTTGATAAGAAGATAAGAAAAGCTTGAGGTAGGGTGTCACCAGTGTGAACCCCCTCTCTTCCTTCTAACGTTCTTGCCTAAAAATTATCTTGGTGAGTTTTAGAAAACCACCCTCTCAATCGATCTAATTTGAATTAAATGGATATAGGTTATGGGTTTTGCGATTAAAATTTTTTATTTTCTACTGTGTTATGGATCACAAAACCTAACACTAAGAACTAGCCCATTATGTGCTCATCGAGATACCAAGCATGGTTAATGGGAGTCACAAATAATATCCTCTTGCTAGTAATCTCCATGGCTCCCTATACTACTGGCGAGAAAGCTATAGGATAGTGGTCCCACCACTACTGAAGATGTATATGCATTTAGAAATAACTATGAGAAATATATATAGAATTTCAGAATAAGAAGAGAAGAAAGAGATAACTAACCTAGTTGAATGTTAACTTTATGAAAGTAGCATGGGTCGCTACCAAGGACTGCGCAACACCCTTCTAGCCCTAAGTAGTCCATATAGGAAAATAAAGGAACCACTCACACAATTTGAGAATGGTAGGATGAGTCAGTATGTGAAACTTGAAGGCCCAAATCTATGAAAGGGGATATGTTGGGAATAAAATACTAAAAAAAGGAAAAAAGGTCAAAGTATCTGAAGTAACTCACATCAGCCACCAACGGTACCCCACAAACCTAGGAGCTACCTTTGTACGCATTATCCAGGCCCTAGAGGAGATAACCATAAGTAGGTGAGCCCTAGTTGTACTCCCATAAATTGTTAAGGTCCTGCAGTAGGGGAAGCAATTTAAAACTGTTAGTACTGTTCACATTGGGGAACATTATAATGCTTATCATGTAAAAGACAAAGCATTGGACCTACCAATCAACTCTGATAGCTCTATCTCTAGCACCATCATTGCAGGCCTGCTAGAGCCAATCATATGAAATTAGACTACCCTGGCTAACTTTAAACTAGGAGCCACAGCCTAGCAAATTATATCATAGCATTATAGGGTGCTCTTATATGTCGAAAGAGATCTATTGACAATTAACGTTAACCCCATAATAGCAGCAAAGTCGAGGGGTGTAATCATCATCTCCTTAAATTGGAAGTGGAAGGTGTGCATGTAATATGACCATCTCTCAATCAAAGCAGTCATGGATGCTTGTTAGCTCTTGAGCGACTCCGGTCCCTTCAGTAGACCATCCAAAATATCGTCAAAGCTGAGACCATACACTCGGTCTCATACCTCCATAAATAGCTTCTAATAGAGCCTCTTGGCACTAGTAAATATACTAGCAAGCATTAATGGAGTCACAGGGCTATAAAAAGGGAAGTCAGCAAAGCATATATTATGACTTAGAAATTTCTAAAATGTGATAATCAACACTAACTATTGTTCACTTGTTATTTGTAGGCCCGGTGTCACACAACCAAAAGCAAGGAATGACATGGCAAACAAATCCTAGCATGAAACCTAAGGAGAATAAAATCCTAGCAAAGCACATCTCTAAGTATCATTGAATTGTCAAGGGAGCTAATATTAGGAAGGGGAAATATAGTAAAAGAAAAAAAATATTGAGATACTAACCTATTACCCGTAAAGCACCCAAACATGTTCCCTCAAGTTCAAAATAAGAGGAATCTCCTATCCCCTCATCACTTTATGACTTAAGCAATGAGCAGGCATAGGCTTCTGGCATGCAACACAACCTGTAACCTGATCTCCAAGAGCTTCCTCATCGAGATCCTCTAAGCTAATCACAAGACTAGGGGGCACTTGCCTAAGGAGGTCATCCCTATCACCATCTTCATCTCTTTGCATAGGTATATGAGATAAAGAAAACCTAAGGTCTAGAGAGTCTAAGGAGAGAAGAGAGAAGAGAAAGTTGAAAATGAAGGCAAGGAAAAAACAAAGCCCTTTTATAGGCAATTGCTATGTGGGTCCTGAATAAAACCATGAGCATGGGTCCTAACCCAGGTGTGTGGGTCCTTGAACCCACTCTTATAGATCATTGGACCCAAACATGTGGGAAGTGCCCAGGGTCCAGCTTAAGACCCACTGGAGCCCTCAAGATGAGTATTTTCATGCGTTAAAGCTTTTAGAAGGTTCCAAATGCACATTAGAGGTCTAGACATTAACTCGGGCACAATTGAAAGTGATAGAAGCTTGAAATGACAATAGAAAAGAAAAAAAACCTAAGGAAGTTTTCTATACCACCCTATTATTAAATTTCCAAATCCATACGTGCATTCCTACTCGCATTTGCATTCTAAACTTTATTTTCTTATGCTCTTGGAGGTGTACTCACACTAGAGAGGGGCACATAGTAGAAATGGACCAGTCAACCTCGATAGTGGTCATCTTACTTCGATAAATTTTTAAAGTTTCCTAACTTTGATTAGCAACTTTGAGTTAGGATTCTCACTTTTAATCAACTTAATACTTAACAACCTCACTAAAGACAAAAAATCTACTAAAAGAAGGATTGCAGGGAACCGAGATGTTTGGGTAATTTGCAATTATCATGTAAAACCCTGGAAGCAAACGTAAAAATCACACTTGATCTACTCTAATGCTCCCATAAAGGAGTGTGAGTATTTAAAGAACTCTTCAATAACATTCACACGGAGTGACGTAAAGGTAGGGAATGCTTAATAAGGGAAAGTGCTCTAAAATAAAAATAAAAAAATAAAAAAAGAAAGAGAAAGAAAAAAGAGAGAATAATTTAGCATTTTCCTCCAAAGGGAATGTCTTGATAACAAAAGTCACCTTGTTTGTAGCAATTCTTGGTGATCTTATTTAGTAAGTTCTCTTTCAACCATGAAGGAAGCATGCTCTTCACTTTGTAACCAAAAACATCTTTAACAAAGAGTTATTGGTCAAGCCTTAGAGAAATGATGAAGACAATATGAAGGTGAAACATCTATAGTCAGGTTAATTCAAAGTTACTGATACATGCTCCTCACTAGTAGAGGTAAGCCAACAAGAGGCATGAATAAATTCACATGCATCATAATTTTAAAATTGCATCGCATCACAACATTTTAGTTTTGCACACATCATGACTTTGAAATATTGCAAACAATATTTACACCTAAGGCTTGGGCAAGGCCATACGGTGTATATTGCTTATAACCCAATAAAGGTTACATAGCTCCCATAAAATTTTTACATGCATTTTGGTTTCCCCAAAACTTGACACTCGAGGCCTATTTAGAGCTATACAGTGTACCCCCTCATAAAAGTTTTACATCTTATTTATTTTTCAAAATTTCATTTAGAGCTTCATCTCATTTGTTTTTCAAAATTTTGCTTAGAGTAGAGCGCCATCCCAAAGATCCCAAGTCTTCATCTCATTTACTTTTTTCAAAATTTTGCTTGGATTAAGGGGCCACCCTAAAGATCCTAAGTTTTAAACCTCATTTAATTTTTAAAATTTTGCTTTAAGTAGTTGGCCACCCCAAAGATCCCAAATTCTAATTGCATGTGTTTTTTAAACTTTTGCTTCCTATGCATTAACAAGTGTCAACTTGATTAAGGCATGTGAAGCATAGGGCAACTGTTGATGCCCAAATTTTGATGGTCCACCAAAAATCAAATGATGTAGGATTCCTATCAGTCAAATAGGGGGAAAATTTCTTCAAAATTTTTCTTAAGCATGTTTAGATTGAGAAAAAACTAGAAAGAAACCAAAAAATCTCAAAAAAGCCAAGTTGGGTAAAAAAAGAACCAAAATGTAGGGGAAAAGCCTATGGGGACAGGATGTTAGTGATATGCCCCAAGCTAATTATGTAATGACCATACTTTGATATTGTTATATTTCTATTTTAGTAATAAAGAGGCATTTTTATTATTACTGGTTAATTCTAGTATTATTCTTGATTAATTAATTCTATTAAGATCATCAAGTACATGACTTGATAGTAAAACTCTTAGGTGATACTTAAATTCTAATCTAAATATCCTTAGTCGATTATTTTTGTTGGAATAACAATGAATAAAGACTAGTATGAGGTTGATTGATGATTAAGTTTTACTAATTATGTATATGAGATATTAAGTCAAATTCATAGGTACATATTTAGGGAAATAATGTACTATATCAACCACTATAAGAATATCACATGGATTATTGTCATAGGTAATTCTCATGATAGTAGTATTATTTGACTCCTTTAACCTGAGATCACCATGGTTTCTTGCATGATAAGTTTTGTATTTTGACACATCCCTACACCATACTTTAACTAAATGGTAAAACAAGATGTGATTGGATATAGAATAAGTTGTGTGAGTGGTTAAGATGGAATTTGTTCCTTAGTTATTTTGAGAAGATATTTATTGGGGCCCTCGATGAGTTAGACTAAAGAGAAATACATGGCCATACTAGAATGATAAAGAGTTATCAGTGTAAGTCTACTTAGGATTAAGAAACAATAGGATTGAATAATATAAGGAGGACATAATCCATGCCTTATGTTTAATCATGATATCATATGACAAAAGAACTATAATACATGATGTGTATTAGTTTATATTAGATTATCAACCTTCACACAACTTCGGTAGTCATAATGTTTTGCTAGAGAAAAATTATGACTTGTGTGCTAAAATGGGAATTTTAGGCCCATTACCAACATTGTGTGAATCTATAGGGTTTCACACTTAGAACAAGCCCAGAGCAAAATTGGGTTAATAAGCCTAGTAATTATCTCTGTGTGTGTGTATATATATATATATATATATATTATTTTATTTTATTTTATTTCCTAATTTTTTTAAGGTAAGAGTTATCGAAAATAATTAGGAAAGGATTCTAATTTGGAATTAGAATGAAAATAGAAAGAGAAGTTTAAACTTACCAAAAATGTTTTGGTAAGTGGAGATGTATGAAACCCCATAAAGGATGGCTATAAATACATCTCATTCTCTATGGTTTAATTTTAAGGTTAAGCCACCCTTTCACCTTCTTCTCCCTACACTTCTTTTGTGAAAAGAAAAGACATAGAGAGAAAAATGTGTTGTGAGACAATAAAGGTTCTAGTAGACCTACATTGCTTTATATCATCTTGTTCATGCTAATACCGTAAAGGACATGATCTTTTGGTGACATCTTAATTCGATAGAAAGACATGAAAAGCTCAAGGTTAGGTGTCACTAAAGTGAACCCCTTCTCTTCCTTCCAACTATCTTGCTTTAGATCATCTTGTTCATGCTAATATCGTAAAGGACATGATCTTTTGGTGACATCTTAATTCGATAAAAAGACATGAAAAACTCAAGGTTTGGTGTCACTAGAGTGAACACCTTCTCTTCCTGCCAACTATCTTGTCATTAGATCATCTTGGTGAGTGTTTGGAAGCCCTCTCAATTAATCTACGTTGAATTACATGGATCCAAGTTATGGGTTTTGTGGTTAAAAGTTTTGTTTTCTGCTGCATTATGTATCACGACCCCAACAATGGTATCAAAGCAAAGGATAGTAGTGCATGGTGATGCGACGCATGGACTATCTAATTCTTAGGAACCGTCATGCATGCTCATGTGATGAAGCATGGCTCTTTGCCTAAGAGCACAACTGTTGTGTGCTCTAATAGGTATATGTGGATGTTACCTCATGTGATGAGATTGAGTCAATATAGGTGATTCGATCACCCCACTTGTTTCCTAATAGTGGTATCAAAGCCGCTTGTAATTTAATTAGATTTATTTTTGATATATATGATATATACATGAGAATTGAAAATCAATTTTTGAAATATATGTGATATATTTCATTTTGAAAAGTGTTTTCAAAATTTCTTTTTATCATTTTTATATGATGATTTAAACAATCCATATAAAAAACAATTATGTATATTAATTGGATTAATGTCTATGGATGTTTAATGTGATTAAACACCATTTGTAGTATGAACTTTTGGCAAATACATACTATTTTCAAAGGCAAAAACTCGGCTGCACAGGGCACACAGCCGTGTGCTTCATGGCACATAGTCATGTGCATATGAGCAATTTTTGAAGAATACAGGGCACATAGCTATGCACATTAAGGCACATGGCCATGCCTGACTACAAATCTGTAAAGTGCAAATGGAAAGACTGATGGTGTTCTTGTTCAAGTGTTGAATAAAATTGACATGTTTTGAACATACAGATTTAATGTAATATAATTACAATGGTTTTGACAACTACTCATTCAAAGTGTTTTAGTAAATTATTTACATAAATGGTTTAGCAGGACCACTGAATGGATTCGCTAGATAAATCATTCTCATTATAATAATTAATTTTAAAGAAAATTAATCTATTATGCTCTATGTGTTTAGTGTAATAATGCATGGTGCATGGCATGGCCCTTAAGATAATGTAATTGGATTTGGATTTTTGTTATTCATTTTTATGGGTTGTAATTTATTAAATACAGCCTGTGAGTCATTTTTCATTTGTTGTAATTTTATTTTATTGAGTAGTAATAGAATAGCATAGATTACAACTTGTAATGTAATGTAAATAAAGACCCATTATGGAGACATAAAAGGCGGCTAATGCCAAGGTGGAAACTCAGAGTGGAAATCCAAGGTGAAAGGCTTAGAACGGAGGAAGTCTTGTTACCTAGGATTAACCATTGATCTTCATATTCGCTTATGAAGATTATTCTAGATTTGGGCCGTGCTATGTCACGTTTACTTTATTGCTTTATTATTATGTTATGTATAAGATGCTATGCATGTGATGTATGTCTACAACATAATAATATCTAAATATAGTAAAACAAATGGGAGCCCTCATTCAATATTAAGTCACCATGATGCCTCCCATATGCTCAAACACTTGTCAAGCCTTAGATTATTTTATATGGGTCTGCCATAATAGGGTCTTGAAATCATCCAAGGAAGGCAAGTTGGAAAAGAGTGATTTCCAAGCGTTTGTTATGGTTTGACTTAACTAGGTCATCAAAAGGGTTTTGGACCTAGGCCATCAAATGGGATTTTTAGCCAGGACATGCGATGTCAAATTCCATACCCTTCCAAGAGTTACATGAGATGTAATTGGTAAGAGTTACCTACCTAAATAACCATATCTTTAGGCAATGAGCCAAAGCTCACTTAAAGTATAGTGAAATGTGGATCTTGGCTAGCTAAAATTTATAAGTTAACTTGAGGGTTATTAATTTGAAAAAGTTTTTGTGGGATTTATAATTATGCCTTAATAAAATAACTTGATAAAATAATGGCATTAAATACCCTATCTAATATGTCATTGTGATCGATCCTTGAGAAAGATAAGCTTAATGGCACCAACTTCCTTGATTGGTACAAAAAGTTAAGAATTGTTCTTAAGCAAGAAAGAAAGGAATATATCCTTGATCAACCTATCCCAGATGAACTAGCTGCTAATGCTCCTATAGCTCAAAAGGATGCTTATAGTAAGCATCTTAATGACTATATTGATGCCACCTGCCTTATGCTTGGATGCATGGAATCATAACTACAAAAACAATTGATGGAAATGGATGCTTATACCATGATAGGCCATCTTAAGGAAATGTTCCAAGAGAAAGCTAGAATTGAAAAGTTTAGCACCATAAAAGCATTACTTTCTTGCAAGTTGATTACTGGCAGCTCTGTAGGTCCTCATGTTCTTAAGATGAAAGATCATCTTGAAGATCTAGACAAGCTTAGCTATAAGATCGAGCAATAATTAGCTATTGATATTATTCTCTAGTCTTTGTAAAAAATATATGATGGTTTTGTTATGAACTATAACATGCATGGCATGAACAAAACTATTTCTGAATTGCATGGGATGCTTAAGACTGCTGAGAAGAACATTAAGAATACTAAGGATGTTCTAATGGTTAATAAAGGGAAAGGTATGAAAGGGATGGGAAAGGGTAAAGGAAAAATTAAGGCTTCTAAAGGCTTTAGAAGCTCAAGCCCAAGCCTAAACCTGCACCCTAAGCAAAACCACCTAAGGAAGGAACATGCTTTTTTGGTAATGAGCCGAGCCATTGGAAAAAAAATTGCAAGCTCTTTATGGATGATCTGACGAAGTATAAGAGTAGTGCGACTACCTCTTCAGGTATTCATGTTATAGAAGTTAATTTATCTACTTTTGATTCTTGGGTATTAGATACTGATTTTAGATCTCACTTTTGTACTAATATGTAGGGTTTAAAAAGGAGTAGAATCTTAGCTAAAGGAAAAGTTGACCTACGAGTTATAAATGGAGCAAGAGTTGTTACATTAGCTGTAGGAACTTATGAATTAACTTTTCCTATTAGACTTATTTTGAGTTTGGAAAACTGTTATTATGCACTTGCTAAGAGCAGGAATATCATTTTTGTTTCTTGTTTAGACAATAATGGTTTTGAATTTATTATTAGGAATAATAAATGCTTCATTTGTCATGATAACATTTTCTATGGATATACTCCATGAAATCATGGTCTTTATATTTTAGACATATAAGACACTAATGAAAAGTGCATTTATAACATTAATACAAAGAAATTTAAATCTAATGATTTAAACACAACCTATCTTTGGCATTATCATTTAGGCCATATTAATGAGAAATGCATTTCAAAACTCCATCAACATGGACTTTTGAAGTCATTTGAAATTTATAATTCTTGTTTATTAGGAAAAATGACTAAGACACCTTTTACTGGACATAGTAAAAGGGCTAATGACTTATTAGGCCTTATACATTCTGATATATGTGGTCCATTAAGTTCTACTACTAGAGGAGGTTATCAGTACTTCATTACTTTCACAAATGATTTCAGTAGATATGGCTATATCTATTTAATGAAGCATAAATCTAAATCTTTTGAAATGTTCAAAGTTTTCAAAATGAAATATAAAATCAACTTGGTAAGAATATTAAAGCACTATGATCTGATTGAGGTGGCAAATATTTAAGCCAAGAATTTATTGATCATCTTATAGATTGTGGAATAGTTTCACAATTGACTCCACTAGGAACACCACAATGGAATGGTGTATCTGAATGGAGAAATCAAACTTTGTTATATATGGTTTGATCTATGATGATTCAGTCAGATCTTCCAATCTCCTTTTGGGGTTATGCTCTGGAACTTATTGCATTCTTTTTGAATAGAGTTCCATCAAAGGTAGTTGAAAAGACACCATATGAGATATGGAATGGGAAAACTCCCAATTTATGTTTTCTTAAGATTTGGGGATGTGAGGTTTATGTGAAGCATTACATTTTATATAAATTAGCACCCAAATTTGATAAGTGCCTTTTGTTGGGATATCCTAAAGAAACCAAAGGATAATACTTTTAAAATGCTTTTGAAAAGAAAGTGTTTGTTGCTCGAGATAGTGTCCTTTTGGAAAGAGAATATATTTCCAAAGGAACTAGTGGGAGTAAGGTACAACTTGAAGAAATTCAAGAACCACATAATAACATTATACCATATATGGAACCTCAATAAGAATAACAAGTAAATGTTGAATTTACACCAATACCACATGGTCCTAAAATATATGGTATGACACATTATAATCCTAAAAGATATGGATTTCTCATAATAGATAATAACGATGTAATGATTGTAGATCAGAGTGAGCCCATAACCTACCAAGAGGCCATGGAAAGTCCAGACTCTGAGAAATGGTTAGAGGCCATAAAATCATAAATACAATCCATGTATGATAATCAAGTATGGACTTTGATTGATCCACCTGAAGGTTTAAAAACTATTGGGTGCAAATGGGTTTTGAAAATGAAAATTAACATGGATGGCAATGTGCATACCTTTAAAGCAAGACTGGTTGTAAGGGGCTATAAGCAAACACATGGTATAAACTAAATGATGAAACCCTTTCACTAGTTACTATGCTTAAGTCTATTCAAATTCTCCTCGCCAATTTTTTATACTATGATTATAAGATATGACAAATGGATGTCAAAATAGCTTTCCTTAATGGAAACCTAATTGAGGATTTGTTTATGACACAACCATTGGGTTTTGTTAATCCTGAGAATTCTAGAAAGGTTTACAAGCTTCAAAGATCCATTTATGGATTGAAGCAAGCTTGTTGGAGTTAGAATCTTCATTTTGATGAAGCAGTCAAAGAGTTTGGATGCATTAAGAATGAAGATGAACCTTGTGTTTATAAGAAGGTTAATGGGAGCATAATATTTTTTCTAGTGCTATATGTTAATGACATATTACTCATTGGAAATGATGTTCTTACTCTGAAAAATGTTAAATCATAGTTAAAAAATTGTTTCTTAATGAAAGACTTAGGTGAAGCCATCTATATTTTAGGCATCAAGATCTATAAAAATAGATCTAAGTGGCTTATTGGCCTAAGTTAGAGCATTTACATTGACAGGGTATTGAATTGGTTTAGTATGCAAAACTTTAAGAGAGGATTCTTGCCAATGTCCCATGGCATTAGTCTTAGAAAGACTCAGTGTCCAAAAACATAAGATGAGCAAGACTATATGAGTAAAATTTCATATGCTTTTGCTTCATATGCTTTTGCTATTAAATCCATCATATATGCCATGTTATGCACTCGACTAGATGTCTCATATGCTTTGAGCATAATGAGCATATACCATTCAGACCTAGGTGAAAGTCACTGGATAGCAGTTAAAATATCCTTAAGTACTTAAGAAGGGCTAAGGATGCATTTTTATTATATGATGGCCAGGAAGATGAGCTAGTTATAAATGGTTGCATAGATGCTAGCTTCCAATCTAACAATAGAGCCATAGTACAGGCTAAGGAACCTAAATCACATCAACGATCCAAACATATACTTAGGCGTTATTATCTCATTAGAGAGATCATTGAGAGAGGAGACATGAAGATATGCAGAGTACTAATAGATAACAATATTGATGATCCACTAATTAAGCCTTTACCATAGGCCAATCATGAGAGTCATAATAGGTCAATGGGTATGAGATACAATGTTGATTGGGCCTAATACAAGTGGGAGATTGTTAGCGATATGCCTTAGCCAATTATGTAATGGCCATACTTTGATATTTTTATATTTTTATTTTAATAATAAATAGGCATTTTTATTATTACTACCTAATTTTAGTATTATCCTTGATTAGTTACTAAGATTATTAAGTACATGACTTGATTGTAAAACTCTTAGGTGATACTTGAATTTTAATCTAAATATCCCTAGTCAATTATTGTTATGGGAATAACAATGAATAAAGACTAGATGAGGTTAATTGATGATTAATTTTTACTGATCATATATATAAGATGTTAAGTCAAACTCATAGATACATATTTAGGGAAATGATGTACTAGATCAACCCACTATGAGAATACCATATGGATTATTATCATAGGTAATTTCTCCTCATAGTAGTATTATTTAAGTCCTTTGCCTAAGATCACCATGGTTTCCTGCATGATAAGTTCTGTATTTTGACACATCCCTACACCATACTTTAACCAGATGGTAAAATATGTTGTGATTAGATATAGAGTGAGTTATGTGAGGAATGTGAATGGTTGAGATGGAATTTGTCCCTCAGTTATTTTGAGAAGATATTTGTTGGGCCCCTCAATGAGTTAGACTAAAGAGAAATGCATGGTCATGCTAGAATGATAAAGAGTTATCAGTGTCAGTCTACTTGGGATTGAGAAACAATATGATTGAACAATATAAGGATGACATAATCCATGCCTTATGTTTAATCAGGATATCATGTGACAAAAGGAGTATAGTACATACTATGTATTAGGTTATGTTGGATTATCGACCTTTACATAACTTGGGTAGTCATAATGTCTTGCTAGAGACCAATTATGACTTGTGGGCTAAAATGGGAATTTTAGGCCCACTACCAACGTTGTGTGATCCTATAGGGTTGCACACTTAGAACAAGCCCAAAGAAGAATTGGGTTAATAAGACTAATAATTATCTCTATATAAGATTAAATAAATAAGAATATGTGTATATATTAGTATTTATTTAAGGTAAGAGTTATCTAAAATAAATAAGAAAAGATTCTAATTTGGAATTAGAATGAAAATAGAAAGAGAAGTTTAAACTTACTAAAATTATTTTGGTAAGTGGAGATGTATGAAACCCTAAAAAGGATGGCTATAAATACATCTTATTCTTTAAGGTTTAAGTTTAAGGTTAAGCCACCTTTTCTCCTTCTTTTTCCTATACTTCTTTTATGTAAAGAAAAGACAGAGAGAAAAATATGTTATAACACAACAAAGGTTCTAGCAGACCTACTTTGCTTTGGATCATCTTATTCATGTGGATACCATAGAAGATGTGATCTTTTGGTGATGTCTTAATCCGATAAAGGGTGTTATTGAAGTGAACCCCCTCTCTTGATTCCAACTATCTTGCCATTAGATAAACTTGGTGAGTATTTAGAACCCTCTCAATTAATCTAAGTCAAATTACATGGATCTGGGTTATGGGTTTTATGGTTAAAAGTTTTTTTTCCACTACATTATGTACCACGAACCTAATATAGGTCAACCCATGAGCTTGGGTTGATGATCCATAAGTGTGGGTTTTTAACCCAAGCTTATGGGTCAAAACTGTTAGCATAGGTGGTATGCCCTAAAGGCCAATCACATATTTAACATTGTAAATTATCCCAAATGGCAATAAAATAATATTCTATTATTTAAAGTATTTATTTAATTGAATATTTATCCATTAGCATAATTTTAAATAAATTTATTATCAAGAGTTGATAATATGAGCTATAAATTTATTTAGTACATATGCTATAAAATTTTTCATAATCAATTAACTAATATTTAGGTAATATTAAATAGACTATCACCTCTATCCATTTTCCTTGATTAGTATGTGATACTAATAGTGGGAGGTAGTGAGTCTCAAACTACTTGATATGAGATATTAGAATAGATATGTGGATACTTATGTGATGTTAGATTTGTGATTGTGTGGATATTCACTTATAGTCAACAATTACAATCTAGGTCATAATGGTGCATATAGTCCTTTGACTTGAGGTGACATGATCATCCACATTTAAGTGGTTAGGGTTTATTACCACTTACATACTTGTGTTAATCATACATGGTTATAGGGCATGTGGTGGCTCTATTTGGTTAAGTTTAGGGATGAGTGTTCAACCAAGATAGGATTCATTGCCTAGAGTGAACTAGGATAAAATCTTATGCTATCTAAGTTCTTTCTTAATGAATAAGTTCCTGGCCAGGACAAATATGACAAGAACTGAAAGAGTTTTAGTATTGATTATATTTTATGAACAATAGAACTTGAGATGAGGTCATATGATATAACTATTAGAGCTTGACTAAACCATTATCAGGATCTTCTAATGAAGGGATTTTACTATACAATAATTATGACCAAAGGGCTCGTGTGAATCAATACATGCATTCGTTTCTATTTGAGTAGTTGTGATATCAATGCTAGGGGTCACTCATAAGTTGTGAGAACTAAATGTGCATAATTGGAATTTTCATATTTAGACTTGAAAGGACTTTCAAATAATGTCAAGTGTTGATATAATCTTCTCATTACCAATTAGACATGAACCTAGTAAGTCGCACCTAAAAGAGTTTCACTAAATCACCAATAATATTAACTTAGAATTCCTAAATTATTATTTACATATTATTTTAGTATTTAGCTATATGTTAAATACAAATTGGATCCTTGAGATTGGAAATCTTCATGTGATGAAGGGCTATGCAAATGAAATTTTGAAATTTCACCTATTTGTGGTTGTGCTCACCACACATCGAAGTTGCATATGCTTCTTTATGGTATCAGAGCTTCTTTTTGCACTTAGCACATGCTAAATTGATTGATAATTGTAAGTGTTATGATTATCATTATTGTTAGTTATAAGTGTTGTGGCTAAACCTGTGTAAAAATGGTTGAAATTAATCCTAACATGCAATAGTTGCATCCTACTTACTTTATGCTTGACATACATACATGGAATGATCATGGAATTATATTACATCCTTAGTTTTGTAATAGTAATTAATTTTTATTATTTAGTATGTAATTAAGTGTTAATTACATAGTATTATGATGTAATATTTACCTTGGAATACCAAAGATTCAATGTAATTCACAAGAGTTGTGACATGAGGCTTGAAATTTTCAAAAATGGAGTTTGGAAATGACTCACAACCACTTTACTGACTCGGCACAAGAAGGCTTTATTACAACTCAACACTTCCATCCTGACTCGGCACAGGGTAGAAATGTACTTGGTGATGACTCGACATAGCTCCAAGGCTCATGGTGATATGGTTCAAAGTTGTCAAAGCCCAACATAATAAGGCTTATAATATATTCTAAGAGTTAGAATAGGATTAAGAAAAGCCCATGATCACTCCATATTTGTGCATCCATCATTTATGTTCTATGTATATATGTGATACATATGTTATAACATGCTATATGCATATATAAAGATGCCATGCTATATATATGTATGTGATATGTATATAAATTGGCTAATGTGCAAAATGAGACCTTAATTAAAGACCCAAAGTCTTCCAAACTAAATTTAGGTCTTGGCTTTCCATTGGATCAATAACTTGCATGGTTTTAGGATTGTGTGCATCAACTATGGATACATAGGGGTGTACATAAGGCCTAAGAGATTCATGTAGTGTTATTGTTAAGCATGAGATGTTATGGGTGTATGGATACACTATAGGCCAAAAATGGTAAACAGGAGTACTTGAGGTTTATAGTGTTCAAATCCATACATTTCACTAATTTAATGGTATGGACCTAACTAATATAAAGAGACCAAGAATGGCAATTATGTGTACATGAGTTCTCTAAACATTAAGACTTAGATTGATGGAACCTCACATGAGATGTGATGGACAAGAGTTATCCACTTAATAGTAATTAATATTCTAAGAATAACAATGTGTATTTGAGGAATATTAGTGACCCATTAAGAACTCTATCACCCACTAGAAATCCATCCAACAAGGGATTTCCATTTTCCACTTTGGAAGTGTAGGCTTCACTAAGTTAGTGGGTGACCATTATGATTAAAGCCAAATCTAATGGTAAAAATTATCAATGTCATTATAGTAAATGATCTTATTATATTTTGCAGCAATTTGATAATATGAGGTCATCAAACCCATTAAGCATCATTCTCGAAAACCATAGACTCACTAGACCTAATTTTATTGATTGGCTATAAAATCTAAAAGTTATTTTGGCCTTTGAACATATTTTATATGTTTTGGAACAAAGTCCTCCCGAACCCCTTCCACCAAATGCTATGCAAGAAGAACGTGACACTCTTGAAAAGTGGAAAGATGATGACTTACAAGCACATTACATTATATAGGCTTCCATGAGCAATGAACTTCATAGGCAACATGAGAAGTACACTAATGCAAAGGAAATCCTACTTCACCTACAAATGTTATTTAGTGAACAAAGTAGGACTGCTAAATATGACAAATCTAAATGGCATTTTCGTGCTAAAATGAAGGAAGGTGAGGATGTTAGAGCTCATGTGAATTCTATGATTTGTTATATTGAGGAACTTGATAGTCCAAGTTTCATGATAGATGCTTAACTTTAAACTGATTTAATCTTACAATCCCTTTCAGAGTCATTTGGGCAAACCATTTCTAATTTCCATATGAATAAAATTGAATGCACACTTACAGAGTTATTAAACATGCTTGTGATAACCCAAAAGGACATTCATAATCAAAAAAGGGAAGGAGGTTGCTTTGATTGCCTCTTATAGTGGGACTAAGAAGAATAAGGGCAACAAAAGAAAGAAAGCTAAGGACAGAGTTCCTAAAGATTTGGGAGTTATAAGCAAAAGTAAAGGAAAAAAGAAGGTTGAGAACAAAGGCAAAGGAAAATGTTTCTATTGCCAAGGAGATGGACATTGGAAAAGAAATTGTCCTAAGTTCCTTGAATCAGTAAAAGGAAAGGGCAAGCTTGGAGAGGGTGAGACTTTCTCTAATTTAACTATTTTTAAATCTTCTAAGAGCTCATATAATGCATGGGTATTGGATACCAATTCTATTTCTCACATATGTTCTTCTTTGCAAGATCTAGCAAGTGAAAGAACATTGGGCTCAAATGAGGTGACTCTAAAGCTTAGAGATGAAGCAAGTGTTGTTATTAAAGTTATAGGAACCACCTCTATTTACTTAAATGATCATGTTTTATTATTGAATAATGTTTTATATATACCTAATGCTTATAAGAACATCATCTCTATTTCTAGTTTGACTAAAAAAGATTATAAAGTTTCATTTGAAAGAGATGTATGTACTATTTATTTTGATATTGAGATAGTTTGCATGGGTTATGTATTACATGGGCTTTATTATATTGATAATAAATTCAATAACCAAAAATATCTAATCAATGTGAATGTTATGAATACAATGCTAATTGACAATGCTTCTAATCTAAAATATCTATGGCACTTGAGATTAGGTCACATTGCACGTGATAGAATCATAAAGTTGGAAAGATTAAGAATTTTAAAAAATATTTAAACCTCAAGCAATCCAACTTGTGAAGCTTATATCCATGGCAAGATGCCCTGATCACCATTTGTTGGACAAATGGCAAGAGCTAATGAAATTTTAGAAATAATACATAGTAATGTATGTGGGCCATTTACTCAAATGGTAAGAGGTGGGTTCTTATACTTTATTACCTTTATAGATGATCTATCATGGTATGGACCTTTTTTTTATGAAATATAAAAGTGAATCCTTTGAAAAGTTCAAGGAATTCAAGGTCTAAGTAGAGAACCAAATAGGAAAAAATATTAAAATCCTATGATCAGATCGAGGAGGTGAATACTTAAGTACCAAATTTATTCAATTCCTTAAGAAACATGGCATTGTTTCATAACTAACTCCACCAGACACACCTTAATTAAATGGTGTATCCGAAAGGAGGAATCAAACTCTATTAGATATAGTTTGATCAATGATGAGCTATACAAATTTACCTACTTTCCTTTGGGGTTTTGCATTAAAAATTGTTGCTTATATTCTAAATCGTGTTCCATCTAAATCTGTTACTACCACACCATATGAGATATGGCATGGTAAGGCACTAAGTCTTAAGCATGTTAAGATTTAGGGATGCCCAACTTATATCAAAAGGCTGAAAACAGACTAACTGGATGCAAGGTTAATTCAATGTAGATTTATTAGACATCCTAAGATAGTTTAGGATATTATCTTCCTACTGAAAAAGTTGATGTTGTAAGTAGAGATGCCATATTTTTTGAGAAAGAGTTTCTTTAAGAAGTTGGTAAAGGAAAGAAGATAATATTATGAGAGGAATCTTTTAATAAATCCAATCAAGTTGATGAAATGGATGCTGATCAATAGTCTAATCCCACTGAAAATATCATCATACTAACTTCTAAAAGATCTAGTAAGGTATCTCATCTACCGAAGAGATATGGTTTTCTACATGATATGCAAGAGTTGCATATTCATGAAGAAAGCAATCATGATTATGATCCTACTACATATCAAGAAGCTTTATATGATAAAGATTCTTTAAAATGGCTTGAAGCAATGAAAATTGAAATGGATTCCATGTATATAAACCAAGTTTGGACACTTGTTGATTCACCTAAAGGTATTATACCTATAGGTTTTAAATGGGTCTTCAAGAGAAAGATTAGTGTAGATGGAAAGGTTAATACCTATAAAGTAAGGCTTGTAGTGAAAGGGTTTCACTAAAGACAAGGGGTTGACTACAAGGAAACTTTCTCACCAGTAGCCATGCTTAAATCCATTTGAATACTTCTTACCATAGTTACACACTATAATTATAAGATTTGGCAAATGGATGTCAAAACTTCTTTTCTTAATGGTTTTGTTGAGAAAGAAATATATATGGAGCAACCTAAGGGTTTTGAATCCGAGGAAGGTTCCAAAGTACACATGCTTAATAGATTAATTTATGGTCTAAAGCAAGCTTCATGGAGTTGGAATCATCATTTTTATGAAGCCATTCAATCTTTTAGTTTTTAAAAAAATGAATATGAGCCTTGTGTGTACAAGAAGGTTAGTGGGAGCCAACTTACTTTCCTAGTACTATATGCTGATGATATTTTATTAATTAGGAATGATGTCGGTATGTTTACAAATGTGAAAATATGGTTATGTAAAACTTTCTCTAAGAAAGACTTAGGGGAAGATACCTATATTATTAGCATTTGAGTCTATAGAGATAGATAAAAAAGAATGATAGGTTTATCTCAAAGTCCTTGCTTGGAAAAGGTGTTGAAGAAGTTCAACATGCTTGATTCCAAGAGAGGATTGTTACCATTTAGGCTTGGTATCCATTTTTCTAAGGGTAAGTCACCCAAAAACCCAAAGGAAATGGAGTAAATGACTAAAGTTCCTTATGCTTCGACTATAGGAAGCTTAATGTACGTTATGTTATGTACTAGGCCTGATATTGCCTATGCTGTTAGTGTAACTAGGAGGTTTTAATCCAACATAGGTATGGAACACTGGATGGTTGTTAAGGCAATCTTTAAGTACTTGAGAAGGATTAAAGATTTAGTAAAAACTTATGGAGGAGGTGATCTACAAATATATGGTTTTATAGATTCTGTTTTCCAATCAATTGTAGATGACATAAAGTCTATCCTTGGGTTTGTGTTTATTTGTAATGGAGGAGTAGTAACCTGGAAGAGTTCCAAGCAAGGTGTCATTGTTGATTCCATTATAGAGGCCAAGTATGTAGCCACATCAGATGCTGCTAAAGAGGCTATTTAGATTAAGAAGTTCATTACCAAGCTTGGAATTATTCCTTCCATTGAGTCCCCAATTCCTCTCTATTACGATAATAATGGAGCCATTGCTTTCGCAAATGAACTGAGATCTCACAAAAAATCCATACACATAGAAAGATATTTTCATATTATCAAGGAACTTATTGGAAAAGGTGATATCATCATGAAAAAAGATAGCTTCAGTTAAAAATGTTGCTAATCTAGTTACTAAAGTATTAATACAACTGCAACTAGATTGACTTCTTAAGAAGATAGGCCTAAAATATTATAGTTATTGGCTCTTGTGCAAATGGGAGATTTTTAGCATAAGTGGTATGGCCTAGAGGCCAATCACATATTTGACATTGTAAATTATCCCAAATGATAATAAAATAATATTATATTATTTAAAGTATTTATTTAATTGAATATTTATCTAATAAGTGATAAAATGATGGATTTTGGGCACTATAAAGTTGCATTTCATTACTAGAATTATAGGTTTCTATCATTTAAAAGCATAATTTGAGGTTATTTGCATTGGGAGCTAAAATATTAATCATTTTATCATTTTATACATTTTTTGTCACAATTATATTTGTTACATTACTTTTATATCAAATTTTTATAGGTTCCATATTTCTTGGAACTCATTTTGGGAAGGAAATAATGAAGACTTAAAGCTAGGAGCTAATCTAGCCAAAGAAAAGGCAAAGAATTAAATTCATGTGGAGAGGGGTTGATTCGACCTCTGAGATTAGGTGAAGCTTTTGACATCCTTAGAGTCTTACAATGATAAAATGTTCTTCTAAACAATTGAAGTAGACATCTTAAGCTTTTTAAATTAAGCTTACTTGTCAAAATCTAAGTTCATTTAGGTTTTTAAATCATGAGTTGAAGTCAGCATATACAACTTTCATTTCAAAGTTACATAACTCTTAGTATTTTAGTAATATCTTAAGCTAAATAGGTCCAATGGAGGTGATTCAAAGGAAAGATTAGACAAATATCTACAACTTTATTGAAGAAAGATTTGGTTGATTCGATCATGTTAAAGGGCTAAAGTTTTAGGTCACATGGCTATATGCCTAGGTGCGTATGGCCATGCCTAGTTAGGGTGATTTGAGAAAAATATAGGTGCACAACCATACATGAAATCCACACAGCCATGTGACCTATAACCAACATTGGAAATTTAAAATTTGAATTGCTGATTTAGGTGGAATTGATTATTTTCAAATGGAAAAAACTTAAAGAGGCTAGAGGCTAGGGTTTTATAAAGGGAGCCACCAGAGAAACAAGGAGAATAACTCTCTTTTCTTTTTTTCTTTTATTTTTCCATTATTTTTCTATGAATCAAAACTAGAATTCTTTAGCTCTTTTCATTTGATTAGAGTTGTTGATGCTTGAAGATAGAGAACAAAAGGCTTCCATTCTAGGGGTTTTTAATATTTAGTTTGCTTGTTATTTCAATTTGAATTAAGCAATAATGATTTTCTTTTCTCTTTATTCATCATCGTCTATTCTTTTTAATATATGTGGCTAGATTTTCTAATTAGAGTTCTTGAATCAATTTAACCATGTGATTAATATGATTTAGTCTAAGTTAACAAACATAGTTTATTTGTTATTACTTTTCTTAATATCTTTAATGGATTGGCCACCCTTTTTTGAATCTAGATAATGAGACTTGATTGAGAGATAGGTTTTATTGAGAAAATATACAATAACCTATTAATTGTCTATTTATTTGAGAGAAACTTAGGTGATCAATAATGTTAATGAACTGAGCTTTAGATTAGGTATAATGAACACTTGATTAGCGAGAGCTTTAAAATTAAGAACTAGTTGTACTCAATTAATTATAGGTCTGTCTGAGATGAAGATCAATGATTCTTAAGATTGCTTACATAATGAACTATGGTCTGAATTAACTTAGAGATTAATTACATTTTTAAAAGGTTGAATTGAGTTTACCATAGAATTTTCTTGGATTGTGATTCTTTACATCAGCTTTCAATTGTTTAGTTTATTTTATTTTAAAAACCATTTTTTTGGTGTCTAAACAAACAAACACGTTGAGTAATACAATATTCAATTTGCAATCTTTATGGGATCAATATTTTTACTACTTGGATGACTCCATATACTTGCGGATTATGCATCAAGTTTTTAGCACTGTTGCTGAGAATTATGAAAATTGATATGGTTAAGAAAATTGTGTTGTTTGATTTAAATGTTATTTTTATTTTTATTTTGATTTGAGTGTGTTTATGGTATAGTAGGGTTTTGTGTTAGTAAGGTGGATGTGGTGGAAGAAGAAATGAATCTTCCTCCAAGGAAACAAGCAGTCCAAAATGGTCAGAATGGACTAAGGACTATGCAAGATTTCTTGTGTCCTAATTTCCAAGGTGACCAAACACCAATTGTGAGGCTGACAGTTGCAAGAAACAACTTTGAAATTAGGCTTGCCATGATCCAAATGATACAAAACTCATAATTCAATAGATTGCCATATGAGGATCCAATTGGTTACATGACCCATTTTTTAGAATATTGCTCAACATTCAAAATGAATGGAGTGTAGCTTGAAGCTATTCAACTTATTCTCTTTCCTTTTTTCTTTATGGATAGAGCAAAGAGGTGGTTTACAAGCTTGCCACCCAACTCCATCAACACTTGGTAAGAGCTTTACACCACCTTCTTCAATAAGTACTTTCCACCAACTACAATAATAAAGATTCATAATGAAATCAATTCTTTTTACTAAAGAGATAATGAGAGTTTCTATGAGTGCTAAGACAGATTCACAGATTTTCAAAGAAAGTGTCCATCTCAATTGATACCTTAATGGGACTTAGCGCAATTATTCTACAAAGGTGTCAATCCATCAGTAAGGGTGAACATTGATGCAGCAGTTAGGGGAACAATCATGTCAAAGATGCCTGAAGATGCTTTAGACCTTTTTAAGGACATGGCTAATGCACAAGTCTTTGGTCTAATAAGAGAGCCATTCTAAGGAAAAGAGGGTCGATTAAAGTTGATAACTTAACCATGTTAAATGCAAAGATGAATGCTCTATCTAAGAAGATTAACAAGATGAGTGATAATGCAATATCTATATCTTCCTTGTATTCTTATTATGAATTATGTCAAGGGGGTAATCCTACAATGGAATGTTATTTGATGCAAAATTTATCTATAGAGAACATTAGCTATATGAGCAAATTTAATGGTTAATAATAAAATGCAATGCATGGTAACACATACAATCCAAGTTGGAGGAACCATCCTAACTTTTCATAGAGCAACCAAGGGAGCCACCAGTGGAGGCCACAAATACCACTTGGTTTTGGAGGTCAGAATGCATAACAATTTCAATCTCATTTTCAACAGGATAAGAGTTCATCTTTAAGGAATTCTTAGGAAAGAAAAATGGAGAAATTCATGGATATATTGGCGACCAAGATGGATCAATAGGATGAAGCAATAAAAAAGCTTAAAGGAAGATTTGAGTAGATGTACCAAGACACTCAACTCATGTTCAAAAACCACTCTTCCTCTATTCATAATTTAGAGGTGCAAATGGGGCAATTGGGAAATTTATTATCAATAAGGAATCAAGGTTCATTGCTAACCAACACTGAGAAGAATCCTAAAGAATATGTGAAAGCAATCACCTTAAGGAGTGGAATAAAACTGCAACCACCAAAGAAAATGGTGAATACTCAAGTTGAGGGTCAGAATAAGGATTAAAAAAAAAGTAAAGCCTTATAAACCACTAGTGCCATTTCCTCAGAGGCTAAAGAAGTAAAAGCATGTTCAGAAATTTACAAGGTTTTTGGAGATGTTCATGGACCTACGTATAAATATACCTTTAGTCAAAGCTATAGCTCAAATGCCCAAATATGTAAAATTCTCGAAGGAGCTTACTCTAGCAAGAAAAAGCTCTAAAAGTTTAGAACTATCACTCTTAATAAAGAGTGTAGTGTTATAGTTTCAAGCAATCTTCCACTAAAGCAAAAATATCAAGGGAGTCTCACTATACCTTGCTCTATTAGAAATTTTAATTTTCAAAAAACTCTTATTGATTTAGGTGCTTCTATTAATTTGATGCCTGTATCTATTTATAAGAAGCTTGGAATGGGTAAAACTAAGGCCACTAACATGTGTTTACAACTTGCAGACAAAACTGTTAAGAAGCCAGAAGGCAAAATGGTAGGGAAATTCATCTTTCTAATAGATTTTATGGTACTTAACTTTAAGGAAGATGAAGATGTTCCCTTAATTCTTGGTATGACTTTTCTATATACTACAAAAGCAATATTTGATGTTGATGATAAGACACTTATATTGAGAGTAGGGGATAAAAGCTATAAGTTTGATGTCTCCTAAGGTATGAAACATCCTTCTGACATGTATGAGAGTTGATGTGGTTGATGATTGTGTGAATGAAGTCCAATAAGGGAGGTTAGCAAAATTTTATGACTTGGAGAATATAGAGAAGTGTTTACAGGTACATTCTTTTAAAGAAGAATGGTCTCTTAAACATCAAAACCTAATGACCCAATGTGAACTACCTTTAAACATAGAACACATACTACCCCTCTATAAAAAAAACCATTGAAGCTTGACCTAGAACCTTTACCACCTTATTTGAGTTACACTTTTTTAAGAGAGAATGAAACATTACCTATAATTGTGCCAGCTAAACCTAATATGGAGTAGGATGTTTCATTGGTGAATTTGTTAAAAAAGAGGGTTAAAGCTTTAAGATTAGAGAATAAGTGTTACAAAGAGATATATAAAGAGAAGACAAAGAAATGGCATGATACAAAAATGAGGAAGCATTTTGAAAATGGAGATCAAGTGTTACTTTACAACTCTAGGTGGAGACTGTTTCCAAGGAAGCTTAAGACTAAATTGCCAAGACCTTTCATAGTGTCCCACATCTTTCCCTATGGAGTTGTTGAGTTAATGAACAAAAAAGGAGAGAAGTTCAAGGTTAATGGGCAAAGATTGAAAAGATATCATGGAGGCAAAATACAGGATTTCCACCAAGTTGCCTATTTTATAGTTCTAAGCAAATAAAGCATGCAATGGCCTAGCTTAAGGATATTAAACAAGCACCTTTTGGGAGCTTAACCAAGCCTTTTATTTTGTTTAATTTAATTTCTTTATTAATCTTATTTCTCATTCAATTTTCTTTCTTCAATTATTTATTTTAAAAAAACTCATGATTTTCCCCAAGCAATTATTTTTCTAGAAAATGAAGATAAGGAGGAGCACTATAAGAGTTTTATAAGTTTAAATATATGTGAAAATTGTGTTGACTTGATGTGGTGTGTCTTGGGTAATGCAATGTTGATAAATTGGTGGCATATGGATTTGTATTATGAACTAGTAAGGTTATGCACCTTTTGCACAACCATGTGATATGATGTTGAAAAAAAAATCAAGCACGACCATGTTCATGGCCGTGTGACTTGATAATTAATTGAGGAAGGAAAATAAAACCAGGCACAACCATGTTCACCTACAAGCATAGCTGTGTACCCAAATGACCAAGAATGCTGTGCACTAATGTGCAAGCAACCATGCGCTTAGGTGCATATAATCGTACATGTCACATGAATTTTGTCACTCATGATTTTCCATTGATTCTTATTTTAATTTCCTGAAACAATGAGGACATTGTTGAATTTAAGTATAGGGGAGTGAGTTGAATTTTGTGGTGTAGTTTATTTATTTATTTGTGTTTTATTTAGAGTCATTTTATGTTTGGTGATCATGCATTTCATTGTGTATTTTTTTATGCATATAGGTTATTAGGAATTGTAATACATATCACTTAAGAATTTATAACTCATTCATGTAACGAGTAAGATTCATTTTATGAAACTTTCTTGAAAAAGTGCAACAACTTTATTTTGAATTCTTTAAGTTAGAGGAATAAACCATGGTTAAGGATTTTTGAATTTTAATGAAATTAATGCTTACTATCTTAGTGAGTGATTGAACTTAGATCCTTGATATTATAGAAAGATGATTGTAAGTAAAGATTAGGGTCTAGTTAATGTTGGTAGATTCTTGCATGTCTTGGAACCATTTTTCAAAAAAAAAAGTGAGATGGAGTGTAAAAATTGATTAGAGCTTGCTTTGAAGTGTATTATATTTGCATTAACTATATCTACTCCAATGCTCTAATAAGAGTGTGAGTATCCAAAGGACCCTTTAAAGGTATCCACACTAAGTAATATAAGAAAGGTAGGGGATCACTGTAATTAGGATACCTTCATAAGAAATTAAATAAGAATGAAAAAAAAGGAACCTTGCATGTTGAGAATATAATGAGCTAAAAACTAGAATGATCTTTCCTTGCTTTCATTTTTCTCTAAAATCAATAGTTTAGTTCATGAATTCAATAAGAAAGTTTGCTTTCTGCATAATAACTTTTATATCTTTGGCCTCATTTTATTACTTTAGTCTATGAATTATTAATTTTTGTATTAATGGAAGATTAAAGCGATTGTTCAAATGAAGCTAGCTAATGGTTTTCTTTTGTTATATGAATGAGATTTGCTTAAGGACAAGCAAAGGCTCAAGTGTGGGGGAGTTGATAAGTGCTAAAAATGATGGATTTTGAGCACTATAAATTTTGTATTTCATTACTAGAATTATAGGTTTTTATCATTTAAAAGAATGATTTGATGTTATTTATATTGGGAGCTAAAATATTAGTCATTTTGTAATTTTATGCATTTTTGGTTTACAATCATATTTGTTACAGTACTTTTATATTGATTTTTTTTAGTTTCCATATTTCTTGGAACTCATTTTGGGAAGGAAGCAATAAGGACTTAAAGCTAGGAGCTAATATAGCCAATGAAAGGGCAAAGAATCAAAGCAATGAGGAGAGGAGTTGATTCAACCTTTGAGATTCAGTGAAGCTTTTGACATCCTTAGAGTCTTACAATGAAAAAGGTATTCTAGAAAATTAAATTAGACATCTTAAACTTTCATAATTGAGCTTACTTGTTAAAATCTATTTTTTGGGTTTTCAAATCATGAGTCAAAGTTAGCATATGCAACTTTCATTTCAAAGTTGCACAACTCTTAGTATTTTAGCAATATCTTGAGTTACAGAGGTCCAATAGAGATGATTAAAAGTAATATAGAAATATTAGACAAATATCTACAACTTTTATGAAGAAATCTTTGGCTGATTTGATCACGTTAAAAAGCTAAAGTATCAAGTCACACGGCTATGCGCCTAAGTGCGCATGGCCCTACCTGGTTAAGGTGATTTAAGAAGAATATAGGTGCATGGCCGTGTATGAAATGCATGTAGCCATGTGACTTATAATCAACTTTGGAAATTTGAAATTTGAAGTCGATTTGATTGTTTTCAATGGAAACAACTTATAGGGGCTGGAGGCTAGGGTTTTATAAAGGGAGCCACCATAGAAATAAGGAGAACAACTCTTTTTTCTTTTTTTTCTTTTATTTTCCATCATTTTTCTAAGAATCAAAACTAGAATTCTCTAGCTCTTTTCATTTGATTAGAGTTGTTGATGCTTAAAGATTAAGAATAAAAGACTTCCATTCTAAGGGGCTTTTAATATTCAATTTACTTGTTATTTTAATTTGAATTAAGCAATAATGATTTTCTTTTCTATTTGTTCATCATCTTTTATTCTTTTTAATATGTGTTGCTAGATATTCTAGTTAGGGTTCTTGAATCAATTCAACCATGTGATCAATATAATTTACTATAAGTTAACAAATATAGTTCATTGGTTATCACTTTGCTTAATGTTTTAAATGGATTGGCCACCCTTTATTTAAATCTAGACAATGAGACTTGATTTAGAGATAGGTTTCACTGAGAAAATATGCAATAACCTATTAATTTTCTATTTAATTAAGAGACATTTAGGTGATTAATAATGTTAATGAGCTAAGTTTTAAATTTGGTATAATGAACACTTGATTAGCGAGAGCTTTAAAATTGAGAACTAGTTGTATTCAATTAATCAAAGGTTTGTTTGAGAGGAAGATCTATGATTTTTAAGATTGCTTACATAATGAACTATGGTCTAAATTAATTTAGAGTTCAATTACATCTTTAAAGGGTTGAATTGAGTTCAAGAACCCTAGCATTTTCTTGGACTGTGATTCTTTACAGCTTTCTATTATTTTGTTTATTTAATTTTAAAAACCATTTTTTGGCATCTAAATAAACAACCATATTGAGTAATATAATATTCAATTTGCAATCTCTATATTATCAATATTTTTATTACTTGGATGACTCTGTATACTTGCGAATTACTAATGAGTGCAAGAATTGCATTATTTTAAGCACTGAATATGTTAGGATTAAATGTCTTTTTAGTGGCATTTGTGTGCTTTTTGTTCAGTTTTTACTTAGTTAAATACTTATTGCATGATTTTTGTGTTTATTTATTTCTAGTATTATTTGGTTTATGTTTAGTTAATTTTATGCATTTAGGAAGTCAAAGAACAGTGGAGGAAAGTTGCATGGAAGTCATAGACATCCTAAAAGAGTCAAAGGAGCAATTAAAGATGAGCAAGCATATTTTTAGAAGAAAAAGGTTGTGCACAGCAGCACAAAAAAAGGTGCACGGCCGCAGGACCTGCTGATGGTAGATACAAACTTCAATTTAATTGTTGAAGTAGGAGGGACATGAAGGAGATTTGATAAGACAATAAACCTAGGGTTGGAGGCTAGTGTTTTATATATATGTGTAGCCTCCACAAACAAAGGAGATGAAGAGATTAGGTCATTATTCTATTTTTCATATTACATTTTTTTTGGAGTAATCAAAGAAATAACCAGTTGAGGCCACAAGCACCACCAGGTTTTAGAGGTCAGAATACACAACATCACCAATCCAACTTTCAAGATAAGAGTTCATTTTTAGGGACTTCTTTAGATAGTAATTTAGAGAAGTTCATGGATGTAATGTCTACAAAAATGAACCAACAAGATGAAGCAATAAAGAGGTTAGAAGGAAAATTTAAGTATATGTACCAAGAAACTCAGCTCATGTTCAATAATCACTCTTCTTCTATTTATAATTTAGAGGTGCAAATGGGGCAACTGTCAAACTCTTTGTTAATTAGGAATCAAGGTTCTTTGGCAAACAACATTGAAAAGAATCCAAAAGAGCAATTGAAGGCTATCATCTTGAGAAGTGGAATAAAAGTTCAAACCTTAAAAGCAACTATAAAATATGAGAAAGAAAAGAAGGAGGAAGAGGAGGAAGAATAAGAGAATGAATGCGTCAAAATGCAAGGAAAAGAAGACAAATACGAGGAACAAGTAGTTGAGAAATCAAAACCACCAATTATGAAGCCTTATGTACCTCAAGTTCCTTATCCATAAAGATTAAAGAAATAAGAGCATGATCAGTAGTATGCAAAATTTTTGGAGAGGTATAAGGCACTTCACATTAACATGCCTTTAGTGGAATGTCTTTCCCAAATGCCAAAGTATGCCAAGTTCCTGAAGGAGTTGATTTCCAATAAATATAAGTTATAGGAGTATGAGACAGTCACACTCACAAAGGAATGTAGTGCAGTCATTTCGAATAAACTTTCTTTAAAAATGAAGCATTTAGGGAGTCTTACTATTCTATATTCTTTTGGAAGTTTAAAATTTCAAAGAGCTTTATATGATTTATGAGCTTCTATTAATCTTATGCCTTTATCTGTTTATAGGAAATTGGGACTAGGGGAAGCTAAACCTATAAGTATTAAATTGTAACATGCAAATAGGAAAGTGAAGGAACCAAAAGGTATAACGAAAGATGTGCTAGTAAGGGTTGGGGAATTTATTTTTTCAGTTGATTTTGTAGTCCTCAACTTTGAAGAGGATGAGGAAGTTCCATTAATTCTTAGTATGCCTTTTATTTACACTACTAGAGCAATTATTGATGTCTATTATGGAACTATCACATTGAGGGTAGGAGATGAGAATTGCATATTTAATATTTATCAAATCATGAAATATCATTATAATAAAGATTATTGTATGCAAGTAGATGTAGTTAATGAATGTGTGAGTGAAGTCCAACGAAGGAGGTTGGCAAAGTCTTTGGAAAATAAGAATATTAAGAAGTGTTTATAGGTACAATTATCCTAAGGTGAAGTACACCTCAAACACAACCCCCTATAACACACATGAAATTACCAAACATTGAACCCACACTACCTTCAACCATCAAACCATTAAAATTAAATTTGAAGCCTTTACCCTAATATTTGAGGTAAACTTTTCTAGGAGAATAGTAAACACTAGCTATGATCATATCCTCTAAATTGAGTAAAGAATAAGAAGATGTGCTAGTGGAGATTCTGAGAAGGAGAATAAAAGCAATTGGTTGGTAGATTTCTGACATAAGAGGTATCAGTCCTTCTTATTACATGCACAAGATCCTAATGGAGGATGGTCACAAGCCAGCCATTGAAAGGTAGAGGAGGCTCAATCTGAACATGCAAGAAGTAGTGAAGAAAGAAGTAGTCAAACTTCTTAATGCAGGGATCATCTATCTGATCTCAGATAGTTCATAGGTGAGTCTGATTCAGTGTATACCAAAGAAAGGTGGTATAACAATTATGAGAAATGAGGAAGAGGGAGTTCATTCCTACAAGAGTTGTAAGTGGATGGAGAGTGTGCATCAATTACCAAAAGCTGAATGCATCCATAAGAAAAAAGCACTTCCTTTTACCTTTTATTAATCAGATGTTAGAGTAGATAGTAGGACATGCCTTTTATTATTTTCTTAATGGATACTCAGGGTATAATCAGATTGCAATAGCTTTAGAAGATCAAGAGAAGACCACGTTTACATGTCCTTATGGTACATTTGCATACAAGAGGATGCCATTTGGATTATATAACACTCCTGTGACATTCCAATGATGTCTGATGGCTATATTTGCATATTTGGTAGAGGAAATCATGGATGTTTGCATAAATGACTTTTCAGTCTATGGAAACTTGGTTAAAGGATGTTTGGAGCAAGTTTTAGCATGTTGTGAGGAGACAAATTTAGTGCTAAATTGGTAAAAGTGCCATTTCATGGTAGATGAAGGGATTATTCTTGGGCATAAAATTTTAGCTCAAGGAATTCAAGTTGACAAAGGAAAGGTGGAGGCAATTAAGAAGCTGAAGTACCCCACAAATGTGAAGGGAGTCAGGAGTTTTCTTGGTCATACAGGCTTCTATAGGCGGTTCATTAAGGATTTTTCAAAAATCTCAAAACTTGTTTGTAAGTTACTTTAAAAAGATTCACCCTTTGATTATCCTAATGAGTGTAATTTGGCTTTTGACAGATTAAAAGAAGCTCTTATCTCAGCTCCTATAGTGATCGCACTAGGTTGGAGCCTACCATTCGAATTGATGTGTGATGTGAGTGATCACATAATAGGAGTTGTGCTTAGTCAAAGAAAGGAGAAGAAATTGCATGTGATTTACTATACAAGTCAAACATTAATTGATACACAGTTGAATTATGCTACTATAGAGAAGGAGATGTTGGTTGTTATTTTAACTTTTGACAAGTTCAAATCTTATCTCCTTGGCTATAAAGTGGTTATCTATATAGATCATGTAGCAATAAAGTACTTGATGAACAAGAAAGATTCCAAACCAAGGCTTATCATATGGGTGCTTTTATTACAAGAATTCAATATTGAGATTAAAGATAAGAAAGGTTCTAAGAATGTAGTAGTTGATCATTTATCAAGGCTAGATTCATATCAAGAGGAGAAAGACAATCAAGAGCCTATCAAGGAATTATTTCCAGATGAGATGCTTTTAGCCATATCTCATATAAGTGTGCCATGGTTTGTGGATATAGCAAATTTACTATCAAGTGGAATAATACTAAAAGAGTTTGATTCTCAGTAGAAGAAAAAGTTATTTTGTGACTCTAAATTCTATATTTGGGATGAGCCATTATTATGGAGATTGTGTAATGATGGAATGGCAAGGAAATGTGTAGCAATGCAAGAAGTTGGGTTAATTTTGTATCATTGTTATATGAATGTCAATGGTGGACATTAAAGAGCACAAAGGATAGTTGCTAAAGTTCTTAAAGCAGGTTTATATTGGCCTACACTTTTTAAAGATGCAAAAGATTTTGTAATGAGTTATGATGCTTTTCAAAGGAGTGGTAACATTTCAAAGAAGGATGAAATGCTTCATTCTAGAATTCTAGAGGTTGAAATATTTTATGTATAGGGCATTGAATTCATAGGGCCATTTCCTTTGTCAGAGGGGAATAAGTATATTCTTATTTATGTCGACTATATTTCCAAATGGGTAGAAGCTCAAGCATGTTCAGTGAATGATGCAAGAGTTATTTGTAAGTTTCTAAAGAAGTTGTTTTCTCAGTTCAGTATGCCTAGAGTGATCATAAGTGATAGGGGAACACATTTTTATAATAACATGGAGACATTATTGGCCAGATATAGGGTAAAGCACATAGTAGATACATCTTATCACCTCAAACAAGTGGACAAGTTAAAATGAGTAATAGGGAGTTAAAGATCTTAGAAAGAACAGTGAGCAAGTTAAGAAAAGAATGGGTAAGGAAGCTAGATGATGCTTTGTGGGCATACATAATGGCTTATAAAACACTTATTGGGATGTCTTTTTTTAGGTTGGTTTATGGCAAAGCATGTCATCTTCCTGTTAAACTTGAGCATAAAGCTTATTAGGTGGTAAAGGCCTTAAATTTATATTTTAAGAAGGTAGCTAAGAAGAGATTACTTCAGATAAGTGAACTTGAGGAGATTAGAGAGATTGCTTATAAGAATTCAAGGATTTACAAGGAACGCACAAAGAGGTGGCATGATGCCAGAGTTAGAGTGAAAACTTTCAATGAAGGAGATCAAGTATTATTGTTCAACTCAAGGCTCAGATTATTTCCTAGAAAGTTGAAGAGTATATAGTCAAGACCATTTATAGTGACTCATTTATATCTTTATAGAGCTATGGAATTATGCAACATAAGAGGAGACACATTCAAAGTGAATGGACAAAGGTTGAAGCTTTACCATGGAGGAACAATTGAGGAATTCTGTCAAGCTTCATGTTTGAAGGAATAAAATGAATGATAAACAGGGTGGTCTAGCTCATGGACCCTTAAAAGAGTGCTTTTTGGGGGCTCAAACAAGATTTTTTTTATTTTTTTTATTTTTTTATTTTATGTTTTTATAAATTTAAGTTATTGAAATGTTTCTTTTGTTTTTATCAATTTCATGAAGTGAAAGAAAGCTTGGAGCTCTTGAAGAGGTTTTGTAAGTTTAATTTATATGGAATGTTTTTTAGTGTGAAGTAGAAGTCATGATTATGATGCATTGCTTGAATAATTGTTTGTTATATGCTTAATTTAACAAAATTTTTATGAAAAAAATGCATGCATAGTCGCATGGCCATGCATAAATTGTGCATAGTCGTGCGTGTTATGAGCAAAATCATGCTTGTACAGGTTACACGACTGTGTGAGTTACGACATCAAATTTTGGTATCAGGTCACACATCCATGCTGAATTTGCGCATGACTGTGCAACATTGATTTTCTATTTTTTTTAAAAAGACATGAATTTTGTTTTACGTGAACTTTTTCCACTTCCCTATGCTTTCCACTTCCCAAATCCCTAGGGTTTATAACTCTGACAATGTTACCGACTTCCCAAACCCTAGAAAACGTAACCCTTGACCACTTTTTCAATTTCCTATATAGTTTACCCAAGTCCCACTACCTTACCTCTCCTATATAAACCCCCATACATGCATTTTGATAACATGGTTAACTTGTACCAAACCCATATTAAATCTTGATAACCTTGCCAAGGAGCATTCATAAATCAAACAAAAAAGAAACTTTAATTCCCAACAAGACCCTTAAATAACTTGCACTTAAGAACCTTAATTATAAAGAATTAAAGGTTGTTTAATATAAACCTAAGATTAACAAAGTCAATTTTAAATCTAAGTTAAACTAGGTTTGAATATACCAAGCCTTCTCTTGATAAATTTACAAAGTTTTTTTAAGAATAAAAGAGAAGGACTTTAATCTCACAAGAATTGAAATTTAATTCATAAAACTCATTTAATTTCGTCCTACATTGCTATGGCCTTTATACAGGCATGCAAACATCTTAACCTTTGAAGGAATAGGTTTTCTTACTTATTCCTAAAAACACATATAAAGGAAAATCCTTTACTAAATAGGATCCCTTTAAAAATATAAAAACTAATAACAACTAAGCTTTAAAAAGTTAAATTGACAACTCATGACAACTAAGCATTGAAAAGTCATATTGACAACTCATGACAACTAAACAAATAACTAGTGACAACTAAGCTTTAAAGCATACCATGTCATATGTCAAGTTGGATGTTGACCATTGACTTTGACTTGTTGACTTTGAATTTTATTTTGACTTAGAATATCCTTGAATCTTCTCACATCTTGTAGAATTTTTTTGAATCTTTCTTATTGACTCCAAAATAGAAATAACCCAAAAATTCGTCCAACCTTTATTCTTGACTATATTGATATGTAGACTTCATAAATTAACTCTTTTGAGGATCGCATCAATTAGTATATTAAATTTAATAAGTAAATAATCAAAATAAAAATTAATAAAATTATAAAATAATTAATTTTGAACGATTGTTGTGTTTAAATAGAAAATTTATCAAGAATGTAATAGATTACTATATTATAACTCTATTTTGTACATAAAATTATATTATTGTTTTAGAAAAATTAAAAGGGTACAATCATTCAAATAGAAAATTTATTCAAATTGTAATAAATGATTATGTTATAATGTAATACTATTAAGATTGAAAATTAGATTAACATATAAATCAAATGATACTTTTATTATTTTTAAAAACTTATTAATGGCAAGTTTACTAAGTAAATAATTATAATTAAATTAATTAAAAATTTTATTTGTCTTGTATCTCTAATAATATTTTAAATATAGTTTTTTAGATTTTTTTTATCAAATTTAATAAAAATATTATTTCTTTTGTTTTAACTTGATTTTTTTTTCAAAATTAGTATTGCTTCAATTAAACCATTTTTCATTTTTAAATTAATTTTTATGATGCTATACCTTTTTTATTTAGTTGTTATTGATAATGTTATCTTATCAGTTCAACATATTTTGTAGATTGGTATTTTGTCCAAAAAAAAAACTAAATTTATAAAAGTTATGTGCTTCAAATGAAAAGAACTTTTGTTTTTTGTTTTTTTTACTTTAAATTAAAATTATGTTGCCTAAGTCTAATCATTAAATTTTTTCTTATAAAATATCAATATTTTCGTATATCAATTATGCTCTTATAAAATATCATTAATTGATATATTTTCATAAAATATCAATATTTTCGGTTCATATTAAATTGGACTTAATAAAGGTTGTTATTTTTATAGAATGCAATAATTTAATGTATTATATACCAATTTATAATTATAGTATGTATGTAAAAAAAAATATCGTAAGACGATTGCATACTAGTTGCCTTACTATTAAATTATATTTTTTCAATTATGCAAACATCAACCATGTCCCAATATACGAGGCCTATAGGACAGGTTGCACAAAGCAAAATAAAGACAAACAAACCCCATCGTACACAAGCAAACCCTAATCCCAAGAAACAACCCAAACGAACTCCAAGTAACTCCTAACAATTCAAAGTAAGTCCCATCAACATCCCAACAACCCATAATCATTATGGGAAACAGGACACAAAATACAAATCCACTTGTAAATGGCAAGGTTTAGTGTGCGCTTAAAATTTTAGCAACTATTATACTATTTGAGCTCATAACTCTAGAGAATATATTAACCATTGTCATAAAGATATGATGTGTAGATGAAGAGTCACCACCCAGGATAATAACTAGAACAAATTGAAAAAGGTGGTATTCAATTCTCTAAAATAAAGTTAGCACCATAACCAGGAGATTCTGAATACGGAATATCAATATCGTTCAGTCTTATGTTCATTTAAAAATACTTTATGAATTACTATCTTATGCTCTATTTACATGCAATTTCATATAAACTCTTATTTAAAATAATTAACTTCAAGCGAATTAGTCATGAAAAATACATGTAAACAGTGCATTCATTTAAATTCATAATCCTTAAGTTAGTATAATCTACATTGATTTTAATTAAATGAGCTAAATCTACATATTTTAATTTACAAGTGAGCCTAAAGATTAATGGACCTAATTCCTATTAGGTGAACCTAAGTCTATTTATTTTAATTTTAAAAATGGGTCTAAATCTACAAATTATAAAGTATTTAAATTAGTAGGTTTAATTCTACATATTTTAATTCAAGATAAAAAATGAGCCTAAGTCTAAATTAACCTAAATGAGCCTAAATTGATTTTAAAATTAAACCTAAAAATCCAATAAAAAACCTATTTATTAAATGGGTTAGAGACTAAATGTGGGTTTGGGGCCCAAAACACACAAAAAAAAAAAAAAACAAAACAAAAACATAAAAAAATCAAAACAAACAAATAAAAAAGATCAACCATGCAATTAAATTATTTCTTTAAAAAAATCATAATTTTAATTAATATGCAACCTAAATTGATCTGCTGCCTCCATTAATTAGGGTTTACCAAATTGAACCTAATTTACAAATTAATTTTTAAGAACAAAAGAACTAAAATTTCATTATTCCCACTATCGGGGCTATTACAAAATCTACCAAAATAATAAAAAAAATAAAATTAAAATAAAACCATTAAGAAGACAAATTAAACAAATTCAAAACCTAAAAATAAAATTAAAAAATAAAATAAACTAAATAGAGTAAAATTAAATTAAATTAAGATCTTGACTCTTGGCTTTCATTCATGGATTCTCCATGAGTTTTCTTGGTTCAATTATGTATTCATCACCAGAATCATGAAACACAAAGAATAAAAAAAATTATAATTAATGAACAAAGAAAACGAAATAATGAAAATAAAATCTAAATAAAAAACACAGAAATAATAAAATTAAAAATAATAAAAAAATAATGATATAAAAGAAAGAAGTAGAAAATGAGTAATGTTGTGCATATACTGTTTGAATGCCCCTTAGAATGATATTTCAATATTTTGAGAAAAATTAACTCTGCGCTTTCTTGATTTTTGGACTTTTTAAAAGAACGTACTTTATTTCTTTTTAAAAAGGCTTTTGAAATGATAGTATCAGGTTAGGTCTCCTCTTTTTTTTTTAATCAACCTCTTTTGCAGTAGTTGATTAGAGTTTTTTTTACCCCCCGTTCCCCCTCTTCTCTGCCAATCTTTTCTTTTTATATCCCGTTCCTAAGCTAACTGCTTACGTGATCACAGGAGTTATGTGATCACAGTAGCTTTGATATCTCTTTTCCCAAAAAATAGGATAAGAATTTTAACTTAAAAAAAAAAAGAAGATTACACACGTAAAAGACATGCACTGGACCAGGACCCAAACCTACAGATAAATACTCAAATTAATTTATTTATAAATTAAATTTGGACCAATCATAATGAGAAAAAAAAGATTTTTACTGAATTTTTTAGCACCTCAACATTCCAAAATGTCAACTGGCATTGTGCAATGTTGATTGGCATTGCACAATGCTGATTAGCATTTTGTAATGTTGATTGACATTACATAATTCTGGTTGCACATCTCCAAATATATCCCTGCAAAAGTCAATTTTTTATAATTAAACCCAAAAAACATTGCAATTTAGTCCTTGAAATCGTGAAACTTAACACTAGAGGTCAATTTTTTTATTAAATTGTCATCATAGAGGCTTTTGTCACATTTATGCACAATTGCATCCTGAAATTAGGTGCTTACAGTTGCCCCTTTTTATCGCTATTTACTTGACAAATTACGGCAAAGCATTAGAAGTACACAATTTCAAAGGAAAGAATTAGGGTACTTAATTATTTCCTAATTGGTGGAGTGATGCTTAAATTTTTGTGCAATTTTTAAGCAAAATGTTATGTTTAGAATGATTCACTATATTTCCTGTAGAATGTCATATAAGATATATGCAAATGAGTTTCACTATATTCCCTGCGGGACGTTTAGCATTTCATGATTTAAAAACATGTTATAGCTCCTGTGGAACGTCTAGCAGTAATATTATAACTATTGTGTAGTGTCTGCTGAACTGCACTATATTCCCTTTAGGACATCTAGTGATAATGGATTTTGTTATATTCCTTGTGAGACATTTAACAAAATATATGTAATGATTCTTGCTATATTCCTTATGGGACATTTAGCGATTTATGATTTTTTTTAAAAAAAACATGCTATAGTTCCTGTGGAACGTTTAGCAATCTGTGATTTAAAATTTTGCTACATTCCCAATGCGACATTTAGCGATTCGTGATTTGAAATATGTGCTATAGTTCATGTGGAATGTCTAGCAATGATACCATAACTACTATGTAGTGTTTGGTAGATTAAAAGATTTAGAGTCTCCAATAATTTTTTTGGATAAGAACTTGGTGAATGAAAATGTCTACAAGGAAAATACTCTTTTGATCTTCCTTCAATATCAACTTCAAGTTCCAACTATGAATGTTCTCCTAATAATCTTTATTTCTCTCTAATTTATAATTATATATACCTATATCCTTTTGTAAAGACAAAAATAAAGTAATTATATGTTCTAAAGTTAATAACCATAAGGTACAAGTCATGACAAATAAAAAGCTATAATTCTTGGTGAAGGATCACATTGCTTCAACATTGGTAGTTACTTTAAGGGCATTATTGGTAATCTAGATGAGTGAATTAGGTCTAGATATCCTCATAAAAGTTATAGCCTTTTGAATTAGTTTTCAACAGCCACTTAAATCACTTAAATCTGAGTATTATAGAGGAAGTTATGGTCAAAAGAGTGCAATATGGTCTAGAGGGTTGTGTCTCTTCACACCGTGCCTAGTCGTCATGGTGTGATGACTCATGACAAAGATATCTTATGTCGAGTCATAACAATCCAAAAACACTCTAAAGCTTGCTTCCTTCATTCCTTTAACCTTGAATGATTTTAATATGTCCATATAACTTTTATAAGCTTCAAACAAAATTCAAAAATATCTATAAGTCATTCAACTTCATATAAATTTACCAAGAACAATGGAGACAAAAGCATTTGTAATTATGAGTGAAATGCATGAAAAATAAACTAAATTGTGTACTAAATGCAACCTAAATATGCATGAAACATCCTAAAACTACTATGCTAATTGCATTGTATCAAACTCCCCTACACTTAGACTTTTTAGACTTTGCTTGCCCTCAAGCAAGACATAAGACCTAAGTGAGAAAAGAATAAAATCTTATATCTTCTCCAAAATAGATGTAGTAATCTCAACAAATCATCTTAATCAAGAATGAAACTTAAGAAAAAGAGAGTTAGTAAGATAATAAGCTTTTAATGCTCAACAATGATAGATAAAGAAAATTTCATAGCATAGTTAATAAGTTTAACAATTTATCTTGAACTATTAAGAATAAAGTCAAAGAATATAAAGTTAAGATGCTAATCGAGCTTTCTAGCTATAATGCTTATTCATCAAACTTAGGATTGTTAAGGACTAAAGTAGCCATGGGACAAGGAGTAAGCACATGTATTGACCAATAATTCTCAAGGAATTTTTAGAGACATTTATTGTATTTATATATATTTTTATAAACGAATTGCGTTTCTTTTCGAATGAATGTAATTAAGGAGCATACTTAAGTACACACAACTTACTCAAAACAGAACTACTTGTAATGTCATACATTCTTTTCGAATGAGTGTAATTAAAGAGAATACTTACTTACACACAATTTACTCGAAATACATGACATTAATAGTGATTTTTCCTTTTTTTTAATTTTAATTTTAATTTTTTTATAATGTCCTCATCCATTATTGAAAAGTTGGTAACAAATATTATGGATATAGTTTCCTAAGGTTACTTCAATCTTTAAAACCTAAGATTAAATCCTAACCAACATAGCTTAAAGCACAACTAGAAAGTTGACTAAACATTCCTTAGACTTTGAAAATGATAATGAAAGATAAAAGGGAAAAACTTAAAGCCTATACTAAATGAAATTTTAAAATTCTATCAATTAAAATTCTATCAATTAAGATTATTACTAACATAATAATTTAAAGAAAAATCAACCAAGATCAAAATGAAAGTAAAGACAAAATTAATTAAAAATATGGAGAAGATAAGATAAAAGTAAGCAAAATTAAGCACAAATAATAGTAATCATTAAGACACAACACATGTTAAAATAAAAGAACATGTGTTGTAATTAAATATGTGTGTGTGTGTGTATATATATATATATTAATGAAAATTTTTAAAAGGCAAGATAGGGCACGAGTCGGCACCAATGTGCTGACTTGGCACGAGTGTTGTTTAGACCAAGTCATCACCAAGGGATGACTCGATACTAATAGTTGTTGTTACAAGTCCTTACCAAGGGATGACTCGGCACAAGAAAAAAATTTAATATTGTGTGTGTGTGCATATATATATATATATATATATATATATATGTTTCTAAGACTTAATATATTAATGAACCAAATTAGAACAAAATCATTCTAAATAAAAACAAAGGAGTATAAAAATAAGATAAAAAAGATTGTTTGAAATAATGCAACCTAGAATAGTAAACTAAAAATGCGATACAATACTTAAACTAAAAAAACAAAACACATATAAATGCAAAAGATAAAAAAATAAACATATAACTTAAATAATTAAAACAAGAAAATTATAAAAAAAATAATTAAGCTATCTAAAATCCTAAAGCAATTGTTCTTTATCCTAAACTAATATTAATTTCAAAATTGTTACTTCCTAACAATGGCGCCAAATTTTGATGTGAGTTAGAATGTATACCCTAGCTTCTATGGCTAAATATAGGATAAGAAAGGGGTCGAATACAATGAATAATGGGAAATTAAGTATTAACCGAATAAATACTAGGATAAATAGGCTTACCAATAATAAAGTAGTAATTAATCAAATTATAGATCTAATTTAAATAATAAAATCCTAAACTATGCAATTAGTAAGAAATAAAATAATAATAAACAATATTCAAAGAAGTAGAGGTGGAGATTATAATATAGAATAAAATAATGAATTATTGACACAAAACAATTGATGTAGAGCAACAAGTTTTGAAATGAGTTTGCATAACAATAGATAACATATATAATTTATTATTAATATTATTATTAGGATTTGATTTTTATTTTAATTTTGTATTGATTAAAAATTGACTTTCCTATATTATTAGAGATTCGATTTCCTACCTTATCTAGAATTGTCTTTATTTTTATTTCCTAAATAAAAATTAGGATTGGTAGGTTTGTGCCACCCTATAAATCTATAAGCTTTAGGGCTATATGAGATAGTTTTGTTTAATTGATAATCAGATTTCTATTTTCCCAATTTTTGGTATTCTTTTGTATGAATTAACGAATATTGATGCATGTATCCTAGTATTTGTGCGTAAATCAATAGGTTATAGAAGATTGATTTCTAGGATTCGTGCACAAAATTAACAGAATTGAATATTTATCCTTTGTTATTTTTCCGGTATTTGTGTGCAAATCAACATACTATAATATTTATCTTTTTTTTTACCTTTTATCAAGTGGTTGATGCTTTGAGTTATAGAAGTTGTTTATTAGGGGCCATGTGAATTGAGGTGCTTGGGTTTGATTCTTTTCGTGATATGTTTGCATCTAACCCTTATTTTTTTTATAGTGATACAAGATGTGTAGGCTGGGAGGAAGATAGAGTTTTTACTATAAGATGGATTTTTGTTTAAGGGTAATCAGTTGTATATCCCCGACTGTAGCCTTCGCTTGCAGATCATAGGGAGTTGCATGGAGAGAGGCATGTTGGTAGAGACAGAACTTTGCAATTGATCCAGGCCTTCTACTTTTGGCCTTCAGTTTGCAAAGAAGTTGAGAAGTATGTGCAGAGGTGCAAAATCTGTCAAATCTCTAAAAGGTCAGCCATAAATGCAGGGCTCTATATGCCTTTACTAGTTCCTTCTCAACCTTAGGTTGATATTAGCATGGACTTTGTATTGGGATTACCATGAACACGGCGAGGTAATGACTCCATCTTTGTTGTTGTTAATAGATTTTCTAAGATGGTTCATTTTATTCCTTGCAAGAAGACTACAGACGTAGTCAATGTGGCTCAAATTTTCTTTTGAGATGTGTATCGTCTACAAGGGTTGCCTACATCCATTGTCTCTGACCAAGATACCCATTTCCTCAATCATTTCTAGTGCAACCTTTGGAAGATGATCAACTGAATTTTAGCAGTGCCTATCACCCTCAAACAAATGGGCAAATAGAAGTGGTGAATAGGTCATTGGGCAACCTGCTGCATTGTCTATTGGGGGACCATGTGAAGGGTTGGGATTATAAGCTATGTCAGGCAGAATTTGCTCACAACCACACTGTTAATCGTAACACAAGATTCAATCCTTTTTAAGTTGTTTATTCCATTCAGCCAAGAGGTCCTCTTGACTTGATGCACTTGTTTAACAAGACCAGAGTCCATGGTAAAGCATCAGATTTTGTTTTGGGCTTACAGGATGTACAAAAGTTAGTCTTTGATAATTTGTCTACTGCTAACTTTAAGTACAAGCAACTTGTCGATCAGAAATGCAGACTTTTGTAGTTTGAGGTAGGAGATTTTGTGTGGACATTCTTGACAAAAGATCGATTTCCAGCTGGGGAGTACAATAAGCTATATGCTAGGAAGATTGGTCTAGTTGAAGTGGTGGAGAAGATCAATTCTAATGCTTATCATTTAAAACTACCTAGCCATGTTCTCACTGTAAATGTATTTAATGTTAAACATCTAATCCCCTTTATTGGTGATTCTTCTAATGATGATGTTGTGTTGAATTCAAGGCCAAATTTTCTATCACCTGAGGAGAATGATGTGGATGAGATTGCATTGACATTTATGGATGGATTTGACAAAGTGGGTGTGCGCACTTAGACTTCAAATGGATGGTCATGGCGACTTCAATTGAACCACAGGGCCCATAATATATCAAATCAAAGCTAACTCAAAGCTCTATAATGGGTGCTACACACCTTATTTGTAGCAATCCATCTTCAGGCCCAAATTCGTTTATTTAGGCCCTCAAATTTAGCTTCAAAGTTTATGTTCTTTTTTTGGGTTTTTTTTATCTTTTCTTCCTTTTTTTATTTTTAGGGTTTTTTCCCTAAACTCTATTTATTTTTCTCTTTAGGATTGTTTGAGGATAATTTTTGTTGAATTATTAAATTGAATTTATTTTCTTCTAATATTTGGTATTCCTTTGTGCGAATTAATGAATATTGATGCTTATATCCTAGTATTTATGTGCAAATTAATAGGTTGTAGAATATTGATTTCTGGCATTCATGTGCGAATTAACATACTTCAATATTTATCCTTTGTTATTTTTTCAGTATTTGTGCGCAAATCAACAGACTACAATATTTATCCTTTTGTTCTTTTATTTTATTTTATTTTTATTTCTTTAAGCTTTCGTTACATCAGTTAGTATCAGAATCGAACTGATCCTTATTAATCATGCCGATAGAGTATTATGAAGAGAGCTTATTTTATAATACTGATGATGTTGAGGATAAGGATGCATTTATTGGAGATGAGCTAATATTTGATGAAGAGGATGAGGATGATGTTGAACATTTTGACTTTATTGGCATTGATAAATTTATTTGTTCTTATATTCCTTTAATTTTTATTTTGAAGGAATTACAAGTTGAAGAGGAATTTATGATGTTTTATAGCAAATTTGTTTCTAAATATTTGGGCAAAATTCGAGGGTGAATTTTCTCTACCCTAAAGGGAATGATGCAGAGCAACAAGTTTTGGAATGAGTTTACAGAACAATGGATAGCAGATATAATTTATTATTATTATTATTTGATTTTTATTTTAATTTAGTATTAATTATAAATTGACTTTCCTATATTGTTAAGGATTTGATTTCCTACCTTAGCTAGAATTGTCTTTATTTTTATTTTCTAAATAAAAATTAGGGTTGGTAGGTTTGTGCCACCCTAAAAATATGTAAGTTTTAGGGCTATGTGAGATAGTTTTTTTTAATTGATAATCAGATTTTTATTTTTCCAAATTTCAATATTCTTTTATGTGAATTAACAAATATTAATGCCTATATCTTGGTATTTGTACGCAAATCAATAAGATTGATTTCTGGCATTCGTGTACGAATAAACAAACTTCAATATTTATCCTTTGTTATTTTTTTGGTATTTTTATGCAAATCAATGAACTACAATATTTATCCCTTTGTTCTTTATTTTATTTTATTTTTATTTCTTTAAGCTTCCGCTACATCAACAATTATATTAACTATGAAGGCAATGATTGGAGAATATGACCTAAAATCCTTAAGAGCAACTCTGATTGTCAAATAAAGGTATTTCCATTTAGAGTCTACAAGCACTCTCGTGTCATTATAGAGATAAACAAAAGCCGTGAAGTTCTTTGCCAATTCTTTGATCCCTCAAAGTGGACTTTCCTAACCTTTAAGTGAATTCAATTACTTTTCCATCAAATATCCCAACTCTCATTGTGAATATTTGACTAAAACATCATATATGGTGATCAAACATATATAACATAATTAAGTACTTAATTGAAATCAAATCATTTATTTAATAATGCAAAACAAATAATATAATTCCTTAAAACTATCATCCATTGCAATTCCAACCTCCTAAGCAATTATTTTTTATACATAATTAATAATAGCATGAACACAAGAAAATAATATTCAAAAACCAAGAAAATTATTGAAAATAAGAGTTAGAAACACTTAGAAATGAATTTAGAGTCTCTAATAATCTCTTTGGATAATAACTTGATGGATGAACATGTCTATAAGGCAAATGCTCTTTTGATCTTCCTTTAATATTAACTTCAAGTTCCAACTATGAATGTTCTCATAATAATCTTTATTTCTCTCTAATTTATAATTATATCTATCTATATCCTTTTTCAGAGATAAAAATAAAGTACTTATATATTTTAAAGTTGATAACCATAGGGTACAAGTCATGACAAACAAAAAGCTATAATTCTTAGTGAAGGATCACATTGCTTCAACATTGGCAATTACTTAAAGGCATTTTTGGCAATCTAGATGAGTGAATTAAGTCTAACTGTCCTTATTAAAGTTATAGCCTTATGAATTAGCTTTCTGCAACCACTTGAATCATTTGAATTCGAGTCTTGTAGAGGAAGTTATGGTAAAAAGAGTGCAATATGGTCTAGAGGGTTATGTCTCTTCACATTGTGCCGAGTCATCATAGTGTGATGACTCATGATAGAGACATCTTGTGCCAAGTCATGACAATCCAAAAACACTCTAAATCTTGCTTCCTTTGTTCCTTTAACCTTGAATAACTTCAATATGTCCATATAACTTTTATAAGCTTTAAATAAACTTCAAAAATATATATAAGTCATTCAACTTCATATAAATTTATCAAGAACAATGGAGATCAAAAGCATTTGTAATTATGAATGAAATGCATGAAAACTAAACTAAAATGTGTACTAAATGCAACCTAAATATGCATGAAACATCCTAAAACTACTATGCTAATTGCAATATATCACCTGCATGTTATAACAACCATATTCCTATCAATCATAATGGTTATTTCTAAAATACATGGATATTTGAAATGTTTAATTGTTTGAGAGCTAGAAGTCTTTACAGCCCAAGTACTACATGTGCATTTATTACTTGCATTTTAATTTATGTAATGTGGATAATGATATGTTGTATACTTATGTTATTCTTGTATTTTTTTTAAAAAGCTACAATTAAATATTTATTGATTAGAATAGAATAATTGATGTGAATTAAATAATGCTTCATATGATGTGTATTATAATGTAAAATAATAATTTGTAATGCATATAAAGTATTTGTACTATTATTATTGTAATATTGCTTATAAAGATAATTGAATTTAACAAATATCAGTATATCTATTGATTTGAAGAATTCAATTCATTGTAAGAGTTTGATAATTAAATTTTATAAAACATAAATAAAAGACATCCTCAATTATGGATATAATTATAGAGAGCTCAAATAGAAAAGATAAAAGATAGCATACCAATTTTGCAACTTGACTATACTAAAAATTCAACTATTTAAAAACATTTATAACTACAGGAAATATATCTTGAATTACTTGTTCAATATTGGAATAGGGGGTAATAGGTTAATAAAATATAAAAGAATAACAACTCTTTTATAGCCTTGCAATTGTCCAATGTGTTCTTTTAGTATCACAAAGTTAACACTAGAGGCATCTCTATATAGTTGACAATTTAAACAAGATCAGAAAGTTATGAAAGTTGTTGAAAATGTTCATATGTATAATCACTTTTTCATTGGACATATATTTGGCATTGTTGAGGTAATTAAAATTTATTATACTAATTTTCATGGATTGAGACTGATTCTTTTGCATGAGATTTTGATGATACGTTATCATATATGTTGTCACAACCCGAACACCAAGGGTACATGACCGACACTGGGTAATGAAAAAGTGTAAAGCTTTCGAAATCCGTAGGAACACTAAAAAAATTTTCACATAAAATATTTTTTCTCTCAATAGCTTCAATTTTTTATTTAAATTGTGGGTTACTCCTAAAACAAAACACAATGTACGAAGCATATAAAATGATTAACACTAAAATAAAAATCATCTAATTAGGCATAGAAATAGTTATGCACTTCTAAGGTGAGGTACTAGTGCAATGATAAAAAAAAGTTTGCTCTTTATTTATTTATTTATTTATTTTTGCAAGGATTCATATTTTGATTTCATAAAATTGGAACATGAAAACTGCTTTCATCCATTAGCGGAATGTAACATTAAAGAATTCCTTTGTTTAATATTGCCTATCAGAACTAATTGTACTTTTTTTCTTCTTTCAGTTAAATTACATAAGGCAAATCCACCTCTAGTGAATCACATTGTGGCAAAGAAAATTACACAAAGTGAATCACCATTTTCATATATTTTCACTTCTTAAATTACAATAACATAATTTAACTCCTCTTTCATATCATCCTTTACATGCATTACCACATTTCAAATATAATCACCAATTAACTCCCTAATAAAAAAAATAAAAAAACATATGTGCCATAAATACAATACTCACTAGGTGATTAACAATATACAAGTCAGTCATATTCCTTTAAAATTTGAAAACCACTTCCTACAAGAAGGAACATTACACCTAATAACATAAGTAGGATTTGAAAACCCACATTACCTTCAAGCATGCTCTGTAAAATCCTCTTTTTCCAAATGTATAGCTCTTTTCATCTCCCTTCTCCTCAAAATTCAACCCTTCCATTCAGCTTAATACCCATCCATGCACCTTTACTAATCCATGAGGTTGCTTTGTACAAAGAAATAGAAGAAAAAGAGATGAGTAAGGCAAAGTATTCGGGTGGTCAGGCAGGTGAATTTTTCAATAATTCAAAATAGAACCAAATCGTTGGTTGTTTTTGGGCTGGCGGGCAGATATTTAGGTAAACCAAAATTATAATAAAATAAATAAATAAATAAAGTAAAAAATAATGAAATCCTCCATGGCATTATGGAATTAACTCTGCCTTCAGTTGCTAGGGACCTTGGTTCCAATTCTTTTTCACTAAAAATAGAGTGTAAGTTGTGGGATTTGAACCCACAACCTAATAAAAAATTCATATATGTCTCACCATTATGCCACAAGCATGTTATGGTTACATAATTATTAATATATATATATATATATATATATATATAGTGCGGGTTTTTCGACAGGTCGATTACCCACAAAAACCCATAAATTTCTGAAAATAACACCTGAACTGATGAGGGTTAATTTGGTTTTGGTGCGGGTATTCGGGCGGGGTGGGTTTTGCACAGACTTAGAGACGGGTGAATTAGAGGATGATGCCACTGCTGCTCTGTGGTGGTCCGAAGTAGTAGGGTCCAAAATTGAAAATGCGGAAGACAATGTCACTACTACAACTAGAGAAATGAAACCCTAGCAAAATGAATCAAAGGGTATTGGACATGCCACTAGTAAAATGAAACCCTAGACTCGAAAAAAATCTAACAACAAACCACCTAAACAAACACTAGAAATGAAAAAGGAAAAACCTTATTTAGGTTGTTTTTGGTAGTTTTTGAAAGTTGAAAACATAAGCGTTAAAAAAAATGACGTATAATTGTGAATATTTAGATTGTTTTTGGTTGTTTAACCATATATTTGAAAACAAAAAAATAAACGTTAAAAAATAATTGAGATAATAATTGTAAATGTTTAGGTTGCTTTTGTTTGTTTTTGAGATAGTACTTAAATTAACCTTAAGAATAAATTGTCGGTAATATTTAGCTTGCCTTTGATTTTTTTTTTTTTTCATTGCCCTTTCCACTTTTCCGTATGCCAGTCTTGAATACCCTTCCTACAACCGCATATATCGTCCACCTACGTATATATTTTCTTATTTGTTTATTATAAACTGACCTCCAATTTAAATATTATACTCTTTGTGAACTATTTTCAATGTGGGCCGTGCCAAGTATCATCTTGGAATATTAAAAGGTAAAAAGGATAATATACATAGGATGCTTCCCGCGCGTGTAATTGAAAACCAGTTGTATATGATAATAATTTGGAAAAATAATAATCAAGCAAGGTCAAAATAGAATTTATTCATTTGTTGACCGAGATAGAGAAACATGAGAGGGATTGAGTGAGTGAATGCACAGCAAGAAGGCAGGCAAGGAGGCAAGAAGTGGGGTGTATAAAATGCATGGAGTGGATAGTATTAGTATTAGTGGGGAAATCTCAAAGTATCTTCCGGCATTGATGTTTGCAACCCAGAAAATGTTATGTCACTACTGAACTGACTACCTTCTCTTCTCTGCTCTGCTCTTTCTCTGCTCCTGCTACTTTTGTCCCCCCTCCCCCTTGCTTTCTAAATAGTGTTATAGTAATACCACCAGAGAAAGAGCTAGCGCCTCCCATGACAATACTCTATTAGCCCATCTCTGCCCTTTTTTCTTCAATTCTGTTTCTGTATGCATGTGTGTATGAATACTCACATATATGACATGACAGGCCAGACATTTTTAATGCCATAAAGGAAATAAATATCAACGATCCTTTCTTTTAAAACATGACCCACTTTTACACAGCCACCACATAGCTCCAAATTACCAACTGCATGATTTGACATATCAGATTCTGTGCTCTTATCCCCATCCCAACAGACAAACTAATTCCTTACTTTTTCTTTTTCTATTTTTTGGTTACATAATTGATATTTTAATTCCTTTAACCTTACCTTCTCTCCCCTTGCTCTCTCCGGGTATCATTGCGGCTGCTTTCCCCCTTTTCTTTTTTCTGTTCGTTTATTTTTTTATCTACAGTGAGCAGTAGGATTTTTCATGTACCACCCAAAAAATTAATGGGCACAGTTTCAACATTCCACCTTTTAGTTATGGCGAAATTTGGGGCTTTTCTTTTTTGGTACTACGTTCATGACCCCACTAATGGAATTTTGATCAACGGTGAGAAGCATTAACAATGAAGTTAATGTGGCTGAGGATGAGGGTATAGTTCACGTCAGCGTGACAGGTCTTGTTGATTAAATAGATCACCACAAGTATGGATTTTCTTAAGTATGATCGAGTGAGAGATAATTGAAAGACATAAAAAGCGAGGTAAAAACTAAAGGTCCTATAGCTGTAGTTTTATGAGAAGAGCAATAATTACGTTGCTTAGTTAAGTTGTTAAGCTCTGTCACGAGAATGACTGACGTGTCAACTTGACCAACCCTAAAATGAGAACGTAAGCAAAATATTTTTCTAATATAGTTCAGGGATTCTTTAGCCTCGTTATTCATCTTCTTCCTTCTCCCATTTATCTTTTGTTACATATGGTGACTATATATTGACTAAGCAACTATATAGAGTCCACGCCCAACAAAATAATAATAATAATAATAAATATAGAAATTTATATATACTCATTGTTGATTTGGTTTGTATGTTTATGAAAAATGTTTTATATCACTACTCGGGACAGTTAATGTGTTGTCGCGAGTAGTAATTTTATCAAAAATTTTCTCCTTCTAAGGTAAATGGTTTCTCATGTATTGGAAGTCAAAAAGAAAGAAAGTTTTTTGGCTTGCCACCCAATTTAGTGTTTGCATTTATTCTTGATACTTACGTAAAACACCTAGACGTTTGCTTCGATGACCCACCTATAATGATCTATGACTATACTACCGAACTGATTTCAATTGAATTTCAATTACCTTTGGAATATGTAATGTGGTTTCTTCAATTTCATTGGTTCAAAATCTGATGTAAAGTTATTTGTACAATCGATTTAGTAAAACTATTATAATTTAAGCAAATATTTGAAATTCTAATACATTATATGTTGGTCAAAATTGACAAAGCAAATGCATAAATGATCACTTTTAAAATAAAGTCATTTTAAATGCCGTACGTACCTTTTATTTATATATAATTTGATCAAACTTTAAATTGTGATAAACTTATAAATAATTTGTCATATTGAAATAGTTTATCAAATTTTAAAATTGAAATAAATTAAAAAAAAAGCTGCAAGTATTATAATTTTGGCCACCAATAGATCAATTTATTTTAGATATGTAAAATATAGAAAAAATACATTAAAAATGTCTGAATTTTATAGTTTTTACAACTTTTGTATCGAATATTTGTTATCCAATTAATTTTTGAATCAATTTTTTTTTTCTAAAATGACAACTTTAATTATTTTTTAGGTCAAAATGATTATATGACACATTTTAAAAGCAAATTTACCAGTGTATTTATATATATCTTTTTGGCTTTGATTACATATTTTCTTTATAATTTATAAAAAAAAAATGTACAGCAATTTTCTTTTCACTCACTAAATTTTTAATATCTGAGTTTATTAAAACTTATAATATTTAATTTCTAATTATACTATTTGAATTATTATTTCTAATTATAAATTCGTTTTAGTTTAATTAATATTTTTTTTTCATTCAATGAATAACACTCTGTCAAATTTAAGATTAGTAATGAATTATTATTATTATTATTATTATTATTATTATTATTATTATTATTATTATTATTATTATTATTATTATTATTATTATTATTATTATTATTATTATTATTATTATTAAATAAAATAAAGTGATTTAAATAAATTAAAATCCATACCATATGCATACTTAAAGTTTATATATATATTCAATCAATTTTTTTCAAAAAGGTCCAATAAAATCTAGATTTAAAAGAAAAAATTCATGTTGGCAATTAAAACATATAAAGGTTCAATGTCAACTTTACGGTAAAAATAAAGGACCCAAATTAACCTTTGACATATAATAAATAAGTAAAAAAATTCTAATCTTTTTAATTATAAAAAGAAAAAAATGAAATATAATATAAAAGATAGCATTTCAGTGAATTTGTTATTTAAAATGGGACAAATAATTACTTAGATAAAACAAAATCTGTTAAAAACAATTTTCAAAACTTTTTACCAATTCATACATTTATATATTGAATTATAAAAATAGAAAAAATTTAAAATCGAGACATGCATTTTTCCCAAGAATATGACATCTATGGTCTGGTTAACTAGGCTCAAAATGCATAGGAGGGAACCTGCAGGGGCTGCATCTATCGACCCTTAAGTTCTTATAATGTATGCATAGCACTTTAAAAATGAAAACAAAAATAGTGGAAGCTATTGGCATATAATAAACCTATAAAATCAGGGCATTCATCATAATATGGTATGAACTCATGGCCCTCTAGGTAAAACACTGACTCGTGGAGTGTGAAGTTGGCGAAGTGGTTCTGTTTCTCTCTCTCACACACACAATAGTAGACAACGTGGCTGTCCATTTTGTCATCCGGGGCATACCGAGAGAAATACTTTATATAGAGAGAAATATAATAATGGTAATGAGAAGAAGCGCACAACGTTATTTACTTAAACTTAAGAAAAATCGGTTCATTTAATGGAAAAAAGGTTCAAGCAGAAATGCAATAGTCACTTGAATGGCCAGTCACTCACTGCGTTAGAAAAGTGGAACACACTCACACACATATTTATAAATAATTAAAATTTAAAAGAGAACTGAAAAATGATAAGGGGTGAGGTTTCTCAAGAGGGCTTTCCTATTTGATTAGGAGAGACTCCATTCAACCTCTAAGGTTTCTTTTTTTTTTTTGTCTTCAAGTTACTATGATTCGTTATTTTCATTATTATACGTATATATATATAGTAAAAACTAGTTCCTTCCCTTCCCCCTTCTTCTTCTACTCACTGGTGGTCTACTTTTGCATGCTTGTTCCCATCCAGCTTCAGCCCAAAGTGAATATGAGGAAAATGTGCCCACTGCAAAACAGATTCATGTGACATATATAAATACGTACATAAATATGTATATGCGGGAGGGGAACTTTGTCGGGCATTAATTTAGGTTAAAGGCTCTCTTCAAGTAATTTTAACTTTACTGGAACCACTAACTTAAAAAATCTACATGAGATTTTATTTAAACATAGCTTAATGCATGCAAAGCTGGAAGTCTTGTTGTGTGTGTGTGTCGGTGGGTGGGTGTGTCTGCTAGAAAATTTAGCTACTTTGTACCATTGGTGAACAATTTCTAGAATTAAGTCTTTTGTGCTGTCAAATCCTTCGTGCAGATTAAGAAAATGAAACAAAAACATCTCTAACAAAAGTGGAAAAGATTCTAATCAATCATAAAAATGTTGAAAATAACAATATCAATCATAATCAAGGTACAAACTCTTATCTATGAGTTAATACTTTATAGAAGGATGCTTCCTCATTTAACGGGATTCTAGTTTCTGATCTCATACTTACGTCATTTTTGCATCCGGATGAAAGTTAAACACTATGTAAATATCTAGTCAATATTGCTTGTCATTTCTTTGAATTAAAAAAATATATGTGGTGGAGGAGTGCAAAATGAATCCATCAGGCAATACGATATAAGAAGAGTTCCCTATAATATGGGAATATTATAAGCATTTAACAAGTATTTCTGTTGATATTATGGATAGTTATGTATGTAATGTTATAGGTATAATAGAATTAAATGAAAGTTAAGGGATAAAACGGAATGATGCAATTCAGTTTAGGGGTTGAAATTATGCCTTCAGCCTCATGGTTTATGCAAAGAGAACCAAATTAAATATCATATACTGTATATAACAGAAGAAACTTCCTTATTTGTGCATATATATGTAAATACTTGCTGGGATCTTTCATGATTATGCACTTACCTCTTGAACAATCTTGTAAGAATATAAATTTTTAATGCATTTGACCTAGCACTGAAAGATAAATAATCCCTCGCCCATAAATTTATGCCTATTACTTGCAACACAAAAATTGTTTATCTACTAAGGATTCAAGTACCATTTTTAGGTAAAATTTGAAAATACAGCGTAGACCTTAACGTTGATAGGAATAGCCATCATACAGTCAATTGCTCTTAATGTTATGGTTGATATATGCAATTTCAATTCTGTAAAAGCCCTTTTGTGCTGTGCACCTAACGCTATCTAAGTACTAGATACTTAATTTTACTATAATTAATACTTACATTTTTTGCAGCTGTGCTAAAGGCTTCCCTGTGACTTATGTCAGGATTACTAGCCTTGATCCTTTGTATTTCTTCTCTGAAAGAAGTTTATATTGGATGTAAAAGCAGTTTAAAACTGTGGTTAGCAAATCAATTTCAAGACACAAATTATACTATTGTGTAATGGTGCAGTGAAATGAAAGAACGTCAATTAAAATGTGACCACTACTAGAGATGTTGAGTTGAATTACTTACTTAATGAACCTGTTATATGCAGAAGGAACACGCTGTCTCTTCTCAGGAGCTGCGTACATTAATAATATATTGAGAAATAATTAATTCTATAACATAATTTATAAAGTACTTATCCCATAAATCCTGAACTCTGCAACAATCTTCAGTTTCATCTAACTCTTTTAAACTTATCAATTCAGGCAAAATACATCAGAATTGTTAAAATGGGAATTTGTATCCAAAGAAATGGGAATTAATTATGGCTAAAACACATGCATATGCTAATGCAATGACTAGTTTGGAACGTTGTGGTGAAAAATATTATATCTGACAGCATCATTAGCCAAATTGTACCATGGAAATTGACATTAGGTTACGGGTTCTTCTAAGGATAATGATCATGTGCATTGTGCATATTGTGAGATGGATGCAAAGTCAAAATTAGATCCAGCATAACGTTCCTTCTACCCGTTTAGGCTTTTTGCCATTTCCCATGCAAAATATCCAGGAAAATACCACAAAGTAAGTATCAAAAGTGGAATTGTTTATTCTAAAAATTACAGGGGCTTCATCTTCTTTTTCTCATTTTTTAAAATTTTTATATTTTGAAATTAAATATCAAATAAAAAAATGTAAAATAGAAAAGCAAGTGGACAGAATAAGTCTAAGTAAAACCCAACTTCTTTCCTAAAAAAAAAATTATAATTAAATAAATTCACTTTTAACTCAGTCTTAAAACTAGTTTTGTCCAACTTTTTTTTTTTTTTGGTTAAAAAAAGTTGAATCACTTATTTTCTTTTATTGTAAATTAAGGAAAAGAAAAGTTAAAACGTATAATATAGAAATTATATTCTAAATAATATTTTGTTATGCTATGCTTTTGATTTGTCCTTATAGGATGTTCTAGGGCAGTGTTATAATAAATAGCCAGTTACACTTGTTACGTAATGTCAACATCTTCGACGGGCTATCTATGAATGCATTGAGAGTGAGATTAAATAAAAAGTTGTATCTATCACTTGAAAATTATTTATTCTTGTCAGAGTTTGTACGTGGAGACACTTTTTTCTTTTCTGAAAATTTCCATGTCCAACCACTATTTAGGCCAAACCATAGTTGGCTACGCATTTACCTTCAGCTATGAAGTAAACATGTTGGCATCAACATGGTACCTAATCCTGTCTACAAATAATGGCGCAGGCACCATTGCTTGTTTTATTTACTGCATAGCACAAAAAGAACAAGAGAAATAGAAGACTCACGACGGATGGGAGGCATTCTCGGTGGTTCATGATCAGCAGATTCAAAGGAAGAGACCTTGTTGCATTTGGAAGATGACCCACTGTCCTTGCTTAAATCTTCAGTATTTAAGTGCACTTTCTGTGACTGCTAATAAAAAAAAAAAAAAAAACATGGTCCTATATGAAATGATGAGTTAAAATGAAAACCGAATTTATATCCCTTCTCTGTGGGTGATGTCAAAGACAGAATAAGGAGCATTCGTGGTGTTTATTAGTCTAATCCCACAGTAATTTTTAGCCTATCTAGTGCTTAATAATTCATCCTGTAAAGACAAAACAAAAAAGGATACCAATGATGCAGAAAGAGAAAATGTTTTTAAAAAGATACAGGAGAAAACAAGTCAAATCAAAACTGAATGAATAATAATTGTCTTATATTTTATATTTCTGGGAAGAACCATCACCGAGACGATTTTATCTGTCCAGAATGCATGAAGAAAAGTTAATAACGAAATCAAGGAATGTAATTATATTCCGTTATTGATTAATAAAATTGGAATCTGCTGCATGGTAGGTGGGTTAAATTATGAAAACTAAATAGAAAAAGTAACAAAAGAAAAATTCAGTTTTCATTATTTTCTGACAATAGTATTAATATATTTATGCACAGAATAATATAACAGATTGATGACCTTAAATGAAGGAATCAAAAGAATCAGAAATAATACCTGAGGATCCTGAAGAGGAAATGCCTGAAGCGAAGCTCCCATGTTCACAGACAACAGATTGGCACAATGACCACATCTAACTGTCACAATTGCAAATAAGTTGCTGCTTGGAACACTAACCTGCACCCAGCAAAACAACAAACACCAGCCATTTTTAAACATCAAACTGTCTTCTTTGTGCATATACATATGCACATCTCTCTCTCTCACCGACACACTTATAATTAGCATCTGATAAAGCATTCAGAAACCCTAGCATGCATCCGAATCCAGTCACTAAGGAACTACTATAACAACTATTTATCTAGCGAGCTATGCACAGCTACTTTTTTTATTTTTATTTTTTTGACGTTATGAGTGAAACCCAACTTGTATCGAACATCAAAGAAATTTATGAGCAAAGAAACAAGAGGATGCAACATTGCATGTAAGTGCCGAAAATCATTTGTTTAATTTGAAAGGATATTCTAAGGAATTAATTAAATAAATCTCATTCCTAGTTATTTATTAATTAAACTCCTCGAAGGTATTGTTAAACTAGGAAAAAAAAATCTATATATTATAAGATTATTCATACCAATCATGCATTTTGAAATGAACACAATACAAAAAGGAAAAGAAGGAAAAAGCAAAATGTAGGGTTCCGAAATTCAGTATCATAGGAGGATAGACGGGAAAAGGAAGATAGAGAGAGAACGGAAAACAGGATGATGAGGAGGAGAAGAAGAAGTCAAGTGATGGAAGCAGAAATCCTTTTTCTCTGTAAGAATCGTATCATTAACATTGATTTAGGCAATTTCCCTCGAAGGTATTGTAAATGTAGGGTTATAAAGATAAAATTGTTTTTTATCTATGTAAAGATCGAATGCACTTGTTCCCAGTTATCACTGACCTCACAGACACCTCACATGGGTAATAACTAAAAGGACTTGACCTTATAATTCAAATCCTATACTCCCCAAAAAGAAAAATAGAAAATAAAAAAAATAAAAAATAAAAACTCTCTTCCCTTTCGGTGCTCATGACTTTTTCTCCTGACACAGTTTGTAAAAATGATAAAAGAGCTAAGAAAAAAAAAAAGAAGAAGAATAGGCATCACTTACAAACACACATATGCAGAGAGGGAGATGAAAGGGACATGACTAGGACGAAAACCATAATGGCTTGTTACCAGTAAACACAGCTAAAATATATGGCAGTGAATAAAGAAAGTGAGAAAGATGAATATTGGGTTTGGAATGATTTATTTTACTGATCTTTGTGCACTGCTTAGGATCTCAATTTCTGAAAAGAGATCGATAGAGAAGAAACACTTTAAAGAGATAAACAAAAGAAGGAAACTCTCTTTAAAGGGTTTTGTTTTAACAGAGGATTGTTATGATGAAAGAGGGTTGAAAAAGAAGAGAGTACTTAAAGCAATTTTGCTCTATATAAGCCATGAGTCTCTTCGGTCTTGGTAGCTCTCTCATCCCCATAATTTTATTTTCTTGTAGAAACAAAGAGAAACACTCCTTTTGTGCTTAAGATCAACATAAACCTCAAAATATGCAACAAAACTTGGTCGTATTTTGAGAGGAATTATGATTCTTATTCAGTTTGCAGCAACAGAAGCATCCACCTCCATATGAAAGAGAGAAGGATGGCGAGATCCTGAACAATTTAAAGATAGTCAAGAAACTATAATGAATTGAAAATGGAGAAAAGAAAACCATATCATACTAAAGTGACAGCTGCTATTCAGTAGAGTAGTAGGACATATGAACTGTCTAAATTTTTCTACAAAGCAAAGAAAAGGGCAAAAAAAAAAAAAAAAAAACGCCTCGCTTATTGTTCCCCAACCATGACCTTGTAAGAACCCTAAAGCCTAAATGTAGCCCTAGCAAACAGCTCAACAACGAATACTCTTTATGCTGCTCTCTTCTTTATAACAATTTCAAATTGTAATATGCCCAACTTCTTTTTATATATTTCGTGCATCATCAAGGCCATTAAATCTCTTCAGGGTTGCCATAGATTATACTCCTTTAGTTCATGAGCTTTCAAGTGACATACCAGCTATATGTAAAGCTCCTGTGTTTCAAGAATCAAGATAGAGGAACTCCACATCACTTCGGAGGTTTTGGGGGAAAGCTGGGTTTGAGTTGATCATAAAATATGAGGCATAAGAAGGGTTCTTTAGCTATTTCCGAGTAAAATCAAAGAAATTTTTTTTTTTTTATCCATCATGGTTCAAGGCAAATCTTATAGCAAAATTAAAGACATTACACAATAGGAGAAGATGGAGAACCAAAATCTTTTGTCTTCATACTCTTATCACCCGTCCTTTCAACGGAATTTCGCCATATGACAACAAAAGACCAACACTTTTAACCAACAAAAGATTACAGATGATTGAACATGATGGTATCGTGGCCATTTTAGTTCTGGAGAGATACAAGAAAGGAGAAGATGCATAAATACAAAGAGAAAATGAAAGAGAAGTGGTATACCGCTAAAATGGTGTTGCAGAAGTTGCAGTGGACATAACAAACACGTTCAGAAACCAAGTCGAAGGACATCCTTTTAATGCTTAAAAATTGAAGATACAAAGCGTTGTAACAGATCAAAGGAGAAGTGTTAAACAAGGGAGAAAGGTGAACGATATATAAGAAAGATGGTATAGATCAAGAATTTTTTATGAAGAAAAGAGTACAAAGACAAACAAGGTAGATAAGTAATAATAATAAATACTATTATTGTTATTATAATAACTTGTTTTTAATAACAAAGAGAGAGAGAGAGATGAAGAAAGAGAATGAGGGAAGCGTACACAATAATGTGAAAGATGAGGATGGGACTAGACTGGTCGGGCAAAACTGGTGAGGAAGTGGGGTGTGCTAGTGAGTGTTTTTTTCCCTTTCTTTTTATTTCATTTGTTAAAAAAAAAATTTTTCTTCCTTTTTGTATTGTGGTGCATTTACAGAGAGAGTTGGCATATGGATTTATGAAGAGAGTGTGTGGGTATGGGTGTTGGGTGTGTCATGATTGATGGAATGAGTGGGTGGGAGTCATCCATCCTTCTAACTATCCTCTCTTTCTGTAGCGGACGAGGGGGGCGAGATATTAATGCCTTAAAATGTTTAGGGATGAGAGATATATGGTTAGATAGGTCTCTGGGATTAATGTAGCTATGAGAAAGAGATATTAATAAAATTTTATTTTGTCAAGTCGGAATAATTGTTGTTTATTTTAACGGATATAAAAATATTATATGTTTTTTTTTTTGGTAATATTATCCCTCTTTTTATTATTGCTTTGTTGTTATCATACTATTGACTTTAAACTTTTCACATGATCACAACATCTTAACATCCTAATAAAACCATAATGCCTTTTGCCTGTTGTTGAAAAAGTACGGATTGATCATTAGCTCATTCCTTCTCATTAATAATGCAGTTAGCCAGTTACAATCAAAGTTTATAATTTGATTAATTAAGCATCTTCTTTTTCTTGTGGTGATTATATATGCATGCTCATATATAAGCCTTTCTAGCTAGGAGAGATTGTACAAATTCAAAGACTTGGTAATAACCCTTTGCTTTGCTTTTTGTGTCATTTGCTATAAGCAAAAATATATATAGGTAGGTTGGAGTAGCTCATAGGCCGCAACCTAAAGTAAAGAGAAACTTGAAAATTGTTCCACCTTAATCCAAGTTGAAGTTTAGGGAAAGGTGTGTTTAATTTTTTTGTCCTTCTAATGAAGGCTAAAAATTCAAACCTTTGCTAATGTTTATCAGTTTTTTGTGAACCCAAGTGAGAAACACATATAAGAGAGTTCTTTAGCATAATCAGAAAGGGTTGCTTGGTTCGGTTTCTTCAAACACATCCTACCTATTCAAACTTAACAGTCGTGACACAAGTCAATTCAAATGGATGATTAGTGATCTTAAGATTGAGCAGCTTGATTCAAAACATTCATGATTGTGTCTTTTTGCTATCAGATTCTAACTACTTTGATTTTCCTTTTCAATTCTGAACTAAATTACCCTTATTACGACATTTTGATGTCAAATTGCTATTATTTCTTATTCGATGGGTTATGTGATAAAATAATTTATAGTATTCAAATTCTCTGATACATTCAATTCTGAGAGCATAGAAAAATTATTAACAATAGTTATAAACAAGTACTATGACAATTTTATTGCTTAAGTTATAATACAGTTGGTTCTATTTTATATTTTCAACACATGAAGGAAACATAATAGTTAACTAGCATAATATGTTAAAAAACTTGCACATACTTTTGTTTGTTGAGTGGAACAATTTGAAGTTTCAACCAGCTTTATGACTATTGGTATAATAATAATAATAATAACAATAATAATAAAAATAAAGTGTTAATTAAAAATATATATAAATTTTAGTGGTTTACAATTTAATCATATCTTTTTAATTTTTATAAATTAATATATAACCTTTAAATTTTTTAAAATTCCATGCAATGGATGAAAATCTTGCTGATATGGTGACCGGAATAATTTGAGTATGCTAGTCCACATAGATGTCATGTCAAAATGCACAACTTTGACTATTTATAAAAAAATGTTATACCTTTGATATTTTTACAATTTAATCATTACCTATTAATTTTGGACAATTGATATGTATAATTTTTTATTTTTTTGTTTAATCTATATTTTTTAATTGATAGTCCATATGGTGTGAGACAAGTGAAACTAAGATCCAAGATGGAAAAAAACTTAATTTTGTTCATTTAACTCAAGTTCAATAAGAGGACACAATAATCTTATGTCTCCATCTAATTTATCCTTAAGGATTTTTAATTCTCACAATCTTATTCATAAGATTGAGATTACATAATAGTTTTATAGCTCACTCTTTCAACCTTACAACTTGAGTTTTCAAGGTTCACTCAAAAATCAATTTACTAGTGTTTCCAAGAATTACACTAAAACCAATTTCTTACATGTTTTAATAGTCAAACACTTAAACTAATTTCTTTAGAATAGAATCTTACTTCTTGTTTTTCTAATCCTAGAAAATAAAAAAATAAAAATATCTATTCTAACACTCACTAACTCTCACAATAGTTATACAAAAATAAAATGAATTTAAGAGAATTTTGAGAGTTTTTAATTGAATGCTTGAAGTATATAAACAATAAAAAAGTTTCTTAACCCCTAAATGATCTTCAAAGGTTGTATTTATACTTGACTAATTTAATTGTAGCTGTTGGAAGTAATGATTTCGTTTCCAATAAAATTAAACACCATTTGAATGAAATTTGGACTTTTGTGCTGTAAATTGTCAGGTCCCGATCGGGATTACTCCAATCCTGGTTGAGACACTCAAAAGATAACCATTTGTAGCCATTGTATTTGAAGATTTCGACTCAGTCACAGGTATGGTCCTAGTTGGGACTGAGCTTGGGATTAGTTTTGCTAAAAAATTGAAAGTTATAGAAAAATGATCCTGATCATGACCATTTATCCTGGTTGGGACTGAACTTGGGATCAGTACTGTCCAATTGCTCATTTTTTACATTTTGAGCAATTTGGTCTTAGACTTGATCCTAGTCATGACTAAGCTTATAACCATTGTCCTAAGTGATTTTTTTTTTTATGATTTTGACTTCTAATTGATCCTAACTTGTACAAACTTAAATAAACACATTAAGTGCTCAAATTTAAGTTTGTTGATATCAAAATTAAAATTGATTTTTGCTAAGGTCAATGATCTCCCCCTTTTTTATTTTGATAAACTTATTTTGATTTTGAGAAGAATAATATAAAGTGAAGTGTGTGTTGATTTGAATTCCACTAAAGTATGTAAATTATACTCCACCTTAATTTATGCATATTATAAAGATAATGAATTTAAGGAATCAATTAGTGAAGAATGATAATGATACCAGTAAAAAAAATGAAGTTTTAAGAATCTCCTTCTATATTTCTTTATTATTCTATTTTTTGGACATGATAAGAAATATAAATTTATAAAATAATCCCATTTGATAAAAAATAGAAACAATATAAATTATAACATAAGGGAAATAAAAACATGACTTATCTTGATAAATGTGTTAAAAACATAAAAACATGATCATTTATAATAAGTGCTAGGCAATATGAAGGAAATAATTTCAAACATATTTAAATAAATAAAACTAGTAGCACCTTTAATGCATGTAGTACTACTTAACTCATCATAAAAATAGTATATATAGCATTTATGTTAAAGCTTGACTAACTTAAATATCACATGATCATGTAGAGCTTGGTTCTAAAGGAAACAAAAGACCAAAAACCAAAACAATGAAAACAAGGATAGACCAAGTCTAAGAAAGTTTAAGTCCATCTTACCAAGTATCACACATATATAAATAAAGTAAGTAAAACAAGGCCTTTTATTTCATAAAAAATAAGACAAAACTAGCCATACTTACAAACATTTACAATGTTACTATGCATGCATAAACACAATTATTTAAAATAAATTTTAAATATTCAAATAAGTAAATATTTAAATATTCAAACTCAAATATTTCTCTCCCTTTGTCAAAATACAAAAGGAAATTATAAAAAAAATAAATATTGCATTAATGGAAAGGATAGAGTTACAATGATATGAAAATTCCAATTGTAAACTAAAGAGAAACATAACATAAACAAGACATAAAACTAACAGCTCAATACTTATATATAGAAAATTGACCAAATATAAATTGTCATATAATAACTATAAAAAATAAAAAAATAGTTCAAAGATTAGATATTGAAAATATACTAAAAATAAACTGAACAGAAACTGGCAAAAATATAAAAAATAAGACATAAAAGATAGTCTTATTGAGGAGGAGGTGAAGGATGAGTGTAAGGCGCATATGGCAGGAATATCTTTATTGCTTATAGATATAATGAACATCATGTTGGAGGTGAGAAATATGTTAATCAAATTGGACAAAATGAGCTTTAAAGTTGGAATCTATTAAGCTCATTCTATTAGAGTTGCCTAACCTATTGAAGTTCATTTCAAAATGCTTGTGCACTTTGAGTTGATGTCCCTTCACTTCTTGTTCTTTTCCTTAAAGGAGCACCATGAGTTGTAAGTTCTTTTTCTCCACCAATGTCTTAACCTTCTTTCTCTTCTAACTCTTGAAACATAGCATTAATATGCTTACTTTCTCCAAGATCATGCTTCCAAACCCAATTATCATTAATAAAAATGAATTACTTGGAATTTTTTTATGAAGTTTCATCAAGAAGCATAGGCTTTGTAGAAGGTAAATAATCAAGAGTAATGCGATAGAATTCCACTAATGCAAATTGCATAGGTAAGGCTATCACTAATTAGCTAAATTCTCCATTGTAAGAATCTCTCTAAAGAAATCTTTTCATCATGACAAAGACAATAAAGGATGAAAAGATCATCAAGAGAAAAGGTTTCATTTGAGAGAGCTTTACCATTAATAGAGTAGGTAAGAAAATGATGTACATACCAAAGAGCCTTAGATTTGAGATGTGAAACTTTAGTATGTCTGGCAGAGAATTAAGGAGCATTAGGAGCCTTGATCTCTTCCCAAAAAGAGGAAGTAAGCCAATGACCTTTTACTTGAACATGTCCCTCTTAAGAAAAATCAAAAAGAGTATTAAACTCTTGATGTGTCATGAAATAATCTCATCCTCCTAACTTGAATCTCATGGAGAAATAGGGGTTTGCATCTTCATACTTAATGGAATGGAGAGTGTATGCTGAAAGAAATTCAATAATAAGAGATGGATAAAATGGAAAATGTGTAAAAGAAAAATCATATATCCCACCTCTTAAAAGTAGTTCCGTGACTTCATCATAACAACTAATTGTTTTGAGAGTTAGTTCATCCATGAAACGTGAAGGAATAAAAGATATTTTTTGGAATTATGACACTCTCTTCTTAAAATCTTGAGTAGAGTATGAAAAAGGAGAGTGGGTCCTTTTTGACTTGTCCTTCTTTAAAAGAGGATCTTCATAAGACAAAGGAACCTTGCTTGGTTTCTTAGGAGCCATGATGAGAAAAAAAATTTAAGAGATAAGAGATGAAATTGTAAAGGAAAGTAAGTGAGTTAAGAGTGAAAAATTAATTGAAAGGGGTAGAACATTTATAAATAAGGATAAGGAAGAGAGGGAGGTTCAAAATTTAAATTTGAATAAAAAATAACCTTAAAAACCATTCCTGATAAGAATTAATGAATCAAATCAATGCTCAAAATTTGATATCCTTATCCTGTCAGGAGTGCCATCCCAATTGGGACATGCACTAATCCTAGTTGGGGCATAGTTTCCCAAGTGATATCCTAATCGAGATATCGTTCAATTAGTTCTGTTTAAAAATACAAAATGGACAAAATTAAATCCCAATTGGGACTAGTGTGGTCTCGGGCAGGACTAGGTCCCTGACAACAACCCAAAGTTATAAAATCTTACAATTAAGTCCAACATTCTGTATAATTAAGTCCTTATAAATTAGTTATGCATTTATTTTGAATTAATTGAAGATTTTGAGGAATGAGAATATAAAATGTATTGATTTAAAAAGGGATTTTTTTTTACTAAATTGAAATAATTAATTTATTAAATGTAATTCAATAGTTAATTACTAATTTGCAAGACAAGAAGGAAACAAAATAAAAAAATGATCAAAATCAAAACATTTAATTATAAAAAAAAATTGAAGACACATTTTTTTTGCAATAATCAAATAAACACAATATGATTTTAATTATCCCACAACTATATAAAAAAAATAAACTCATTTTAAAGAGGGAGTTATTTTGCATTTAAATAATTAAATTGAATTTATTTCAATAATTATTAATTTGTAAAAATATAAAAATTAAAATTTCAAAAGTTAAAAAAATATTTTTTTTATAAAAATGTTAAGATAAAAATTGAAAAATTTATCAACTTTAGATAAGACAATTGACCAAATATTCAAATCAATTGATAAGCACAACATGATTTGGCATGTAAACTATGAAATCTAACAATCAATTCAACCATCAATTAAGCATTTTAATAACCAATTATGACAAACTAAAACCATTAATCATGTCAAGTTCATACTTAATTAAGTTCAATCTATCTTCATTGAGAGGTTTGGTGAAGATATCCATAAGTTGATTGTTCGTATCAATAAATTCAAGTAAAATATCACCATTTTGAACATGATCATGCAAGAAATGATGTCTAACATATATATGCTTAGTTCTAGAATGTTGAATGAGATTCTTGCTAAGGTTAATAGCACTTATATTGTCACATTTAATAGGAACGTGATCACGTTTAATGCCATAGTCTATTAATTGTTGTTTTTGCCATAAAAATTATGAACAATAAAGGCTTGATATAATATATTCATCTTTAGCAGTAGAAAAGGCAACTGAAACTTGTTTCTTGCTAAATCAAGAAACTAAAAGTGCTTTTTCTATCTAATAAACTATAGGTAAAGTCTACATCCAAATAACTAATGCGGTCAAAGTCGGAACACCTAGGATACCAAAGTCTTAAATGCAAACTACCACTTATATATTTGAAAATTCTTTTTATTGCATTCAAATGAGACTCTTTAAGATTAGATTGAAACCTAGCACGTAAGCAGGTAGTAAACATAATCTCAAGTCTATTAGTAGTTAAGTAAATAAGGGATCCAATCATACCTTTAAATCACTTTTTATCAACCGATCTGCCATTCTCATATTTATTGAGTTTGGTTATGGTGCACATTAGAGTTTTGCTTATCTTAGCTCCATCCATGCCAAACTTATTGAGAATGTCTCTTGTATATTTAGTTTAATTGATGAAAATTACATCTTTACATTATTTAATTTGTAGTCTGAGAAAGAACTTGAGTTATCCCATTATACTTATCTCAAATTCTCCTTATATTAACTTAGAGAATTCCTCAAACAGGCAATGGCTAGTAGCACCAAAAATAATGTCATCAACATATATTAGCACAATAAGTAAATCATGCTTGGATTTCTTTATGAAAAGAGTTGTATCAACTTTTCCCTTAAAGAATCCTTTCTCTAATAAGAAGTTGCTAAATCTTTCATACTAAGCTCTTGGAGCTTATTTCAATCCATATAATGCTTTTGACAATTTAAAAACATGATTTGCAAAAATCAAAATTTTCAAAACTCAGAGGTTGCTCAACTACACCTCCTCTTTAATGAAACCATTTTAAAATGCACTTTTAACATCTATTTGACAAAGTTTAAAATCCATGAAAGATGCAAATGCTAATAGCATTCTAACAGCTTCTAACCTTGTAATAGGGGTAAAAGTTTCATCATAATCAATGCCTTTCCTTTTGATTATAACCTTTAGCTATTAGTCTAGCTTTGTTCCTAGTTATGATACCTTGTTCATTCATCTTATTTCTAAACACCAATTTGGTGCCTATAATAGGATGATGTTTCAGTCTAGGAACCAAAGTCCAAACTTTGTTTATCTTAAATTGATTTAATTCTTCTTGCATAGCAATGACCTAAAATTCATCACTCAATGCATCATTAACATTTTTGGGTTCAATTTGAGAAATAAAGGCTAGATTAATAATAAACTTAAGTTTAGATATAGTAGTTACCCTTTTTTAGTGTCACCTATAATGAGATCTTGAGGATGAGCTTTCTTGAATTACCAATCCTTTGGAAGATCATCCTTCAAGGTTGAAAAGAGTCCTAGAGGAGGGTGAATAGGACTATCAAATAAAAATGATAAATTAAAATAATTCTTTACAAGAATTGAATGGAAGTTAAGAAGGAAGAATGAAGAACACAAAAATTTAAGGAGTTCAGATTCAATAACAATCCTATGTCTCCACCTAACTTATCCCCAAGTTAGGATTTTCAATTACCACAATATTATTCACAAGATTGAGATTACATAAGAGTTTTATGGCTCACTCTTATAGCCTTACAACATGAGTTTTCAAGGTTCACTCAAAAAAACCAAAACCCAAATGTTTCAATGGACAACACTTAAACCAATTCCTTTAGAAATAAATCTCACTTCCCTTCTAATCTAACTCAAGATTTAAGATGAAGAGAAATTCTATTTCTAACACACAACCAACTCTCATAAGAGTTATACAAATATAAATTGTTTAAGAGAATTTGAGAGCTCAATGAATGCTTAAGAAAGAAAGAATGATAAAACAAGTTTTCTTAACTTCCATTCAGCTTTAGAGGTATTTATACTTAAAAATATAGCTATTGGAGGTGCAAATGATGTGTCCAACATCTATATTTTGAATCATTTAAAGTGATGCTATCAGATAACTATTCATGGATTGAAACTGTGATTAGCTACTCAAGACGTTTGAATTTGCCCACACTTTCTTCATAGAAGCTGTAGATATTTGAATTATATTTCCATATAAATTTGAATCACATAAATTGGATATCTTTAACTCAATATATGTCCAAAATACTAGGTGCTATGCAATCTAAAATGTAGAATACTGTCAGACAGCTATACCTAAGTTGAACACGTGATTTGCTATTGGAGAAGTTTGAATTTTCTCATAATTTCTTCATGAAATTTATAGATATTTGACTTATATTTTTATATCATTTTTAATCACCTAAATTGAATTTCTGTAACTCATGATATGTCTAAAATACTGAGAGCTGTGCAGTCTGAGATGACAGACATATATGTGGATTTCAACTCAAAATTTACATAACCAAATGAACTTGGATTTTGACTAATAAACCCAATTCGAAAAGCTCAAGATGTCTAATTCAAATTTTAAGAAGATAACTTTCTCATTATAAAGCTCTAAAGATGTCAAAAGCCTCCTTGAATCTTAAAGGTCCAATCAGCCCAAGATAATTATACTTCATTTTAACTTCCAATAGAGTCCTAACTTATACGCATTTAAATAAACAAATTAAATACTCAAAATTAAGTTTGTTAAGATCAAAATTAAAATTGATTATTGCTAAGGTCAACAAAGTTAGGTTGAGGTATTTCCTCATCTTCTTATGTTCTAGGGTCTTTAAGTTCCAAAGGTTTGCTAGCATTTTCTTCTTAAGTCTTTTCTTTCATAAGTTCATCTACATTGTCATCAACACTACAAACGTCCTTTCTAGGATTAAGTGAGCTTGATTCATCAAATAAAACATGCATTGACTCTTCAACTATTAAAGTTCTTTTATTAAACACTCTATATGCCTTCATAGAAGTAGGATAGCCTAGGAAAATTTCTTCATCGACTTTAGAATCAAAATTTCCAATATTATCCTTGGTGTTTAATATAAAGCACTTACATCCAAATACTTTAAGATATGAGATTTTGGATTTTTTTTTATTATTCTAAAGCTCATAAAATTTTTTATTTAAAATTGGTCTTTTGAAAACTCTATTTGAAATATAGAGAGATATGTTAACGACTTTCGCCTAAAAGTATATTTCCAATAGAGTTCTATTTTTTCTTTCAATAACCCTATTTTGTTAAGGTATTCTAGGAGAAGAAAATGTTTTGAAATACTATTTTCATAGCAAAAGGTTTTGAAGAAATCATTTTCAAATTTGATTCCATGATCATTTCTTATAGCTGAAATACAAAAACCTTTATCTTTTTTAACTCTTTTTGAAAAATTTCCAAAATATTTAAATGCATCATTCTTATGAGCAAGGAAACATACCCAAGTGTATCTAGAGTAATCATCAACCAATACATATACATAATGCATTCCATTGAGACTAGTAACTTTAGTTGGTCCAAATAAATCTATATGTAGAAGTTCAAGTGGTCTAGATGTTAACACTACATTCTTAAGCTTAAATGAAGGCTTGGATTGTTTCCCTTTTTGATAAGCATCATAAGGTTTATCCTTAGTGAATTTAAGTTCGGGTAATCCAATCATAAGTTCATGCTTACAAAGATCATTTAAAAGCTCAAAGTTTGCATATCCTAACCTTCTATGCCATGTCCATATGTCATAAGAAATAGACATTAAATATTTAATGTCTTTATTATCAACCTTATTCAAGTCAATTACATAGACATTGTCTACTATTTCACTATTAAAAATTACTTTATCTTCATTAAGACTACTAACAAAGCAATTTCTAAGATAGAAAGTGACTTTGTTTACCATATCACAGAGTTGACTTATACTAAGCAAATTATGTTTAAAACGAACACATAATGAACAGATAAGGATTAAAGATTACCAATTTCTCTAATGCCTACCATCTTTCCTTTAGCATTGTCCCCAAATGTAACATGTCCTCTATCCTTAGCATCAACTTTATTAAATTACTCTTTTTCTCCCATCATGTGCCTTGAACATCCATTATCAAGATACCACTTACTTTTAGTCCTTGTGGATTTCAAGCACACCTATATAAGATAATTTAAGTGTTCTTTTGAACCAAATCCTTTTTTGGTCTAGGTTAGTTAGTCTCAAGAAAATTCAAAGGAAGCAAATTCATATACAGTCCTCTATAGAAACACACATTATTAATATGCCCTTTGATCTTGCAATATGAACATACAACATTTTCAAATTTATTTTTCCTAGGATGATATGATTTCCTAGTGTATGAAACATACCTTTTGTGTTATGATAGTGTGTGTCTCTTAAAATTATTTTGACTTATAGTATGAGACATGCAATGATAATGACAATGTGTATTTTAATAGGTTTATGCTACATGTTTATGAGAATTATGTTGTGTAGCATGCTTATGAGTGTTGTGTCTAGTGTACTTGTAAGCATGTTTGGGTTGTGCTTTTCTAGCATGAGATTTACGTTTTTATGTCATATATTATTGAGTCTTATGAGACTTCCCTTTAATATTTCACACATGAGACTTATTGGCTTTAAAAGCTTGAGTCTTAATTAGTTTAGAGGTAGAGAAAATAGAATTACATGAGGCTTTAACAAATTTAATTTGAGATAATGATGAGGATGAAGGCATTCCATTCTTATATCCTAATCCATGAGTGTTTCCATGGAGTTTTTAAGAGTAAAAAAGATTATCTAAACTCTCTTTCCTTTTTGGAATTCGAAAATGGAATTCTTCAATTCTAATACTTTATTAGAAAGTTATAATTTTCATCACTTGCTTTCTTAAGTTTCTCTTTCAAGGGAATTAGAAGATTTTAAGTCATTAGCAAGATTTTAAGTCATTTTAAACTTTCAAATTCCTTGGTTAAGTTAGATAAATCATGCTTATAATGCTTTTTCTTAGATCTTTTGCATTTAAGTAAGAGTTTGCTATAATAGAGCTCTTATAATCATTATCGTTATCATCATATTCACAATAATCATCCTAAGAGGAATTAGAAGTAGATGGTACCTCATTTTCATTTTTAAGAGCTATGAAGCAAAGATTGGACACTTTTTATTATTCCTCTTTAGATTTGGAGGAGTCATCCTAAGTAGCTTTGAAGGCCTTCTTTTTATCCTTTGCTCCTTTGTTCTTGAATTTTAGTTTGGGGCACTCACTTTGAATGTCACTTGGTTTCTTGCATTCATAATAAGTAACCTTTTTAGTTTTCTTCTTGACTTCTCCTTCGTACTTTTTATTGAAGTCTCTTATTCTTGAGTTCTTGAGAAAATTTTCTTTCTCAAGAACTTCTTGAGGTTCCTAGTGAGCATGGTAATGTCACAGTCTTTATCACTAGTATCTTCAATGTTTTCATCTTTACTTTCTTCTTGTGAAGCCTTTAATGCTTTGCTCTTTTTTTCTCTTCCTTCTCTTTTTGCTATTCACCTCTTTGTTTAATTGTAAGCTCATATGTTAAGAGCTTTCTAATAAGCACATTAGTTGAAAGTGTATAGAGGTCTTAAGATTCCTAATCCTTTTTAAGTAAGATTCTTAGAATCTTGTTATTCACCTCTTCCTTGGAGAAATGCTTTTCAAGTTTCTTGAGGGCTGTGACAAGAGTGTTGAGTTGATTAGTCATTTTCGTGATTGACTCATGAGGTTTCATCTTGAAGAGTTCATAATCATACACATAAAGTTGAACCTTTTTGCTTCTAACTTGCATGTTGCCTTCATAATGGTTTTCCAAGGTCTCCCACATTTCCTTAGCTGAAATGCAATGCTGAAGTTTTCCTCCTACTTCTCTTGTCATATAAGAGAGTAAAGTGACCATAGCCTTTTTATTCTTATAGTTTTCTTCCTCTTGTTCATTGCTCTATTCCTTTCTTAATAGAATTATTTACACATAATCAACAATAGCTTTAGGTGTTGCCAATATTTAAGAATAACTTCCTAAAGTCTAATGAAATCACAATCTAAATCAAGCTCCATTTTGAACTTCCAATGAGGATAGTCACTATTGTCAAAACTGGACTAAATGAAGAAATATTTTGAGATTCATTTCCTATGATCTTGTATTCTAGCAATAAAGTTCCTATAATTCATGCTTGGATACTAATTAACAGTGCCATAAATGGAGGGGTGAATAGGGCTATTAAACAAAAATAAACAATTAAAAGGATTCTAATAAGAATTAAATAGAATGTTGAGAAGGAAGAATGATGAACATAAGAATTTAACAAGTTTGGATTCTCTCTACCTAACTTATCTCTAAGTTAGAATTTTTAATTCCCATAATCTTATTCACAAGATTGAGATTAAAAAAGAGTTTTTTGGTTCACTCTTTTAACCTTACAACTTGAGTTTTCAAGGCTCATTCAAAAACCAATTCACTAGTGTTTTTAACGCTTATACTAAAACCAATTTCTTAAGTGTTTTAATGGCTAAAAAATTAAACCAATTCCTTTAGAATAAAATCTTACTTCCCATTTTTCTAATCCTAGAAAATAAAATAACAAGAATATCTATTCTAACATTCACCAACTTTTACAAGAGTTATACAAAAATAACATGAATTTGAAGAATTTTTAGAGCTTTTAATTGAATGCTTGAAATGTATAATCAATAAAAAATTTTCTTACCCCCTAAATGATCTTTAGAGGTTGTATTTATGCTTGAGAAATTCAATTGTAGTTGTTGGAAGTAATGATTTCATTTTCAATAAAATCAAACACCATTTGAATGAAATTTGGACTTTTGAGCTATAAATTGTCGGTCCTAGTTGGGATTACTTTGGTCTTGGTTGGGATGCTCAAAAGATAGCCATTTGTAGCCATTGTATTTAAGCTTCTGACTCACTCTTGGGCATGGTCTCAGTCAGGACTGAGCATGGGATTAATTATGCAAAGAAATCAAAAGTTATACAAAAAAGGTATCAGCCCTGACCATTTATCCCAATTAGGACTATCTGGTCCCAAGCATGATCCTAATTAGGACTGAGCTCAAGATTAGTATTTTCCAATTGCTCATTTTTTACAGTTTGAGCAACTTGGTCCTGGACTTGATCTTGGTCGTGACTAAGCTTGTGACTATTGTCTTGAGTGATTTTTCTTTGATATTTCTTCATGATTTTAACATCCAATTGATCCTAACTTATACACACTTAAACAAACATATTAAATGCTTAAAATTAAGTTTGTTAAGATCAAAATAAAGATTGATCATTGCTAAGGTCAATAACATAACTGTACAACTTGAAGACATAGTTATGCCTAGTTTGAAGCAACATTGAGTTGATTCTTATCTTTATGTACCTCAGTAGCATGCTTTGGTATTTTGGTCATGATACTTACTATAAAAGTCAAATTAAGGTGATTTAAATTGCTATGGAAAGAAAAGAAAAAAAGCTACAACTTTCATAAAGAACATTTTAGCTAATTCAATAATCTTCATTCTAACATAGTCACATAAAAAATTTGACATAACCATACCTGATTTGTATTATGTCCAACTATGTCTACATGAACCAGACTCGGCCATATCACTTCTTGACATAGTCATGTCTGAGAACAATTTTTTAGAAAATTTTAAGGCATATAGCCTTATGTAATCCCAGACTTAAATTTCTTATTTTTTTTATGTTTTCCTTTTTGATGTTTTGAAAGTTTATCTATTTCTAAATTTGTTCCTAATTAGGTTTGCACTATAAATATCCATCTTAGGGATGTAAACAAACTAGTTGTTGAATTTTATTTGATTGATGTTAATTATTTAAGAGGTTAGAGTCCTTTCTTTGGTTTTTAAGAACTAAATGAAATTATAAAGTGAAGGCTTGGTACTTTCAAATCTAGTTTGATTTAAACTTGAAATTGGCTTAGTTAAATATTAGGTTTTCATTGAATGACATTTAATTCTTTACAACTAAGGTTCTTAAGTATGGGTTCTTTAAGGATCTTGTTGGGAGTTAAAGTTTTATTGTTTGATTCATTAAAAAATCCTTCCCAAAGACATTAAATTGAATATGAGTTTGGTACAAGTTAACCATATTTATATCATTTGATATGAGAGCTTTGGTCAATAATCAAGTATGTATCCTTATTTTCTTTATTAATTTGTTCAATCTTAAAAAAATTCTAGAATTCTTTGAGTTTTGTTTCATCTTTTCCTTTTGTGTTATTTTTGTTGTCAAATTCATTTATTATAATCTCTTTGACCTACTTTAATTCTTCATACTACCATTCTCATTCATATTTAATGATTTTGTATTTGTGCTAGAAAAAAACAATTGAGAATTCAAAAAAAGAAAAAAAGTTATGAATTCATAAAAAAAAAATAATCAAATCAAGTTAAATTCTCTTTAAATCCATGTTATGTATCCAAATTCAAGTGCTTTGCCTATATCAATTCTAAAATATTCTTAAGTTGCATTTTGGTAGTTTAAACACTTATTCTATATTTTCTTATTTTTATTTTGTTTGATTATTATATTTGTTTATTGCACTTTTCTTTGGTTCCTATAGTCAATTTGAGTTTGATAAAACTTTATTTGAATTTTATTGAGCTTAATTTGACAATTAGTAACTTGAGTTCCATAAGAACTATAAAGGATGAATTAGAGAGAGGTAAAAGGTGAGTGGTGAGGTCATTTGAGGGTAAAAGCCTATTGAGTGAAACATAAGTATTGAGTGACATCTTTTGAGTGTAAACACGTGAGAGAGTGTTACTTGTGAGATTTTCTTTTATTCTTTATTTATAATGACAAGTTCAAGTGGAGTATATAAGGATCCTAATTGGAAGCTCTTTATGAGGACAATGCAAGATCAAATGGCATAATTGCTAACTAGCCATCAAAAAGTTCAAGCACTATTGGGAAGGATGGAGCAAAGTCAAACCACAAGTGCCATAAATAATACCAATCAAAATGCACCTAGAGAAGTTCAAAGAGGAAGATGGTTTGATGAAAATCATGAATCTATTAATGATAGGGTTTAGACATGAGGTAGACAAGATAACAATCTTGGGAGTATAAAAATTAAAATTCTTATTTTTCATGGTAGAAATGATCTTGAAGCATATCTAGCATAGGAAAAGAAAGTAGATTTTGTGTTTATAATTGCCTTAGAGGGGGGTGAATAAGGCTTTTTGAAAATTAAAATAAAAATTTAAGTAAGAATTAAAAAGAAAGTTAGGAAAAAAGAAGAATGAACATACCAATTTAAGGAGTTCAATTCATAAATGAATCTACATCTCCACCTCACTTATCCCTAAGTTAGGATTTTTAATCTCACACTAATATTATTCACAAGATTAAGATTATAAGAGTTGTAGGATCAACTTTAAACCTTACAACAATGAGCTTTTAATAAGGCTAAGCTCTAGCTATAAACCTAAGTGTTGTAATGGACAAACACTTAAACTAATTGCTTAGAGAATTACCTCACTTCCCTTCTAATCTATCCCAAGAATTAGATGAAGTAGAAGTCCTATCTCTAACACACAACCAACTCTCACAAGAGTTAATTAAACACAAAGAAGGTAGATGAAAAGAATTAATGTTCAGTGGTTACTTGGAGAGAAATTTAATGTTCAAAGTGTGTACCTTATAAAAGATATGGTTGTTGAAGCCATTAATTGCATCTTAAAGCTCTCTTTTTCTCCATTCAATGAAAATAAGCTTTTTGCAGTCGAACTGCCACTTATAATTATAAGGGTAGTGTTTATCTCATGACCATTAAATTTTATGACCGTTGGAGACTAATATAGCCATTGGAGGCTTATAGAGTGCTTTACAAGGAGCTCATGATCATGAGTGTTACTCATGAGCAGCTTAGAATGTTGGCTCATTGAGAAGGTTGGACAATGGGGCTACTCGAGAGCCCTCATATAATCTAAAGGGTGGCTCATGAGCAACCATATGTAACTTAAAATTTAATTTTTTGAGTCCCTATATGCATTCATATGACTTAGGCACTTGCATCAGTTTATATTATTCATTAATTTGCATATAAATACTCTTTTAAAGAGCATTACACATCTTCAATCATAAGTGCATAGTTTGATCTTTGCGTAAAGGCCCTACACACTTAAATGAAATAATTAGCAATCCAAATTGCTTATCAAAGTCATAATAAAAGGGGTTGATAATATAAATGGTCAACAATCTCCCCTTTTTTAGTTTTGACAACCAATTTGATAAATAATAAATAAAGTGTATATGTGTGCTATATTAAAAGGCTCCCCCTTTTAATTTCAGTTAATGCATTATGTGAAACAATTTGCTCCCCCTTAATATATGCATAGATTTAAAGGATAAATTTCATGTTAAGGAGCATAATTTACATATTCATTATCTTACAAGAATTTATAAGCAATTATAAATATGTAAATTTGAAAATGTAGAGGAGAAACATAACATATAATACTTATAAAACCTATAACAAGAACACATACTAATAAGAGCACACATTACTTCTCCCCCTTTGGCAAAAAGTAAAAAAGGAAGAGGAATAAAGATAAGAAACTAAATAAAAACTAAAAGTAAACTAAACAAGCAACTAAGACAAACTAAACAAGGCAATATGCTAAAAATAAATTAAATAGAAACTGAAAAACTAAACATCATTGCCATCTTGGGGATCTTAGGAAGAGGGAGGAGGAGGAGGAGGAGGAGGCCAAGTGCATTGAATGTTATGGTAGGCATAAAGTTTATGGATGTCATACTCCACATGATCTATACAATGCTCAAATTGATCTAGCTTAGAATCCACTTAGTCAAATCTATTATTAAAGTTGGATTCAATAATAAAGAGGTAGTTAAAGAAGCCACCAACCTAAATGGGTTCATCATTAACTCCTAAAAGTGAGGAACCAAGAGAAGAGCCAAAATAAATTCAAGTTAAAGGTGATAAACCAAAGAGTTATGAGCTTGAACCCAAGCAGACAAGGATACTTTGCTTACCATTCCCTCAAAGGATGAATAATGAAACACTTGACAAGCAATTTCAAAAAGTGTTGAAGGTGTTCAAGCAACTAGACATCATAATTCTATTTTTCGATGCAGTTACTTAAATGCCCACATATGCTAAATGCCTCAAAGATATCATATCCAATAAGAGGAAGTTGGATGATCATGAGACAATACTAATAAATGAGCAACACTATCATAAGAAATAAGCTTCCTCCAAACTTAAGGACCCAGGGAGTATCACTATACATTTGATAGTTAGTAAATTTTTTATTGGTAGAGAACTTTGTGATTTAGGAGCTTATGTAATTTTAAGGCCTTTGTCTTTATGTAGGAAATTGAACATTAAAGAGCCTAAACCCACTAATATTTCTTTACAACTAGCTAATAGATCCATACTTTATCTTGAAGGGATCTTGGATGATGTACCAATCAAAGTTGGGGAATTCTATGTGCCTTATGATTTTGTGATCATAGAGATAGAAGAAGATCTTCAAATCCCCATAATTCTAGGACAACCTATCCTTACTATAGCTAAAGCAATAATTGATATAAAAAGGGGAAAGATTAAGCTTGAAGTTGGGGAAGAGACATTGGAGTTTGATGTCTTTAAGATAGCACAAGACCCTTTAAAGGTGAAATTATATTTTAGAGTTGATGCAATATGAGGTGCATTGAAAAGGTTTTCCAAAAACAACATCCTCAAGATCCTTTAGAAGCTTGTCTAGTTCATAAAGTGGAGTCCAATAAGAAAGCTCATGAAGTAGTTGTATTTAATATTACCATAAATGCACAATTAACACTTTCACATCATAAATCTTAAAGGCATGAACCTTTACTCGTGATTTATATTCTATAAATGCTTTGAGTGAGGAGGATGCACCCAAGGTGGAGCTTAAACAGCTCCCTCCTGATTTGAGGTATGCATTTCTAGGACCTAACTCTATTTATCCCATTATCATTAATGCTGAATTAAATAATGAGCAAGTTGATAAATTACTTAGAAGAGTTTGAGATCATAAAAAGAGTATAAGATATACAATTAATGATTTGAAAGGGATTTATCTTTCTTTTTACATGCATAGAATGCATATAGAAGAAGGATCTAATCCTTCTATTAAGCATCAATGTAGGTTAAATCCTAACATGAAAGAAGTGGTGAAGAAAGAAATGATGAAATTACTTGATGTATGAGTCATTTATCTAATCTTGGGTAGTAATTGGGTTAGCCTAATTCATGTGGTTCCTAAAAGGGGGGATGACAGTTCTTAAGATTGAGAATAATGAATTGATCCCTACTAGAACTGTTATAGGTTGGAGGATGTGTATTGACTATAGAAAGTTGAATAAGGCTACTAGGAAAGACCATTTTCTTCTTCCTTTTATTGATCAATTGTTAGAGAGGTTAGCTTAACACTCTTTCCTTCACTATTTGGATGGGTATTTGGAATTTTTTCAAATCCCAATTCACTTTGGGGACCAAGATAAAACCACTTTCACTTGTCCTTATGGACCTTATGTTTACAAATGCATGCCTTTTAGGTTATGCAATGACCCTATTACCTTTCAAAGGTACGTGATGGCAATCTTTTCTAAGTTTATAGAGAATATTATGGAAGACTTTATGGATAACTTCTTTGTTTATAGTTCTTCTTTTGATGATTATCTAAAGTCTTGTAGAGATATGAAGAAGCTAACTTGGTTTTAAATTAGGAATAGTGCCATTTTATGATCATATGAGGAGTTGTTTTGGGTGACCTAGTTTCTGATAAAGGCATAAAGGTTAACAAGGCCAAGATCAAAGTCATTAAGAAACTTCCACCACCCATAAGTGTGAAAGGGATTTGTAGTTTTATTTGGGACATGCTGGGCTTTCTAGAAGATTCATTGAAGATTTTTCCAAAATACCTAAACCCCTTACTAATCTTTTGTCTAAAGATGTTCAATTTATATTTGATAAAGATTGTCTCGATTCTTTTTACAGGTTAAAAGAAGCTTTAATTTATGCACCAACCTTATAGCCTCCCAATTAGAGCCTTCCTTTTGAAATTATGTGTGACGCATGTGACTATACTATAGGAGTTATTTTAGGATAGCAAAGAGATAAATAGGCTTATACTATTTATTATGCTAGTCACATTCTTGATGAGGCTCAATTAAATTATGCTACAATTAAAAAAGATCTTTAAGCTGTGGTTTTTGCAATCTATAAGTTTTATTCCTATTTGACAGGTAGCAAGGTGATTGTCTTTACCAATTATGCTACCTTGAGGTATCTTCTTTCAAAGAAAGATGCAAAGCCATGCCTTATAAAATGGATTCTTCTCCTTTAAGAATTTGATTTAGAGATTAAAGAGAAAGCTAGAGTAAAAAATGTTATAGCATATCACCTCTCAAGATTAAAGTTATCGGATAAGGAGACTGAGCTACCCATTGATGATTACTTCAAAGGAGAACATTTCATGAAAATCAAGAGTTCAACACCTTGGTATGCTGACTTTATGAACTATTTAGTTTGTGGCATCTTGCCTCCTAATGTCTCCTACCAACTACATAGAAATTCTTTTCGAATGTCAAATACTACTATTGGGAGGAACTCTTCTCTATAAGAGGTGTGGTGATGGCTTGATTAGGAGATGCCTCCCCAAAGATGAAGTTTAAGATGTGCTATCCCATTTTCATTCTCTTAAGTGTGGTGGACACTTCAATTCTAGCAAGATTGTAGCTAAAGTTCTCCAATGTGTATTCTATTGACCAACTCTTTTCCAAGATGCTAGAGATTATGTATTAAAGTGTGATCACTATCAACAGATCAATAACATAGGAAGGTGCAATGAAATGCCTCTCAATGGCATTTTAGAGGTTGAGATCTTCGATGTGTGGGGATTAGATTTCATAAGGTCATTCCTAAGTTCTTATGGAAATAAATATATTTTTGTGGGAGTGGACTATGTTTTTAAATGAGTTGAAGTAATAGCATCTCCAATCAATGATGCTAAAGTTGTTACAAAATTCCTTTACAAGAATATATTTTAAAGATTTGGACCACTAATTTGAGAGCTTGTTGAAGAAGTATGGAGTCACTCACAAGGTCGCAACTCCTTATCATCCCTAAACTAGTGGTAAAGTAGAAATTTCAAATAAAGCCATCAAAACCATACTTGAGAAAACTATGAATGCTTTAAGAAAGGATTGGTCATCTAAACTTGATGATGCCTTTTGGTCATATAGGACTGCATTTAAGACTCCCATTGGTGCCTCTCCATTTAGGCTACTCTATGGAAAATCTTGCCATTTGCCTATAGAGGTTGAACACAAAGCATTTTAGGCCACTAAGTTCTTAAACTTTGATTTGTAAGTAGATGGGAAGAAAAGATTGCTTCAACTGAATGACCTTGATGAGTTTAGACTTAACTCCTATGAGAATGGTAAGATTTATAAAGAATGAACTAAAAAATGGCATGACAACCACATTTTGAAGAGAGAATTCAAGGAGGGAGATCAAGTGCTTTTATTCAATTCAAAGTTGAAACTTTTTCCTAGAAAACTAAAGTCTAGATGGTCAAGGCCTTTCTTGGTAAGGCAAGTTTTCCCCTATAGAGCAATTAAAGTTTGGAGTAAGGAAACTAGAGCATTTAAGGTTAATGGGCAGTGATTCAAGATCTATCTCAATAATGAGGGTGTTCCAACTAGTGCCTCTTGTGCACTCCTTAATGCTATTTAATCTCATATGATAAAAGTCATGCCGACGACTTCAAAAGAGCGCTAATTAGAGGTAACCCAATATTTCCTTTCTCTAATTTTTATTTTTCTTGTATTTTTATGCCTTATTTTTCCTTTATTTACCTTAATTTTCTTTTAATTTTTTCACATAGAAACATCATGCATGAAGAGAAGATAAAAAAAGCTAAGGATTACAAATTAGATATCTTCCACGCTCAACCGTACGACATGCACATGGTCGTGCCAAGGTACACAATCTTTCAATTAGTTATTTCTATTCCATATAGCCTTAGCATGGCCGTGTGCCTAGTCGTGCTCTTATATTCCATGTACTCATAAGCACCCACAACTTACAGCATAGGCATGTGGACACCCTATAGCATTAACTATTATTTGTATTTTTTGCCTGAACATCACATTACTTACAGCACAGCCTGCACATGGCCCTTTTTCTTTCAATTTCTAGCTACCCCATACTTAATTTTGTCATCTTCTCCATGAAATCATCATGGGCAACACCAAATCCATAGGAAAGAAAATGAATCCACTAAGGAAAAGGCCTCGCACTACCTTGATTAGCCTTTCTTGTTATGATCCAAGCACAACGACACCATCATCTTCCACTCGCCCTTTATCTTTGTACTAATGGCCATCTTCATCTGTACTCCATCTTCTTCTATAATTTTCTCAAAAATGCAGAAAGATAGGTGTGCTATCCTATGTACTTTTTACCCATCCACCACTCTTATAGGATAGTTTCTAATAATTTGGATTTGATTGGGTTGAAAGAAATTATTTTAGGTCTGATTGAGAGATCTAAATGGGCTAGTTTTTCTAAGTATTGATCAACCCATTTTCTTTGAGCTATTTATCAAATTTTTATCTACCTTCTTGTGTGCTAAGGGATTAGTGGGTGGGCCTAATGTTGTGCAATTCCAACTTGGGAGTAAACAATTCTCTCTTTCTTTGAATGCCTTTGTTGTTGGTTATGGTTTTTATGACCCTATCTTTACCATTAGTGATGCATGTACTTCCATTCTTATTGATTTTGGCCAAGAAAGCCTAATGGGATATTTGAGAGAAATCATTCATGGCACTGCCAATGTAAATTATGACCCTAGGGTCAGTACAAGTATCGCCATAACTAGTCCTACTTTATACTACTTACATGGACTTATCATTTTCATTAAATGTGCTTAGTGGGAGAGCATGAGTAATGTTACCCTTAGAGACTTATTCTATTTACGCTATTTTGACAAGGGGCTTGTACGTCATTTAGGCTATGGTTTTACAGTTTACATGAAAGAAATTTTTAAGAAGAAAAAATGTGCATTGTGCAGAGGCTCTTACATCACTAATCCAGCTAGGAATTTGAGTGTTTTTTATACTTCTCCACATTTGACTCAAGTATGTGGTATGATGCTTTTCAAATTGAATAGCATGAGGAAAATCCGTTTGGTTGAGATTAGAGATGGACAGTATGTTTTGCTTGAACCTAATGTTGGTGATGCTCCCCACCTAGTTTATCCAACTTCGACTGCTCCCTTAGGTGCACCCTCTTCCTCTTTAACATCACACATTGAGGCCACCCTTCAATATCAGTTAGACCTTCTCCACTCGCTATGTGATAGTGTTTCTAATATGTATAAAAGCCAAGGTCTTCTTATGGCCCCTTGCATAGTATTTCCTTCCTCTTCCACTGTTGCTGAATTAAAGAGCTTCATGATATTGATATTGTAGATGAGGTTGTTGATAGGGATGAGAATACTCATGATGATGATATTTCTCTTGATGACTGATTAGTTTCATGTTTGCTTTTAGATATTTACCTTTATTTTGGATATTATAGATGACTTTTTTATATTTTTTTAGTACGTATGTTTATGTTTATGTTTATGTTTTGAATATTTAATACTTTATATTTGTTTCAGTTTTATGTTTATAGCCCTTTTCTTTAACTTTCCTTACTTGGCGCTGATGCACATTATAATCCAATGCAACCAATTCAGGGCAGTACTTCCATTCACCTTTATTTTAAGTCATTTTTTAATCTCTTTATATTTCTTTTTATTTTATTTCCTTTTTGTATTTCTTTTTATTATTTTAGTCATTAAGGACAATGCCTAGGATAGTGTAGGAGGTCATATATATTTTGTATGTTACATGTCCCATGCATTTAAGAATTTAGTGTGCTGAGGTTTCATTTTCCATGTTAAAAAAATAGTAAATAAGTAATTTCTTTAAATTTTCATTAACTTTCAACTCATTTTTCCACATGCATAGTAATGCTTGTCCTTAAAACTTTTTTATTTTAGTTTTGTGCAAAATTGAAGCTCGATTGCTATTAAAGGGCTACATTGTATAAATATGCATTTTTTTTTATTAAATTATCAAAATATTAAATGGTTTATTAATTAAGATGGTTGAACATGGTCTTAATGTATGTATAAATTAGTTCTTACATCCTAAGCATGAATTAAAAGATTGAATTTGAGCATGAAATTGGGAGATTAAATAAAATTTATAAAAAAGCATATCTCTCTTTTCTTTAGTAAGAGCAATGCTTACCTTTAAATTTTTATATGCTATGAGTCTACTCCAATTCTCTAATTAGAGTAAGAGTATCTAAATGATGCACATAGCAGTATCCACACTTAGTAGTAGTATGGGAACCACATGGGATTACTAAAAGTGGAAAGATTTGATTAAAGAGAAAAAGTAATGACATAGAGCATAAAATGCACTTATCAAATAAAAAAAAAGATGTTGTGAAATCGAGCATAAAAATGCATTTACAACTAATTTTTTTATCGTAAGGTTATGTTTATTAGATTTTAAATAAGTTATGTTCTTGGGTTGTGATTAGTAAATTATTCATGTATGATGTACTTTTGTCTGATTATCTTCTTTAGTAAATATTTTTTAGTCTCGGTGTTGTTGACTTGCATGTCTTAGAAATTGTAACTCTTGGGTTGTAATTGAGCTGATGTTTAAATTTCTATATCTAATTTTTACTTGAGAACAAGTAAAGTTCTAGTCTGGGGGAATTTATTGTATGTAATTTTACACATATTCTTGAGTTGAATTTTAATGAATTTTGAATATTTAGTAATAATTGGGAAGAATTTAGATTTAATTAGGTATTTATTTAAGTTGGACCTTAATTCTAGTTTCCTATTTGTTTTTAATTTATTTAGGAGTTTTTAATTGATATTAATAAGAGTTCCCATTTTTTTCTAGGAAAGATTGAAAATGAAGCCTAAATAGTCAATGAATACTAAACATGGCCATGATATGGGTGTGCTTGTACCCATGTCATTTTCTAGAAGAAGAATCAAGGTAGCATGGCCATGTTGGAAGCTGCATCAACCATAGGAATTGAAGGAGTTATAACACAGGATGGAGCACAGCCATGCTCCAAATTATGCCTTTTTTGATGTGAATTGAAGAAATACAAGAAGATAAATATGGCTTAAGCATGGCCACGCTTGAAATCGTGCCATAAAAGTGAGGACATGACATGGTCATGCTTAAGCCATGCTTATGCTATATTAAGTAGAAGAAAGTTTCCTTTTTAGAGGAAACTTGGGAATTCAAGTTAAATTAGGTTTCCATTGAATTTGTAATATAAAAGGGGGATTAAAAGGTGTTTTTATGGATTATAGATCATTAAGAAACACTTTTGAAGACATATTCTAAAGGTGATTGAAAAAGACTTGTGCAAGATTCAAGAGCTTAAAATCATAATTTCTTCTTCTTCTTTAATTACTTTAATTATGTTTTTGTGTACTGCTACAATTATGGGTGGCTAAACTCTTCTTAGTGTTTGGATATGTGTAGCTAGTCTATTACTTGTATGGATTCTTGTTTCCTTTCAATAAATTAATTTTCAATCAATTTTATAAATTGTGCTTAATGTCTTGAATTTGATTTTAGGCCTGATTGAATGCATGTTACAATGAAATTGCATGATCTATTAGCTCATAAACTTATAGAACTTAGGAACCTTGATCATAAAAATAGATGAATCCTTTAAGGAGTAATAAATCGCTAAGGAACTTAATGAACCCTAGTTAATTGACATGACCATGAAAATAAGCTGTAATTAACTACGATATTCTTAGATGAACTTAAAAGAGACTCTAAGTAATTTGAGTGGTTGAACCTTGGTTGAGTTAATGAATTGACTTATGAAAAATCTTGTAATCTAAGTAATAGCTAATGAAGCAAATCTAGGCTCTAGATTTTTAATTATTGAATTTTAAAAGGAATTATTTTGATTTTGTTAGATTATGGAAATATAATTAGGGCTAGTATTAATCTCCTCATGGGAATGATACTTATACTCATTCTTTACTACTTGTTATGAATTGTGCACTTGCAAAATTTACCTAACAGGGTGTCAATAGAGTGAACCCCTTCTCTTCCTTCCAACTATCTTGCTATAAGATCATCTTGGTGAGTTTTGGAAACCCTATTAATCAATCTATTTGAATTACATGGATCTAACTTTTAGGATTTTGTGGTTAAAAGTTTTATTTTTCGCTGTATATTGCATAATGAAATCCAACAATGTTTGCGCTTTCTCTAAAATTGATCTTAAAAGTGGTTACCGTCAAATTAGGATAAGAGAAGGGGATGAATGGAAGTCTACTTTTAAAATAAAACATGGGTTATATGAGTGGTTAGTTTTGTCATTTAGGTTAACTAATGCACCTAGCACTTTTATAAGGTTAATGAATGATGTTTTGTGTGCATTTTTAGGGAAGTTTGTAGTTTGGTATTTTGATACTTATTTATAGTAATTCATTAGATAAGCATCTTGGACATGTGCATTTAGTTTTTAATATTTTTGTGCAAGGAAAGATTATTTGCTTACCTTAAGAAATGTTCTTTTAGAATAAGTAAACTTATTTTCCTAGGGTTTGTAGTAAGTGTATAGGGCATTAAAGTGGATGAAGAAAAAGTTAAGGTAAGTAAGGAATGGCCTATACTTAAGTCAATTGGAGAAGTTCATTTGTTTCATAGATTAGTAAGTTTCTATAGAAGATTTGTTCATAATTTTAGCACTATTATCACTCCATTAACTGAAATGATAAAGAAGAATGTAGGATTCAAATGGGGAGATGCATAAGAGGAAGTGTTTAACATGCTTAAGGATAAGTTGATTTTTGTCCCTTTATTACCCAACTTTGCTAATACTTTTGAATTTGAATATGATGCCTCAAGTTTAGGTATTAGAGCTATACTTATGCAAGAAGGAAAGATGATTGCTAGCTTTAGTGAGAAGTTAAATAGAGTAGCCTTAAAGTATCTCGTATATGATAAGGAGTTGTACATGCTAGTTTGAGCCTTACAAACATGGCAACATTACTTATGGCTTAAAGAGTTTATGATTTATACAGACTATGAATCTTTGAAGTAATTAAAAGAACAACAAAAGCTCAATAAAAGACATGCTAAATGGAGTGCATTTATTGAGTCTTTTCCATATGTCACAAGGTATAAGCAAGGAAAGGAAAATATAGTTGCTGATGCATTATCTCAAAGGTATACATTTCTTTCTATTCTTGATGCTAGTTATTAGGTTTTGAATATATAAAGGATTTATATGCTAATGACCATGACTTTAGCGAATTTTATAATGCTTGTGAAAAGGTTGTATTTGAAGGGTACTATAAGCATAATGGTTTCTTATTTAGAGATAATAGATTATATGTGCCTATGAGTAGTATGCATAAACTTTTAGTGAGAGAAGCACATGAATATTGATCAATGGGACATTTTGGTATTTCTAAGACTTTAGATGTTTTGCATGATCTCTTTCAATAGCCTAATATGCACATTGACATTCAAAGAATTTGTGATAGTTCAAAGAATTTGTGATAGGTGCATTGTGTGTAAGCATGCTAAGTCTAAGTCTAAGCCTTATGGGTTATATATGGCATTACTTGTACCTAGTATACCTTAGGTTGATATCTCCATGGATTTTATTTTAGGTTTACCTAGTTCTAAACATGGTCATTATTCATTATTTATGGTTGTGGATCATTTTTCTAAGATGGCATATTTTATTACTTATAATGAGACTAATAATTCCTACAATATTGTTGATCTTTTCTTTAAGGAAATTATGCATTTACATGGTATGCCTAGAACTATTGTTAGTGATAGGGTTATTAAATTCCTTAATGAGGTAAATTGGGGACTAAATTGTTATTTTCTACTACATGTCACACTTAAACTAATGGTTAAACTGAAGTAATAAATCACACTTTAGGGTAATTATTATGCACATTGATTAAAAATAATTTGAAATCATGGGAAAAATGTTTGCCATATATTGATTTTGCTTATAATTGTAGTGTTCATTCATCTACTTAATATTGTCTTTTTAAAGTTTTTTATGGTTTTGTTCCTTTGAGTCCATTAGATTTGTCTCCTTTGCCAGTGAATATGAGAGTTGATATTGATGGTAAAAAGAAGGCAAATTTTGTTAGGAAAAGTGTGCATGAATATTACATAAAATAATTCAAAAGTTGCCCAACAAGCTAATAAAGGGCATGTGAGAGTGATCATTGAATTTGGTGATTAGGTTTAGGTGCATTTTAGAATGGAAAGGCTCCCTAGTTTGTGAAAGTCTAAATTAAATCCTAAGGGTGATGGTCCTTTTCAAGTTCTATAAAGGTTTAATGATAATGCTTATAAGATTAACTTGCCTAGTGATTATGGTGTTAGTGCTACCTTTAATGTTTCTAGCTTATCTGCTTTTGATTTTAATGAGGTTGATGATTTGAGGATGAATATTACTGAGGAAGGAGGGAATGATGCAAATCAAGGAAGGACCAAGCATAATGATTCGCTTAAGAATAATGGTCCAATTACAAGGGCTAGAACTAAGAAGTTTAAAGATGCTTTGCAAGTCTTAATAAAGTCCACATGGTGTAAGACAAGTGAAACTAAGATCCAAGATGAAAAGGAGCTTTATTTTATTCATTTAATTCAAGTTCAAGAAGAGGATACAACTGTTCAACTTGGAGACACAACTGTGCATAGATTGAAGTAACATTGAGTTGATTTTTATCTTTTTGTACCTCGGTAGCATGGTTTGATATTTTAGTCATACAATTCATAGTAAAACTCAAATTAAGTTGATTCAAAATGCTATGGAAAGAGAAGACATAAAGCTACAACCTTCATGAGGACTTTTTTGGCTAATTCAATCATCTTCATTCTGACATAGGCATGTCAAAAATCTCATAGTCATGCCTCATTCGTGTTTTGTCCAACTTTGCCCACATGAACTGGACATGGCTGTGTCACTTCTTAACACAACCATGTTTGAGAGTAATTTTTTAAAGAAGTTTGAGGCACATAGCCATGTCACTTCTTGACACAACCATGTTTAAGAGTAATTTGTCAAAGAAGTTTGAGGCATATAGCCATGTCACTTCTTGACACAACCATATGTGATGTCAGAGTTAAATTCCTTATTTTTCTAAGTTTTCCTTTTTAATGTTTTGGACTTTTTTTGTTTCTAACTTTGTTCCTAATTAGGTTTGCACTATAAATAGCCATCTTAGGGGTATAAAAAAACCAGTTATTAAATTTTATTTTATTGATATAAATTATTTAAGATGTTAGAGTCTTTTCTTTGGTTCTTAAAAGAACTCAGTAAAATTATCAAGTGAAGGCTTGGTACTTTCAAACCTAGTTCGATTCAAACTTGAAATTGGCTTAGTTCAATATTAAGTTTTCATTGAATGACCTTTAATTCTTTGTAACTAAGGTTCTTAAGTATGGGTTATTTAAGGGTCTCATTGGGAGTTAGAGTTTTCTTACTTGATTCATTGAATGATTTTTGGCAAAGATATCAAGATTGAATACAAGTTTAGTACAAGTTAACCATGTTTGTATCATTAACTTTTGGAACCCTTGAGAATAAAGTCAAACTTTGGTCAACAAAACTTTTTAATGGTCAAAATGAGCTCATGGAGTTGAGTTTTAGTCTGAAATTGTCTTATAGAATTCCAATGTGTTAGTGGGTTCCATTTAATAAAAGTCAAATTTTGGCTTCTAATGGTCAAACCAAGCTCCACAGTTGTCCACCTCACCCATCCTTATCGAAAAAAGGACACTTATTAAAAAGGCAATCTCTAAGTTTAGAATATTTGAAATTTGGAATATACTAGGACAAGTGTCAAGCTCATAGAGGAAGGGGATATGACATTAAATAATAACCTTGAAAAGTGTCACTTATTTACACTAAGTGTCACTACCTTTGTTTACTTATAAATAAAAGCTTTAAAGAACCTTTTAGGGGGATTTTTACCACTTCCAATATTCTAGCATTAAAACCTAAAGAGATTCACTAAATTCTCTCTAAAAAAGAGCTTTTAGAAATTAGGGAAAATTAGAAAAATCAAGGCAAAATAATGCCAAAATTTTTCTAGCCCTAATTTCTCTATATTTTCTTCTCAATTCCTTTCAAAAATACCAAATTCAAACACTTTAAAATCAAAACCAACTCTACATTCAAACTCACGAAAAACCTACTTCAATCTTAATTCTCTTCAATAAATTGTTATTTTTTTTATGCATTCTTGCCTAAATTATAAGGCTAAATACTTTTAAGAACATCATTCTTATTGATTCTCATTCCAATTCTAGGTTTTGCGTTTTAATTCTAAATTTTAAAAGTAAAGAGTAGCATTTTTGTACTATTCAAGGATGAATAGTCGAATTTGATCATGAATAGCTAAATCAAGTGCTTATGCTCTAAATTTGGCTATTGAGGCTTCCTAGACTGGCTGATGGTGAGCTAAATCAGGCTCTTTAGGCCTCAAATATGGCTATCCATCCTTTGCACTCTAAGTGACTCTTATGATGATGTTTAGGCTTCACAAGTGTTCTTACTTGCTTTAGCCTGATTCTAACCCTTCCTTAAGACCCTAGGATGATGGAATTAATATGTGTCAATATTATTTTATATTGTTAAATGATATTATATTAATTTTCTTTTAAACTCTTCATTGAAAGCTTTCAAATGTGATTCTTATTCTTTCTTTTAAATGACGATGATGATTGTGTTTTTTGATGTTTATGTGACTTATAATTGAATGTTTCATTGATTTTACATGTGATTTGATATCTATTTTGGTAATTAATTCATATTTTGGTTATTGATTGGCTTGTGTTTTAGTCCTGTTATTATTGATAAGTATTTTGTTACTTTGATTTTTAAATTATTACCACATTTATACTATTTGTTCAATTTATGATCTAATTTAGGGTTTTTATTATTTGTGAGTCATTTTGATTATTAATCTTTATTTGAATTCTTATGAAGTAATTATTGAATTGTAAGACTAAATGTACCAATCTTGTGTTATAAGTGCCTGTTGTTACTGTCTTTAATGCAAGTACTTTGTTTATGTGTTTTATTTTCAATTTTAGATTCTTGTGAGTCCTAATTTGCATGTTTTATACTTTGATTTAGTCATTAGGGATTTTCAAGCACTATTGTTAATTTATATGTCAAGTTTGCTTTTAATGTAATTTTTGCCTATTTGGTGTCTTAAGAGTCTTGATCTTTATTTTTTAGTGTCAATTAATCAATTTGTTATCTAATATTGTCTTCTTGGTCATACTAACCTTTCTCTGTTCTTGTTTAAGCTATATTATAATTACTACACTAATTCTTTGCTTCTCTTCATATTTCTTTGTATTATTGCAATTTTCATGCATTCATGTGCTTTTATGCATATCACTTGCTTGAGGTATATCATTATTATATGCGTGATCATTTTTAGATCCTCTAGATGCATATTTATGTACACCTCGACATGCATCACTAGTATACTTGCATGAATCTTGTAATTGCATCATGTTGCATACACTTCGACTTACAACATTCATCATATTTGCTTATACCTTAAATTTATTTAATGCTTGTGTGAGCATGCATTTGCATTAGCATCATGCATTACATTTTTTATATATCTCTAGTTATCAACCTCAAGATCTTATTCTTAACCACTGACTTTTACTAACTTCTACTAACTTTTGGTAACTTTCATTTTCATTATCATTTATTTTTTGAGCACTTTTTATTATTTGTCAATTTTAATTATCAATTATCAATTTATGTTGTATATTGTTATATTATATCAATTGCTATCATTTTCCAAACTATCAACCTATTTCTCTTATTAGTTATGTTTTACTTGTTCTATATTTTTAATTTTTAATCTTTACTCTTTCTTTATTTATTTGCTTTAATTTGTTATTTTAGTATTACATGTCTTTATTTTCATTGATATTTATGTTCTACTTGCAATAAGCACAATCATATTAAATTTACTTTTATTGTTTATGCTTAGCTTGTGCTTAATTTAACATCATTGTAAGATTTGCATTCTTATAACATACATGCATTTTCATAGGCATTGCATTTTGATTTATAAATGTTAAATTAAATTAACAAGAGGGGTAAATATCATATAAATATAAAGAGGGTCAATAAGGTAAATTTTATTAACTGTTTGGGTTAAAATGGTATTTTACCTTATTAGAACAAGATAAAAGAGGAAAACTCTAGAACAAAAAAAACACTACAAAAAAAGGAGAAGAAAAGGAGGAAGAAGAGAAACCTAAATTCCTAAATCCTTATTTCTTTAATTTCAATCAAAATTCCAACATCCAACTCAAATCAATATAAGTAAACCTTGAATTATCTTGTCCTTTGATGATTAAAGCTTTAAATTAGAAGAGAGGGGAAGTAAAGCAAGTCAGTTATTTTTTATATAGAATAAGCTAAGTAAAAAGCAAATTTTCTCTATTTTTTTAGTAATCAAGCATATGCATACGGTTTTATGTTTATGTTTATAGCTAAAACCCTTGATTTTAAGTATAGTAAAAGTGATTTGAGTAGAGAATAGCTATGTATATGGCTAATTTTAAGACTATGGAATTTAGGGGCATTAATTAGAAATGAAAAATGAAGATTTAAGATGTTGGGTTACTGCAGAACTTTGTTTCTAGTAATCAGTGCTACTTCTATTTTTCATTGATTTCAGACCCTTAGCTCTATTATTTTAGCCCCATTTTTTATATGAAGACACTTTTATATGTTTTTTATCATGTTAATATTTCATGATGAAATACATTCTTTTAGTTGGGAATACATTCTTTTAGTTGGGAAATAAAATTAATTTCCAAGGTTGCTGTAGTAAGTAATTTTGTAGGGGCTAGTTTTGAAATTTGAGTAATTTAGGCCATTAAAGTTAGTTTTTTGACCTTATTTTTGGTTTGCATATACATCAATATGTTGACCAAATACTTGTAAAATTTCATGTCAAAATTTAACCATTAAGTTAATAAACTAAATTGAGCATTTAGGCTATTGCATTAGAAACAATTCTGTAAATTATGTGATTTGCTTGAAGTGTATAATTTACATTATAAAGCATGGAATAAGCACTTCATAATCATTCTTATAGTTAATTTTTTAAGTTTTGAGGTTATGATGTTTGGTATTAAGAGATGGTGGAATGAGACGTGATACCTTGGGGAGGTTCAAGTGCATAGTGCTTTTCAAGAGTCTTCTTATTTTGGTGTGTTGGACTTGATCTTGGAATTTTGCTTAATAAGTTGAGTAGATTATTAATTAACAATGCTATGGTTACAACTCTATACTATACACACACGTAGACACACACACATGAACACATGTTTTCCTTAGAATTTAGTTTATTGTTAAAGATGATATGATCTCCATAAATAATTTGTGATCCTATCTTGTGAATACCATTATGAATTCTATTTTACTATAACATAGTGGGAACATGTATTGTATTTTGATAAAAATTTCTAAATAGAAAGTGTGTGTGTGTATATATATTCAATAATGATAATGGTACAACTCATGTTATGGTTAATATATGAGAAGTTGAAAATGTAGTTGATGAATTAACTATTTTTAGGACAACGCTTGATTACATTAATGCCTTTGAGGTGTGTAATGGGGTGGTTTACCCTTTGGGGGTATCTTTGCATATGTTTATGACTTATGAATATTTAGGGGGAGTAATATATTGGATGGGTTACCACCTAAATGTATTTGATCACTTAGAGGGAGTAATATATTAGATGGGTTACCACCTAAGCATGTTTAATGCTCTTAGGGGACTAACGTATTGGATGTGTTAGTACAAAAGAGCTTAAAATGCTAATTATGACTTTAATATGTACTAAATCTCTTAATTTTGATGATGAATATTTATATAAATATGACATTCCTTGAGAAGTATAAGATTTACCATTTATGATTTGATCAAGTTTTATTTTGAAATGGAAATGTGGTGATTTATTTGAATTTGGTATAAATGATATATACATTATTTTTTATAAGAAATACATGTTCACCATTATTAATTCTTAATATGCTAAGTAATTATTTGTACTTCGGGAGAGAGTTTAGCTTGGTTGATCACCATTTATGCACTCTTCCACATTAGAGCCAAGGTAGAGCCAACATTTTAGCTTTTCATGCTATTTTTAATATTCAAAATAGTGTAATACATATAGTTTTATGAATATGGGCATATCCATATGTGTGTATATAATTTGGTTGTAAACAGATAAGTACGTTGTTTAGCTAATGCATGTGTAATTAATACACTAAGCCCTATTAGTAAAGCACTAAATTTTGATTACTTATTAGCAAGTTTGTTATTAAAGTTTTGAGAATCTTGAGGCATTGAGTTCCTTTTTGAATGGGAGTTACTGTTTTAGTATCATAGTAGGTTTTAGATTCTGTAGACATGTGTTTTATGTATAGTCTATACTTGATTTGTTAATATTTTATTGAAGGGTTATGCCACCACATATGGAAGGTGGTAATGGTAGAGGCCGAGCTTGAGGCTGAAGGTTTGGTTAAGGTCGAGGTGCAAGATTTATTAGGCTTCAAGATGTTGGCCAATTAAATAGGATTCCTCCTCCCATAAATGTCTTTAAAGGAGGAGTAGCTGAGCATAATATTGATGAGCAAGAGGTGCATGAACTTAAAGAGAAAGGAGAGGCTGAATATCCTTCCCATCCTCCACCTCCTCCTGCAGTACCACCCGTGGTACTGATTGACCCCCTGTATTATAGCTGAAACAATGACAACAACTCTTACAACTATGGAACATCACCAAAAACCTGGAGAACTAATAGAATGACAAAGCAGTATGGAGCCTATGATTTTCTTAGTGTGTTGGACTCTGAGGAAGCTAATAAATAGTTGAAGGCCACATAAAAAGATTTCACTACTCTTAGACTAACTGATGCTTTAAAAGTAAGTAATTTATATGGCTTACTTTATAAGGCAACACACATATGGTTTATAAGAGTTAGAAATTTACATGGAGTAGCTTTAATGTAAAAGCTCTTTAAAGTAGAGTTTCGCAGAGAATATTTGATAGAGACATATAGAAGTAATAAATAAGATGCCTTCATCCACTTGATGGAAGGTAGTTCCACAGTTAGAGAATATGTGAACAAATTTGAAGAAATGTATAAGTTTACCATATATATCTTTCCTATAGAGGAGCATAAATTTAGAAGATTTAAGAAGGGGTTGAGATTGGAGATTCAAGATGGCTTATCCTTTTATGAGGCGATATGGTCATTCACATATGGTTAGTTATAGTTTGTTTCTGCTTACATACTTGTACTAGCAATATATAGGTATATAGCCTGTGGTGGCTCTAGTTGGTTATATGTAGGAATGAGTGATTGGCCAAGATGGAATTCATTACCTAGAGTGAACTAGGGATAAGATCCTACACTATTTAAGTTATTCTCAATGAATAAGTACTTGGCCAAGTTAAACTTGACTTACCCAAAAATAATTTTGGTACTAGAAAGTGTTTCTAGTATAAGTATGTTTTATCGAGAATTGAACTAAAGGTGAGGTCATATGATTGAAGCAATTAAACTTTGATTAACCATGACTCTAGCTAATGTCGGGATCTTGAAATGAAGGGACATTAAGTGCACGGTAATTATGTATTATGGTTCTTATGCTTTTATAGATATCATTAATTTCTAATTGGGTAGTCATGACACCTATATTAGCTTTCACTCATGACTTATGGAAACTAAATGTGATTAATTAGGCTTGGAGAGAGAGTTTCTAATAATATTAAGAGTTAATATTATTTATTTCCACTGCCATTTGGACTTGAACCTAATAAGTCACACACATAAGAGTAGCACTGACAATAATAACTATTAATTTGATTATTAATTAAAGTGTTTAATTAATTAATTAAATGAATTGAATTAGAGTTTCACTTGTGCAAGGATCTAGCATATCTCAAAATCTAATTCAAATGTTATGACTATTAAATAGTAATTTGGACTTAATTTAATATGTTATATTAAGTTTAAGGACTAAATTGATATTTGCCACCAATACTAGTTTAGATATGGGCTATGACATAGGACATATATGTCTAGCTTAATGGATGATGCATGGGCATAAACAATTAGGTGTATTATTGAGATGGGCCTTCTTTAAATGTTAAATGAACCCCATAAGACTAATTAGTGGATGTTGTAGAGATGGGCCTATTTAAGAGTTAAATGAGATTAAGCCTAAGCCCACTTACTAAAGGAGGTGCTACCTAAGCATGTGATATGGTTGCCACATAAGCATAGCTTTTACATGTAATGTGATTACATGATTAACACCATGGAGATGTGTTATAAGCATGCACCTTAAGTTAGTGGTCAATCTTTACATGCATGAGGTAGCTTTTTTGTACTTAAAGTGAAAAACTAAGCACATGCATGAGATTGCTTATCCTACACTCAAACTTGAGTTAGTGGAGAATTTGTACACATGAAAATTAGTCTTTTAAATATATACACCAAGTTAGTGGAGTCTCTCTAGACACTTGACTTACCATTTACATGAGAAAGGCATCTAAACACTAAGAGAGAAAATATGAGTGAGTTCTCAAGACTTAAGTCTTCTTCTTCATCTTTATTTAAAGTATTATTAATGTGTGAGTAAGAGATATAAGAGTTTTATTTCTTTATAATCCATTGTCATCATCCTTGTACAAGAGTTATGAAAGATCAAGCTACATCCATCCAAAGGAGGCAAGAAGACCGACATCATCTAAGCAACGAGAGGACCTCTAGCAAGCTTTTGGGTCACCATAAAGGAGGAGCTTGTAGGTAGAGATTCTTCAAAATCTTGGAGTCATTTTGGTACTTCTCATGTCTTTTGAGCTATAGGCATCACACTTGGAGAGCTAGGACTTATAGATGTGCATTAACTATTTCCTAAAGCCTATCGAGTGTGCTACCAACATTTGGGGTTAGTAAGAGATGCTAAACTTTAGATGTAGGTATCTCTCCATGCTTTATGTTTTAGTTGTTTTGTGAATCTTTGCTTTAAGTTATTTATTAAACATGAAAGTAATTATTTGTGTAAATTTAATGTGTTGTGATCAGGTAGTTTTGGAATGCTTGGCTTCATACAAGAGTTACACATTAGGAGAATTTTTGAAATTTATTATAACTGGTTTTTTGCTCACACAATGCTTTCACTTATATTCTAATATGTGAATCAATTACTTTAGAATCACCTAAAGAACTTTAATTGGCAAAATTTCTTGCTATTGAGGAAAAAAGTGAGCTTGAAAGAATAATAAAAAATGGAAAATATACTTTTCTTGGAGCTTTGACAATATGTCAAGAATAGATCATGAAGTGGCAAAGCAGATAGAGACTAGATTTTTAGAAGAAGTTGATTATACAAACTTGCTAGCCAATATTATCCTTATCCCAAAAAAGGATGGAAGAGTTAGTCTAGACTATAGAGATTTAAATAAGGCAACTCCAAAAGATGATTTCCCTTTGCCTTATATAGATGTTTTAATAGAATGTAAGCACCTCATTTTGGGATGCATTAATGCACAGATGCAACGAGAGCTCCTATGATGAAAACTTGATCGAAATTGATCCCTAGATATTGATTTTGAATTTTTAGGACTAAAATTGTAAGTTTTAAGGACTAAATTGCAACATTTGGGGGGGGGGGGGGAGGGGGTTTAATTAGAAAGTTGAATTTCTTTCAATGGCCTTTCTATAATTAAAAAAAGGTTGATCAGTTTTATAGAAAAATGGTTGGAATTATTTAATTTTGATAAAAAATTTGTAATTCTAATCAGAATTTTAGATTTCAGAATTACAAATTTTTGATAAGAAATATAGAAATTTGATTAGATTTCCATAATTTCTATTGGTGGAGTTTTTATTTTATATTTAAGAAAAATACATTTATTTAATTTTTGATTGGTTAAAAAATAATATAAAGAAATAAATTTGATACATATCATTATCTTGTTCTTTTACATATTTTTTTCTATGTATTTCAAATAGTATATTTATCTTTTTTTTGGATTTAGAAAAAGATTATCAAAAAATTTTTAAAAGAAAAAATTTGTTATTTATCTTGAGCTAGACACTCCTAGAACGGGAGGATTTTTGGATGGAAAAGAGGCAGGAGTTATTTTCTTAAAGAGGAGAACATTGTTTTTTTAAAAAAGAAAACATTTCTTCAGTTTTAGGGAAAAAAAAATCTTTCAAAACACAAAAAGAGATATGTTCTTTAGTTTTAAAACAAAGTTGTACTTTCTGTGATCCAAAATCAACAAAGTCAATTTTTGAATAGTGAATCCATTGTCTGAGGTGCAATCAAATTGCACAGTATCATCTAATTTCTTCTCTTTATGCTATTTTATTCCTTTTCTAATTATAATTTCATTTTATTATGTGATCATGTACTGATTCTTTTTATGTTTTTTTTATAATTTTGTCTATGATGGTCCTAATTAAAATCATGAGTGAATATGTAAGGAAAATCCACGAATATCCATATGATGCCATAGATTTAAATTTGTAGTCATTTTAATTAGATTTTTGGTTTTTAATATTTTGTGTTTTATTGTTTGTTTATGTTTGTTTATTTTAGTTAATGGGCATGTAATTAATTTAGTTTTTTTTTACGTGGAAAATTGTAATAGCCCTGATAGTGGGAATAGTAATATTTTTAATTTTCTATCATTAAAATTAATTAGTAAATTAGATATATTCAGTAAAACCCTAATAAAATCAATGGTAGTTATAGATTAATATTAGGTTGCATGAAATAAAATTAGGTTTCTTCAAAAAAATATAATTTTAATTGCTTATTTGATATTTTGTTTAGTTGTTTTCTTGAATTTTTTTTTATGTTTTTGGATTTTTTTATTCATTTTGGTCTTCAAGCCCACGTTTAGGCCTAACTAACTAATAATAGGCCTTTAAAAAATTGATTTTAGATTTCAGATAATTTAAATCAAATTTAGGCCAATTAGATTAATTTAGACTTATGCCCACTTATTAGTTATCAAAATTAACAAACATTTATAAAAATACCCAATTTTTAAATGTTCTGAACAAAAATGCCCAAGTTTTCAGTTTTTACAAATCTATCATTTGATAATTACAAAAGTGTCTTTTGTATTTTAAAAAATACACCCATATTTTTCTTTTTGATTTCTCTTTCATTTTTCTATCTTTTTCTTTTATTTTTTTATTAATTTCTTAATAATTTTTATTCTTATTTTTTAAAAAATTTTCTCTTATTTTTTACTCTTTTTATAAATTTTTATTTTATCCTTTTTGCATGTATTATTCTCCTTCCCTTGTTTTTTTAATTTTAATTTTCTCTTTATTTTTTCATTTTCCTCTTTTTTATAAATTTTTATTTTTATCTTCTCTTTATTTTTTATTTTCTCTCTTTTGTTTTCTCTTTTTTTAAAAAAAAAAAATTATTTTCCTTAATTTTTCCTTTTTTTTACTATTGAAGCTTTATTCAATATATTATTAATTTCTTAATAGTTTTAATTATTTTTCTCTTATTATTTTTACTCCTTTTATAAATTTTTATTTTATCGTTTTTGCATAAAATTTTCTCCTTCCCTTGTTTTTTTTAATTTTAATTTTCCTTTCCTTATCCTTTTTTTTTAAAATTATTTTCTTTAATTTTTCCTTTTTTTTTTTACTAGTGAAGCATTAGCCAATATATTTTTCGGGATTTTATTCATAAATTCCTCAAGTAGGTTATAATGCAACAAAATTTTTATATATAATTGATTATTCAAGTTCTTAATGTGTAAATTCATTATAATTGAACCAACATGACTATTTCTAAAAAGTGATAATAGAACTTTAGGTAAGGAAAATAAAGTCATAATTTAAATTTCTAATGATTCTAAAATAGAATCAATTTTATCAATATATTTCAAGCACAAAAAATATAATTTTAACATTTGTAAGATTTCAAGTAGTCTAATGTGTTTTTAAAATACAAAATAATGCCTTATAACTTTGAACCAATCCCGAAAAAAATCATAATATAATTTAATAATGTGTCAAAAAATGAAAGATGAAAATAAGTGTAGCTCAGATGGTAAAGCACTTGCTTAGCATGTATGAGGTACAATAATTGATACCTCACATCTCCATTCTTTTATTAGGTAGCATGTATTTAATTTTGTTGCTTTTTGGTTTACTTTTAGTTTCTGATCTTGTTTTAAAATTGTAGGGAAAGGTGGATGTGCTTTTGGCACTTCTAGTTCTGATTTAGGAGATGTTGTTGGTTGTGAAAAGGGTGCTAGAGTTTGTTGAAACTATTGGTGATGGTGATGAGTTGAAGGATTTCTTTTTATTAGGTAGCATGGATTTAATTTGGTTGCTTTTTAATTTACTTTTAGTTTCTTATCCTATTTTAAAAGTGTAGGGAAAGGTGGATGTGCTTTTGGTGCTTCTAGTTCTGATTTAGAAGATGTTGTTGGTTGTGAAAAAGGTGCTTATAATTCAAAGTTTGTTGAGACTATTGGTGATGGTGATGAATTAAAGAATTTTGTTGAGATATGTTCTTTTTTGTTATTTTTGTATCATTTTGGCTTCTGTTTGGTTTTTGATACTTTTTTTTATGTTTTTGCTTTAAGGGTGATAAGATATTGTCTTAGAATGCTGGTTTTAATTTTAATACTAAAGATATTCTATTAAAGATGGTGTTGATGTTAATGAAGTGTTGAAGGATTCTAATTAGGTGTGTACATTTTTTTTGTTATATTAATTTAATATCTTTTCAGTTTTGTTTTGGTTTCTAATTTTACTTTTGATTTTTTATTTTATTTTTAGCGTGAGAAAATGTATTTAATGATATTGATAATCTTTTCATTGCTATTAATTCTGCTATAAAAGCTACTTGTCGTTTGAGTAGGGATATATATATATTTTTATTTTGTATTTGTTTATGGGTGACTTTTTTGTTTGTTTGTTTGAATAGGTTGTTGAAAAGTATGATTATGTGTCTATTTTTAACAAATATGGTGTTATTGGTGAACAAAGTGTTAAGCATGTTGCTATGGTATTTTTTTTATTTCTATTACTTTTTGGTTTATGTTCAATTTCTGATGCTATTTTATATAATAATAATAATAATAATAATAATAATAATAATAATAATAATAATAATAATAATATTATTATTATTATTATTATTATTATTATTATTATTATTATTATTATTATTATTATTATTAGTAGTAGTAGTAGTAGTAGTAGTAGTAGCAATAGCAGTAGCATTAGCAGTAGCATTAGCAGTAGCATTAGCAGTAACAGTAGCAGCATCAGTAGCAGTAGCAGTAGTAGTAGCAGCAGCAGCAGTAGTAGTATTAGTAGCAGTAGTTATATACACATTTAATAATAATAAAAGAATTATATATAATTATATTTTAAATATTCACATTTAATATTAATAAAATTATGATAGTAATATATATATACACACGCATACACTCTTGCAACATCACACATCATTGTATATATATTTTTGTTAATGTAGAATATTTTCCGTTTATTTTACATTTCCTTCACAACATCATACCCCTTCTTCACAAAGTCAGTGACCTTTGCTTCCTTCAATTTTTTAATTGCCAAAGACACCTTTGAGGAAGGTATACTTAACTTAATTTTTCCAAAAAATGATTATGCATTATCACTAGTACTGGCTTGCTTGTCCATTTCTTCACCAAATGAGAACTTTTTATCATTATTTACACCGACACCATCTTTATCTGAACTATTAGTGAACTTAAAAGACTCTTGCTTCCCATTATTAACAGTTTCTTTGACTTGAATCACACAATTTAAATAATTACATTATTAAGTAATGCAGTCATAAGTCCAAAACTAAAGTAGCAACTCTCAGAAATCATATCAAATTAAGTAGCAGATAAACCTCTTCTTTGGCAGCTGAAATCTTCTCTTTAAAATTAGTAGAAACCTGTAAGCAACATAAATACAAAAAAATTACACGTGCTAACAATGGGCATATTGTTTCTGCATGTTGGGAAGGATGTCCTATAAAAAAATATTAAATGATAAATGCTTTTTCCTAAAACTAATAGACTTTCACATAAGGTAACTTCACGAATAATCATTTCCAAGAACGCAAGCATGTATACACATACACTACACACATACATATAAAGATGAACAATCCAAAATAGAAATAAATTAACATATGAAGATAAGTCAATATGGCACCTTGTTTTTAGTAGCTTCAACCTTTGTCCAAACACCATCCACTCGATTGTACATATGCGCGGTAGTCTACTTTGTTATGCATTTGCCATTTTCACTATCTCAGGCCTGCCCTTGACATACAACAATATGTCTTAGCCTACAAACTAACTGAAATCTCAGCTTTATTCAAAAATAGCTTAAGCTAATGCCATAAACCAAAAAAGATTACCTTTATTTCAATTCATCTTTTACCGTTTTCAATTCTTCCGCTTTACCTTTTAGCACCTTAACCGTCTATTGAAATTCTTGATTCCTACATCTAACATAATCAATTGAAAATAAAAAACCCTAGAAATTTATTCTTATGAGTTATAACCATCAAAATTCTCCAAAATAATTACCAAATAAGTATTGATCTCTCTTTTTACTTTCTTAGTGAACTCATTCAATACACTAAACTAATGGTAACATTCACTGTTGATCTTATAAAATTTAGGTTCATGAGATGAATGGCTAACTAAGGAATATGAATTATTGTAAGCTTTCATCATAAAATTGAAAAACCATTTCAAACTAAGGTTTTGGCACATAAATGGATCTCCAACTGCTTTCACACCTTAAATTGCACTTGTGATGAGAGTTAGAGATGGGGGCGATGCCATAGTGGAGTAAGCATAGCTATTGAGGCGATGAGATGTTGGCATTACAAGCATGCGAGGATGAAATTGCAATGCCCATTGAAAAAACAAAGGAAAAAAGAAAGAGGAATGGAAGAAGAAGACACCTAAATCACTAGTGAAATAAAGGGGTAGTCATGTAATTATTTTTACGCTACAGGGTATACATGTAATTTTAGAACATTTGGGTATTTTTGTTGTTTTGGTTTTATTTTGGTTCATTTATAAAAAAAAAAATCCCTAAAATTAATTTAGACATAGCCCAGTCCATTAAAGCATCTTTTCTTTTTTAAAAAAAAAATAAAATAAATAGACTTAGGATCATTTCATTTAATTGAAATTAGAACTACACCCACTAATCTAATCTAATTCAATCCCATTTATTTCCATAAAATTAATAGATTTAGGCTAATTTCTTTAGAATTAAAAATTGGCAGACATTAACTCACTAATTTATTAAAATGTAGGCCCACCTTTAGTTTTCCATTTTACTTGTGAATAAAGCATGTAGACTTAGCTAACTTTAAATAAAATTAATATAGTTTAGACTGATTTAGGGATCTTTTACTCTATATGAATGTAGTTTTTTAATGTGCTATTTCTTGATTAGTTGCCTTGGATTTAGATGAATGATAATTAGGATTTAAAATGAAATAGCATGTAATTAGAGAATAAGATAGTAATTCATAAACTAATCTTAAAGAACACGGGACAAAAAGAAGTTATTATTCCATTCCCAGAATTTCCTGGTTATGGTACTAGTTTTCTTTTAGAGAATTGAGTACCACCACTTTCGATTTGTCCCAATTATTACCCTGGGTGGCAACTCTTTATCTCCATGCCACGTCTTTATGATATGGTAGTGTGTTCTCTACAGCCCTGAGCGCACATAGTGTTACGGTTGCTAAAATCTTAGACGTGCACTAAACCCTAATGTCTATATAGACTTTGCTATTAGTAAAAAGTCTTACACTTATGCATATGAGATGGCAAGATTTATCAAGATAATGATGGTTATTATAGATAAGGCTAAAACTACTTTTATCATCGAATGGGATACCTTTTGCTATAAAGTAATATCATTTAAATTAAAAAAATGCTTATGCAACATATCAGACAACTATGAAAAAAGTTTTCAAGGATATGATTCATAAAGAGATGGAAGTGTATGTTGATGATATGATGGTTGGATTAGAAACTATTGATCAACATTGTAGAGATCTAGAGAAGTTTAGGGAAAAGTTAAAAAAGTATAATGCTGTACTAAATCTAAAGAAGTGTGTTTTTATAGTATCTTTATGTAAGTTATTAGGATACGTGGTTAGTTCAAAGGCATAGAGATTGATCCAGATCTAGATACGATTAAGGCAATTTGAGAAATGCTATCTCTAAAGACAAAAATAGAAATATGATCTTTTTAAGGTCACTTCTAGTACATTAGTAGATTTATCTCTAAGATGTCTTCAATATGTGAGCCTATATTCAGATTATTGAGAAAGGATTATCCAACAATTTGGAATGAATAGTATCAAATTGCATTTGAAATGGTTAAGTAGTGCTTGTTAAATCCTCTGATATTCAGACCACCACAATAAAAAAATACACTTGTATTATATTTATACGTTGAAGATTTAACATTAACGGCAAAAAATGTTAACTCAAGTAAATGATAAAGGAATAAAACTTTCAGTTTATTACTTAAGCAAGAAGTTTCTTCCATATAAAGTGAAAATACAAAATTATTGAGAAGATTTTTTTGGCAATGGTATTGGCAATAAGAAAACTTTGGCATTATTTTTAGTCTTATAAAGTACAAGTGGTGTCAAGAATGGATCCGATGACATATTTGTATGCTACTCCCTCATTGATTGGTAAATAGAGAAGATGGTTGATTTTGCTTCCTGAGTTTGATATTGAATACTTGATGAAGAAGGTTATTAAAGTAAGAGCAGTTGTAGAATTTCTAGCTCAACAACCGATTAAAGATGATTATGAAGTAGACATTTCTTTTCTAGGTAAAGAACTAAGCTTAATTGACGTACAAGGTTAGAAAATGTATTTTGATAGGGCAATGAATAAAAAAGGAGCAGGAATTGCAATGATCCTAGTTTCACTTACTGGAGATTGGATTCATATAGCAAAAAGATTGGATTTTGTAATTACTACTAACATCTCAAAGTAAGAAGCTTGCATTTGTGGTTTAAAAGTTCTTATTACCATAGAAATTAGAAGAGTTGAGGTTTTGGGTGATTCAAAGCTAGTTATCTCATATGTGAATAAAGAGTAGGAAGTTAGAGAAGAAAAATTCAAGCCTTATTTAGATTACATTAAGAATCTCAAGAAGTACTTTAATGAGGTGGTGTTTGTCCATTTCACAAGAAAGAATAATCAAATTACTAATGCTTTGGCAACTTTAGCATTTGTTTGAGATAATCCAAAAGGTTTATTAGTGAGATCAATGATCTTAATGAAGGCTAGAGTTCTATATTTTTAAAACACTTAGGTTCTAATTGTACAAGAAGAGAAGAAAGTCCAGTATTTAAACATTTTGAGATTAATTAAGTGTGGAGAGTTTCTAGAAAATGCTAATAAGGAATATATATTATTGTTGAGATCTCTTAGAAAAAGAATTTTCATTTTCAATAGGGTTCTATTCAAGAGGGATAAGGCTATACATCTAAAATGTATTTTAGAAAAAGAAGCTAAATAGATTAAGCGAGATGTGCATGTAGAAGTGTATGAACCTCAAATGAATGGTAAAGAGTTAGCAAGAAAGATTATAAGATATGGATACTATTGGCTAACAATAGAGCAGATTGTATCCAATTTGTTAGAAGTTGTCATGAATGTTAATTGCATGGAAATGTTTCTAATATTCCACCTTCAATGCTCCAGACTCTTACTTCTCTGTAGCCATTTTTAGTATAGGGAATAGACATAATAGGAACAATTGCTCCACTAGCTTTTATTGGGCATGAGTTTATAGTTATTATAATTGATTATTTCTTAAAATGGGTAAAAGTTGAGTCCTTTAAAAAGCTTAGGCAAAATATATGGTTAGATTTATTGAGAAAAATTTGATTGTAGATATGGTGTGCCTCATCACATTGTAACTTTATAATGGTGTGCAGTTTCAAGTATAAGTTAGGGATTGTTTACAAAGGTATACGATTGAACATCATAACCCGTCTCCATATCGACCTCATGCAAATGGTGCGATTAAAGCAACTAATAAGAGCATAAAACAAATTCTCAATAAAATAGTCAAAACTTACATAGATTGGTTAAATCAGTTGCCATATACTTTATAAAGGTACATAATTACAACTATAATAGCTATAGGTGCAACACCTTATTCTTTAGTGTATAGTATGGAAGTAGTGTTACTAATAGAGGTTGAGTTTAGTCACTAAGGATAATATTAAAAGCATATATTTCTAGAAGCTGAATGGGTAAGATCTAGATATAAAGAGTTGATTATGTTATATGCGAAATGACATAGAGCAGCATTCAACATGCAACTGTATCGAAGAAGAATTGCTAATACTTTTAATAAAAAAAGTCAAAGTCATTAAGATTCAGGAATGTGATTTGGTTCTAAAACAACCAAGATCAATTTTGTTTGATCTTATAGGGAAGTTCAAGCTAAATTGGGGAGGGTCCTTACCTTGTAACAAAAATACATTTGAAAGGTGAAATCAAGTTATGAATTTGGACAAATTGAAAAAGTACTTCATCTAGTCTCCAAGTAAAGTATTAAATAAAAAATGAATAAAAATAAAAATCCTTGCTAAGTTAAAAACCCGAAAGGGTAGCTTCAGTAAAAGTTAGAGCTTTTTGCTAATAAAAAAACCCAATAGGGGTGACTTAGGCAAAAATTAGGGAAAAATAAAAAATGAAAATAATTCATGCCAAGATGAAAACTTAAAAAGGGCTTCTTAGGCAAAAGTGAGGGATTTTTTAGAGTAATGTTAACTAGAAAACTCGAAAGAGCTAGTTAACATTATTAGAAATTCTCAGTGCTAATTAAATTGTTCTTTGAGAAATTCTATATCATTTATCCTTTTTATGGTTAAGAATGAGTGCCTTTAAGTTGATAATTCTTGGGTGTATGCATTTTTATCATTACTCTATGCATTGAAATGTGTAAGTGAAATTATGATGTTTGTTTTACAAGTAATAAACATAGCTCAAAATTTATTTCTCTCCTTGTACTTTTTTTTTCAAAAGCCAAATTGGATTCATTTCATTTCTTTTCATATAACAAAGTTCATATAATAAAAGCTTGCATCTTAAATAAAAGCTTTCTAAAGCTTCAAGCTAAACCTAACCCCTTTGAGCTACCTTTACCACTTCCACTTGCCTCATTATGACCTTTTAACCAATTTGTATAGTTTTGAGTGGTTGAGAAGTCTTAATTTCTATGAATGTGGTGTATCATGACTCTTCAAGGCTATGACCAAGTGATTGCTTAAATAAAAGACTTATTGAGTGCATTAAGATTTGAGAGATAAGGTATATAAGTAGGATATTATTTTAGTACTAGTAGTCTTATGATCCTTTAAGAATAATAAAAAGAGCATTATCTCAACCCTACAAGAGCAATATAAGTGTGAAAACTCCTTGAGCATACATCAGTAAAGTTCCACTAAAGGCTAACCCATTGAATATCCTTCTCACCTAAAATATACATCCAAGCCACCCATTCTTCTTTCTTTTAAACCTCACTAAAATTTTCATTCTAAAAAAGTGATTAGGCCTATAATTTATTGTAAAATCAAGGGGCATCACTACTTCAACTTCTCCATAGGCTAAACTTATTAAAACATAGACACAAAATTGCATTAAAGTTGAGTAAAGTGTAAATCCATCTATCTGAGGGAACATTGACTATTAGACCTTTAAATCTGACTATTCATTCCTCTTAAAATGGTTATTCAAGTGGAAAATCCAGCTATTTAGGTATAAATCTAGCTATTCATCTTTGATGCATAAAAATCAAACTTTACTTGCAAAACCAATTCCCTTCCACCAAACTAACCATTCTTTTTATCCTTAACCTTGTCCAAACCATTTAAAGTCTTTGCTAAAACCACCAAAGCAACCAATTTTGGTGTCAAATTTATCTCAAAATTAATGTCACTCAAAATAGGCAATACCCTTTATCCATAAGCCCTAATATCCTTTTGTCACATTTAATGAGATAGTAGTAGAGGATAATGCTTCCAATGATAGAAAATCAAATTGTAAGAACTAGGATTAGATTAAAGATAAGTGGATCATAACACCACTAAAAGAGATGAAATTACCCAAAATAATACAACCATTAGCTTCACTCTTGCTTATACTAAAGAGGTAGCCCATGGCATATACAACTATTGAGTCTAAATTTGCCATGGCAATATCTTATTGAGGGTATATCTTCACACCTAAAATTGCTAAAAATTCTTTAAAAGTGGGGCCTAGCTCCATTTCTCTAAAGCAAAGCACATGGAGAGTGGGATCCCAAAAGGTGAGAACACTATGTGGGAAACTACAGTTAAGCTTTAGGTTTAAAAAGAACATGAGGTGATAGAGGTTGTATCTCTTGAGGTGTAACTTATTCATTTGTGAGAGAGTTAATAAAACTTTCAATAAGAGATTTGGTGTTTTTAATGCTTATTATGGGTAAAAAATAAAAGAGTTTGAAGAGACTACAAATATAGAGAATGCTAGGGGCAAATGGATGAATGTCTTCTACTTATCAATAAGCACGCATTTAGAGTCAAAATAAAACCATAGGGTTACCTTTTACTTGTTGGGTAAAGCTCCAATATCTTTGGTTAATAACCAATGTGGGGACCAAAAGATAAGGATCAATTTTATTGGTTGAATGGAGATTATATGGAGACTATAAAATGATTTGGATCTTATCCACACCCATGTCTCTACTAATGACTAAATTGCAACATTTTTAAATAATTTTCTTCATTTTTTAAATCCTTATTAAACCTAAATTCTTGTTCATTACCTTTTACCATGCATATTTTTACCTATATTAAGGGTTTTGTTATTAAATTTTGAGGAAAATTTATCATCTCAAAGATAAATGGAAAGTGAATTTAACATGATTTTTTAAATATATTTTACAAGTTCAACAAGTTCATAATAACGTTCTTAAACACAATAAGTATAAGTAGTGAAATCAAGATAACATGTTTGTAGTGATAGCCAAAAATCTCAGCATATGCATAAAGATAGAGAAGTTAGAGACATTTGAGGGATAAGTGGAACACAGAGCAAAGGGCAAGAGTCTATTTAGTGCTATAACACCTAGTTGCTTCTTAAAGTCATGAATCTCTTACTCATATTCAATCATCCATTATTTCTTTCATATATTCTTGGAAAAAAGATCTTGCAGTTGAGACACAATGAGGATTAGAGTGTGCATAAACTAACATATTCATATTTATACATGCATACATGAATTAACATTCATATACACATGTTCAAACATGTATAATATTAATGCATACATGCATTGATATTGACACATTCATGCATTGATAGTCATGCATATATGTTCATATTTATACATGCATTTATGCTTTAATGTTTGATCATTCATATGCATATTCATTTTTATACATATATTTGTATATACCAAAGCTTTTTTGTTAACTCTGCATATAAGATTCTTTGCACTATAAAGTCCCTGCATTAATTTCTCTACTATTGACCTTTTAACCTACATTAATGTAATTATGATTGTTATTATTTTTCTTAATCATTAAAAATTATCAAGATGAAGTTTCAAGTCCCATGTGAGTGATCTTAATAACTGTGAATTCAACAAGTTAACAATCTAAAGTAGGAAGCTCCATATGAATCTTCGTCTTATGAGTGAGATTAAGAATTAGGAACTCCCACTTCACCTCATGGGAGAAGTACCTAGGAATAACATTGATGCTATAATGATAAAATGTAGCCTTACCCTAAGTACTAGAAACCTTATGACCTCTCTTGAAAACTTACAAAATTGAATAAAAAACATAAAGTAAAAGAAAAGATAAAATAAAATAATAAAGAATACCTTAGAGGTAGTCAAGTGTATCTCAAATTGTATTGTGCTTGGTCTAACAGGGTATACATTATTAGGAACGATATGCAATAATCATGTTTAAATAAAGTTAATATAGGCATGCTCCTTAAAAGGCTCTAAGAACATGTCACTTGCTCCTTGACTTGGCAATAGTCATGGTGGATGGCAGAAGGTAAGGAACACACTAACTAGCAAGGTTAAGCCACTAATGCTAGACTTGCTCTCTAAGGAACTAGCTCCTAAAAAAGGACAATCGAGCATGACACATCTTCTACATAAAGTGCTAAAGAGTGCTTATATCAACATTGAATGGATCAAGATGTAGCTGTCAAATAATAAAGTTAAATAAATAAAGATAAGCATACTAACTAAACTTTTCTTTCTTTATAGGAACTTACATCATAAGAATGTAAGTTGTTTAGGCAATTTCAATGCCATGATAAGTCTTTAAAACTCCCTCTATGAGCACTCAAATAGCAAGCTCTTTGAGGAATGCCTCGAACATCATTATTATCATTACTCATATGAGACAAAGGAAATATCCCATACTCAAATGCCCATATCTGCACAAAATAAAAAGGGGAAGTTAGATATGTTAATAAAGAATTAGAAAAGATTAGAATAGTAAAAGAAATAAAGATTTTACCTTTAAAGCTCTCTAGAAATTATTAAGATAAGTATGACCTTTGCAGACTTTGTCTAAGCTACCATAAAGGTGTGCGAGAGCAACACTAGCCTAATTGTAGCTACTAACTACATTAAAGTCATAAAAAACATTCATAAAGCTTAAATCTACACTACTCTTGATGTTGTAGAAGACACATGAGCCAAGAAGAAAGAGTAGAAAATAATGAGCACATTGGTGTACCTCAATAGCATCAGAGGGGATCCAATCCTAATAAGCAACATATAATCTAGAGTATCGAATCAACATACCACCCTCATATCTTAGAGAAGCAAAAGGTTGAGCAAGTAATAAGATGAAATTCAGTAAAAGGCAAGCTAGTAATTAAGTGATGTATATCTTACTCTCACCATCAAGGTGGGGAGAGTACAAATAAGAGTCAAAGGGCACCATGACTTCAAAAAATGGCAACCTAGTAATAAGATTAAAGTCAATGGGTCGAGGATAATCTTATTAAAGTTGAAGTGGAAGGTGTGTGTGGTGTTCTGCCACCTCTCAATTAGTGTATAAAGTTTTAGTAAATTACTAGTCTAATGGGATTCAAAGGGGAGGATGGATAAGAAGTCATTAAAACTTATCATAAAGATCCTAGCTCAAACAGCATCATGAAGCTCCTTGTACCATGCATGCACTTGCCTAAGGTTTCCATCATCTTTTATCAGTACAACTTTGTCTATATGAAATACCAAAACACCTAGAAGTCAAACCCTAGTCACCCTTTACCAATAAAGGCCCAAATTCATTAGAAAAATGATAAATAACCTATTTTGGGTGATGAATAACTAGTTTGGCTGTTCATTTTGCAAATCCAACTATTCATGTTTAAAACCATACAAAAAACATAAGAAAAATTTGGTTTTTCATAGGGCATATCCGGTTCATCATGTGCCTAGACTATATGTTCATCATTTATGGCAAAAGAATTCATTGAAATTCATAAAAATACAACCTAAACACATTATAAACATCAAATATAACCTAAAACAAGATCCCAGGTGCATGGGTACTTCAAATTTCAAAGGAATTACAAAAAAAATTAATCGAATTTAAGAAAATATGATGGATGAGATCATAGAGCAATGGAGGAGCTTCTCTTTGTAGTAGTTTGATGAAAGGAAGATGTAATCCTCTTAGTTTATATGATAAAAGGAGCACTGAAGTACGCCCAGATGTTATTGGAATCCTATATTGAGCCATCTAAAGTTACAAAGTTTTTAAAGAGTTTTTGGATACATTTTTTGAATAAAATAAAAAACATAAGGATATATGGATATATAAAGGGAAGTTAGCAAGCAAAATTATAACAAAAGCCCTTTAAAGTGCAAAATGGTCCTTGCACAAGCAAAATTTCACAGGTAATTACCTTTCCTTTTTGTTGCATATTTTCATCATATTTATATATATTTAAAAAAATTAAAATCCTTAGTGGATTTCTTTATGGATTTTTTTAAATAAAAAAAAAACCAATCATGTTTTAAGTTATAGTCTGTTTTTAACTGACATTTTTCAAGAAAAACTTATTTGTTAAAAAAAATCAAAAATTCAAATACTAGTGTTTGTTTTAAAAAATAAAATTTCAAAACATCAAATATGAACTTTGATAAGTTCATTTTTTAGTCCTGACTGAATCAATTTCAATTTTAAATTCAACCTTAATTGTAATTTCAAATATAGGTTTGAGGACTCATGAGATAGGGCACTTAAGGATTTGTGGATCAACCTTAATTTCAATTTGAATTACTAATGTGGGTTTAAGGACTCATGAGTTTGGGCACTCAAGGATATATGGATCTACCTCAATTTTAATGTCAATTTCAAATGTGGATTTTAGGACTCACGAATTAGGGAACTTAAGATTGTAGATCCACTTTAATTTTAATTTCAAATATGGGTTTGAGGACTCACAAGTCAAGGCACTTAAGGATATGTAGATCCACCTTAATTTCAATTTCAAATATGGGTTTAAGGACTCATGAGTCTAGGCACTTAAGGATCTATAGATCCACCTCAATTTCAATTTAAAATGTGGATTTAAGGACTCATAAGTCAGGGTACTCAAGGCTATGTAGATTCATCTCAATTTTAATTTCAATTTCAAATATGGGTTCAAGGACTCACAAGTCCATGCACTCAAGGATCAATAGATCCACTTTAATTTCAATTTCAAATGTAGGTTTAAGGACTCATGAATATGTGCACTCAATGATTTATAGATCTACATGTCAATTTCAATACTAACATATATCTTCAATCAATATGTTAATTTTAATACTAACATGTGTGTTCAAGTTTGAGTTCACACAAAACAAAGGTTACAAATGAGCAGAAATGAACTTAAGTATGATCTTTAAACTCTAGAGTTATTTTATGCTTTGTTAAAATTTATGTGTGATGAACATGACATTCAAATTAGAAATATTTTATCAAATGTTTTAGTAAGAACACATAAATTTATTTATAGCAGGGGTAAACTGTTGGGGTCATTTTTAAAACTCTAATAGTTGATGATGAAATAGCTAAAATGTTTCATTATACAATTAGTTTAATGAAGATAATTAATATTCAAGCCATTTCAAAAGCAATAAGACTGCTAAAACCTTACTCGATCACTAATTACACCATTTTAAAACCAAAACAAACCCTGATCAAACCTTGAGAAAGAAGTTTGAGAAGAATAATGAGAGAGAAGTATACCATAGTCGTGTCTTCTAAACTAATAAGTATAGTCCTAAGTAAGGGCTATTTATAATTTGTTTTTTTTTTTGTAGATTTCAATCTCATCTTAAATCTTGAAGCTAGGGCTTAAACTCTGGAAGCCCTGAGAATAAAAGTCAAACTTTGGTCAACATAACTTTTAAGTGATCAAAATGAGCTCTTAGATTTGAATTTTAGTTTGAAACTGTCTTTTAAAATTCTAGTATGTCAATGGGTCCCATTTGATAAAAAGTCAAATTTTAGCATTTGGTGGTAAAACCGAGCCTTACAACTATCCATCACACCCATCCTTATCCAAAAAAGGAATACTAGTAAAAAAAAGGTGGTTCCCAAGTTTAGAATATTTTGAATTTGGAATATACTAGGACAAGTGTTAAGCTTGTAGAGGAAGGGGATATACTATTACATATTAACCTTGAAAAGTGTCACTTATTTGCACTAATTGCCACTACCTTTGTTTGCCTATAAATAAAAGCTTTAAGGAAGGCTTGGGTGGGGGGGGGGGGGGGGAGGGGGGCTTTTTACCACTTCTAATAAGAAAGAAAATTCTAGCACCAAAACCTAAAAAGGTTTAGTAAATTCTTTTTTAAAAAAAGCCTTTAGAAATTAGGGAAAATTAGAAATATCAAGGCAAAAATAACGCCAAAATTGTTTTAGCCCTAATTTCTCTTTATTTTCTTCTTAATTCCTTTTAAAACATCAAATTCAAAAACTCAAAATCATAAATAAGCTCTTATAAATTCATTCATCTCAAAATCAAAACCGAAATCAAACTCTACATTCAAACTCATGAAAAATCGTACTTGTCCCTTTAACTTCAATCTCAATTCTCTTTAATGAATTGTTGTTCTTTTAGTGAGTTCTTGCCTAAATTTTGAGGCTAAAAACTTTTAAGAACATTGATGTGTTATGATCTGTAAGTGCACGGAATTGTACAGGTAGTAAATAAAAAGATATCGTTCTTACGGAGATAGTCTTAATTACGAAGCTACTTGTAATATTTTGCTTGTCTAGACTACCAATAATTTTAATGAGTAATAAATTAAATTAAATCTAAAAAACTATAAAATTTTGTTAATAATTCTATATAATTAAAGACAATAAGGTTTAATTCCCCTAGCTCAATTTATTATAAATTGATAGTAAATTCTTGTTTATTATGAATAACATTTCATTTCCAAAGCGTCCTTAATATTGTGATGTCTCTCTTAAGTACTCTAACAATTAACCAATTATGCCAATTACTTAATTTTATAGCTCTTACTAACATGATTTACCAGACATAACTAATTCATACAAGCAATCTTCTATGGAATATTAATATTGAAATATCTCTCGACTATGTCAATTTGAATTAATAAATTATTTTTGCTTTTCTCACTAGAGTCAATCTCTCAATATAATTTTAGTGTCTAAATCAATTAAAAGGGTGATAGGGCTAATGATAAGCATTAAGTCCAATAACTCTCATGAAATGCATATTTTCTTTTATTTATAATTTAATTGATTAAGTTCATATTGAGTCGATTTCATTAAAATCCTAACTAACCTACTTAGTTACTCATAGAAATTAAAGAAGAACAATAAAATATAAAGAATGATAACATATTCATACTTAAATAAAAATCATGAGCAAGAGAATAGTAGAAGAAGAACTCTTTTTATTCAGCTTCCTTAATAGTGTTCTTAAGTCTTAGTCCTTATTCTTCATTCTAATAGCTTGAGTTAAAAACTAAAAATTAAAATCTAAAGAAAACTTGAAAGATTAATAATTCTTGCATATAGAAAAAAATAGAGTGCTATTCTTTAAATTAGCAACCTCTCCTCTCCTCCTTTCTTAAAAAATAAAACTGTCCTTTTATATTATTCTCCAAAAAAACCCTAAAAAGAACTTTCCAAAATTAGTAGCTCCTAGGGACATGGTCGTGTGTCCAATTGACATGGCTATGTCGCATGCTTCTTACTCAAAATTCATCCTCTCTAACATAGCTATGTCAAATTCTATCTTTGTAGACTTAAAAATTTTGTAATAAGGCACAGTTGTTTTGCCAAGTGGCATAGCTATGTCATTATTTTGACCTTCAATTCTTGATTTTTTTTGCCTTTTTTATTAGATAAATTAGCTCCTAGATTTATGTCTTCATTACTTTTATCTAAAACTAGTCCTTATAAAGATAGAACCTAAAAAATCAATGTAAAAAGTATAATTCTAAACTAAAAATGCATAAATTGAAAAATTCATTACTATTCTAACTTCTAATGCATTATATTCCTAATTTATGCTTCTAAAATAATAAAAACCTATGATTATAATAATGAAATGCAACTATTTAGTGCTCAAAATCTATCATTTATAGTACTTATTAACTCTCCCACACTTGAGCTTTTGCTTGTCCTTAAGCAATTCCTATTCATTTAATAACTGAAAATTATTAGCTAGCTTTACTTGAATAACCACTTTAATCTCCCATTAATACCAAAATTAATAATTCATAAAATAAAACAATAACACAAGGTTAAAGATATAAAAGTTATCATATGAAGAGCAAACTTTCTCATTGAATTCATGAAAATAAATTATTAATTTTGAAGAATAATGAAAGTAAGGAAAGATCATTCTAGCTTTTAGTTAGTCACATTCTCACATGCAAAGTTCCTTTTTATGTTTTTATTTAATTGCTTATAAAGGTTTCCCAATTATAATGAATCCCTACCTTTGTCACATTACTTAATGTGGACACTTTTAAAGGGTCCTTTGGATACTCATACTTTTATTAGAGCATTGGAGTATATAGAGCTTATGCAAATATGATACACTTTAAAGTATGCTCTAAGCAATTTATTGAGTGAGTGCGTTTTATGCTCCATCTCACTTTATTATTTTCATTATTTCTTATTTAAAAATTGGTTCCATGACATGTAAAAATCTACTAATATTAAATAGATTTTAATCTTTACTTACAATCATCTTTCTACAACATTAAGAATTTAAGTTCAATCATTCAATAAGAAAGTAAGCATTAAGTTCATTAAAGTTCAATATCCCTTAACCATAGTTTATTCTTCTAGCTTAACAAATTCAAATGAAGCATTAATCAATGATTATTGCACATTTTCAAGAAAGTTTCACACAATGAATCCAACTCTTCACATGAATGAGTTGTAAATTCTCATGTGTTATGTAAAATGAATCCTAAAAGTCTATATGCTAAAAAAATTCAAAAGTAAAAATAAAAACTAAAACACTAATAATGCATTAAATTCATGGTTCCCTTTTTATGCAACAAATCAAATGAAAATATTCAAAACATAAAAGAAATAATGAACATAACTAAAAGTATATAAAAGAAACTAACTCCCCTTTTTAGTGAGACAAATTTGTTAGAGGTGAAGGTGGAGCAACAATTCTTGCAGCCTTGATATATTTCCTTATCTTTTTTATTTAATGTGTTTGATACCTAACAGCTCTCTCAAATTTTAGATGTGCCTCAAACAAAGTTGCATTAATACTTAGCTCCATTCTTTCTAAACGATCATGGAATTCTTGCCAAATAAAGGTCTCTTCCTCCTTTTTTTTTCACTTAACCCCTTCCTCATTGGTACTTACTTCCTCACTCTCTTCATCCCTTCTTTTTCTTAATGCATGATGGTGCGATAAATAACAACTCCTAAAGTTTGACTTTTACAACATCCTCCACTCTGTCATGACTTCTACTTTAGTAAAAGCTTTAGCATTGAAGGTTCTTAATTCATACCTTCTAAAACCATATGTGTTCAAATCTCTACTTGTAAAGTACAAAGCCAATCCTGTTATTATATGTCCAATTAAAATAGTCACCCTCCTCGATTGCACTATATAACGCAATGTTTGGAAAACGAAATGTATATTGAAAATTTGAGTGTTTGAATATAAGAACCATAATATGAATAATTCATCTATAGTCACCCTAGAGCTATCTTGCCTTCCAAAATGTTATATGTTATGAATTTATGCATCATTAATAAGGAATGATCTTTAATAAATTCATTAGGCATAACTTCTCCTTCACCAAAAGTTTCATTGTTAGTAATAACTTTCCAAAATCCTTTAGCACTAAAATAATTAAAAGGATCAATATATCCTACCTTAAGAAACCTAAATATTTCAAACATAACTACATGATCAAATCTATATTCCTTACCAAAGAATTTGCATGAGCAAATTTGCTCCTTTTCATAAATGAGTTTTAATGTAGTGTAGAATTCAAATGTAAGTTCATAAAAAGTATCATATTTTAAAGTAAAAAATCCTGTCTATCCTAATTGATCATGCCATGATTGTATATCTTCGAGTTGGCGCACACACATCATAGAATAAGTAAATAGAGATTCATCAAAACACAAATAAATGAAATAAAAAGAAAAGAAAATGGGGACAATGATTAAGGATTACAACCTTAAAAGAAAAGCCTATTCTAATAAATACATCCAAAATAAGAAAATAAAATGGGAAATTGAGATTAAGGATTACATTGCCTTGTAAATTTCCTATTCTATTAATTATGTCAAAATGGAAAATAAAAGAGAAATTCTATCCTAATAATCTTGCAAAAAAAGGTTAGCTTTTATGCACATGCAAGCACACATCACATTTAAGGCAATTTTATACATTATATTTATAATTGAAATAACAAAGGATAATTAAACAAATAAACAAATAAGGACACTAATGAGTATAAAAAATGCAAGAGTTGAAAATTTGGGTATTTTGGCATAAAATCACCATTTTTATTATAGAAATGAAATAAATAAAATAGTAAAAGTGTGCAAATAAAGTAATAAGAAAAATGATAAAAATAATACTTCCACCATAATATATTAACTTTAAGATAAAAATAGTAAATTTATCAAAAGAGGAAATGGAGTAATAAAAATATAAACAAAATCAGGGAAAATAATAAAAATACTATTTCACCATAAAAATATTATCTTTATGATAAAAAATAGTAAATTTATCAAGAAAAAGCATAAAAATAGCTAGAAAGTGATAAAGAATACAATAAATGTAATAAAAATGATAAAAATGTAGAATTTAAATAATAAAAATGATAAGAATGTCAATTTTACCATAAAAATACTAAATGTATGATAAAAATGACAAATTTATCAACAAAAGACATGAAAATAGCATAAATAATAAAAATAGTAAAAATGCAAATAAAAATAATATAGTGCGAGTGCAGAACTAAAATAATGAAAGAGGTAAAGATGTCATTTTCATCATAAAACATTACCTTTATGATAAAAATGTCAAATTTACCATGAAAGACATAAAATCAACAAAAATAGAAAAAAGAGAATAAAAATAATAAAAATAGAGAAAATATAGTAAAAATACAAAATGAAATATAAAAATGATAAAAGTGTCATTTCTACCATAAAAACATTGACTTATGGAAAAATGGCAAATTTATTAATAAAAGGCAATAAAATACCAAAAATTGTAAAAATGTAATAAATATAATAAAAATAAATAAAAGTGCAGGAAATGAAATAAAAATACATAATAAAATAATAAAAATGATAAAGGTGTCATTTTTACCAAAAAAAACATCAATTTTATGTTAAAGATGACACGTTTACCAAAAACAAAAGGCATAAAATAAATAAAAATAATAAAAATACAAATAAAAATAAAAAAAAATACAGAATTAAAATAAATATGCAAATAAAATGATTAATATGATAAAAATGTTATTTTCACTATAGAAATGTAGATTTTATGATAAAAATAATAAATTTATCAAAAAAGGCAATAAAAATAACATAAATAATAAGAATGCAAATAATATAATAAAAACGATAAAAATATTATTTTCATCATAAAAATGTGGATTTTATGATAAAAGTAATGAATTTATCAAGAAAGAAAATAAAGAGGATGAAAAAATTAATAAAAATGCAACAATAACAATAAAAATGTTAACTTTACACCAAAATACCCATTTTCCATATGTAAAGAAAAATGATGCAAAAATGATGGAAAATGCAAAAATGAATGCAAACACTCCCGAATTGACCCGAACTACCCACTCTGTTTGCATATCTTATTCTCAATCTTTAAATCACCACAAAATAAAATAATAAAAATAAAATTTGAAAATGAAAAAAAAAAGCAAGAAATGAGTAGGAGAATAAGAAGATGATATGATACGAAAAGTTTTAACTAAAAATAATTAGGAGATCCTTAGAGGAACTAGGCAATTACCCTTGAAGCGTGCTTTGACTTAGTTAGGGTTTGGTTTGGATTTAGGATTTGCCTAAAGAAAAATGATTTTTTTGGATTTACCAAGAGAGAAGTGATTTTATTGGTTGAAGGTGTATAGAATGGGAGTCTTAAGTCTTAAATTTTGCAAAGTTTTAGTATATTTTTTGTCCTCCCCCCTTCCCAAAAAAATTAGGATTAGGGCGCGCGAGCGTGGTTACACACCTAAGGCACATAAGCATACTCTCCATCGAGCTTATGGACATTTTTAGGTGTTTTAGGGCTTAAGTGTGTGTTTTGGGCATTTTTGGGTATTTTTGGCTTTTCAACTAGTTTAAGCACACTCAGGAAGATTTCTAAATAAAATTTCCCTTTATTAAGATCTTTGAGGAAACTGTCAAATTTGGGTATCAATAGTTGCCCCTTACTTCATGTGCATTAATCAAGCTGACGCTTGTCAATGCACAGGAATCAAATTTTAAAAATAAATAAGATGTAAAACTTTCATAAAAGTTCTATGTAACCTTTACCAAGCTGCAAAGTGAGTGTGTTGTGACCTTTTCTATGCCATAAGCGAGGGTGCCATGACCTTTTCTAAGCCATAAGTGAAGGGTGCTGTGTATCCTTTACCAAGCTATAAGTAAAGGGTGTCATGTAATTTTTACTAAGTTACAAGCAAAGTAAGCCCAAATAAAGCTAGAAAAAATGAACCACCCAAATTAGGTTTAGCCAAAATTAAGGCTAACAAGTATGCCTGTGTGCTATGTATTTTTAAAAATTATTAGCCCAAATGAGGCTAAAAAATAAACCCAAAATAGGTTTAGCCAAAACTAGGCTAAAAAATGTTTTTTGTGTGTTGTGCATTTTTAAAAATTGAGCCAAAATCAGGCTAAAAAAATGAACCCAAATTAGGCTAAAAAAAAATCAAGCTAACAAGTGTATTTGTGTGTTATTTATTTTCAAAATAATGAGCCCAAATGAGGCTAAAAAAATAAACCCAAATTAAGCATAGCTAAAATCAAGCTAAAAAGTGTGCTTATGTGTTGTGTATTTTCAATATTATGAGCCTATATGAGGCTAAAAAACATGAAGCCAAATTAGGTTCAGCCAAAATTTTCCTAAAATTATATTTATTTATGTTTTTTCGAAGTTATGATACATGTAAAACCAAAATGCTATAATGCAATTTTGATTTTTAAACTATGATACATGAAAGATTGTTCATGCTTCAGAGGTTTACTCGTACTGGGGGGGTGTGTTAATGATCTTAGGTGACCTTGGCTGTGGTAGCCTTATCTTTCTATAGCTTATGTTATTTCTTTAAGATTCAAATGGTAACTCTTTGTCAAGAACGTTGTTACCAAGTAGAAAGTGAGAATCCCAAATGACTTGAAGAGGATTTCTCAAAAGGAGATCACCGGGGACTGTGATGAGTAAGATAGCTCTTGTCACTAAAACATTCCTTTGTTAGGCATGAATGCTTGATCATATACTCACTATTATTATTATTATTATTATTACTACTACTACTGCTACTACTGTTAATATTATTATTATTATTATTATTATTATTATTATTATTATTATTTTATGGGGCTTTTTCTCTTTTTAAGCATTCCTTACCTTTCCAAATACTATTTGGCATGACTACCATAAAAAAGACTTTTAGGTACTCTCTTTTTTGGAGCATTAGAGTATATGATTGCATTAGTTTCCCTTTTTAGGTATTCCCTGTCTTTCTAATATTACTTAGCATGAATTCTACTAAGGGATCCTTTGGATACTCTTACTGGGTTTCGTGATGGAAAATGTGGTGAAAAATATAAATTAATTCACTAAAACCCTAATTTGATCCATGTAATTTGAGCAAATTGATTGAGAGAGATTCCAAATGCTTACAAAGATGATCTTATGGCAAGATGGTTTAAAGGAAGAGAGAGGGTTCACTTTGGTGACCCTCTACCATGAGCTTTTTGTCTAGGTACTATTAGATAAAAGCACCACCAATTAAGCCACGCCCTCTACTAGTATCCACACAAATAAGGAATCCAAAATAGTATAGGTGTGCTAGTAGCTTTTTCTCTCTAAGACTCTTAGTTTTTATCTTTATATGTGTTTATTTCTTTTACAAAGAATTGGAGGAAGAAAGAGGAGAATAATAGGTTGATGAAACCCTAGAGATAGAGATGTATATATAAAAATCTCATCTAGGGTTTCTTAAACCACTTACTTACTACATTAGTTTTGGTAAGATTAGACTTCCTTTTCTATTTTATTTTCAATTCTAAATTAGAATTATATCATATTTATTTAAATAACTCTTACTTTAAATAAATTAGGAAATAAATAAACAAATAAATAAATATAAATATAAATATATATGGAATGGGAAAAATCCCATTTTATCTTTTTCTTAAGATTTAAGAATGTAAGGCTTATGTGAAGAGTCAAATTTTAGATAAATTAGCACCCAAATTTGACAAGTGCCTTTTTATGAGATATCCTAAAGAAGCCAAAGGATATTAGTTTTATAATGCTTTTAAGAATAAAGTGTTTGTTACTTGGGATAGTGTCTTTTTAGAAAAAGAATATATTTACAAAGGAACTAGTGGGAGTAAGGTATAACTTGAAGAAACTCAAGAACCACATAATAGCATTATACCACATATGGAACCTCAACTAGATCAATAAGAATCTACACCAATACCATAAAGTCCTAGAAGGTCTGGTAGGACATATTTAATCCTGAGAGATATGGATTTCTCATAATGAATAATAATGATGTAATGATTATGGATTAAAGTAAGCCCACAACCTACTAAAAGGCTATGGAAAGTCTAGAATCTAAGAAATGGTTAGAGGCCATAAAATAAAAAATGCAATCCATGTATGATAATCAAGTATGGACTTTGATTGATCCACTTAAAGGTTTAAAAGCTATTGGGTGCAAATGGGTTTTCAAAATAAAAACTGACATGGATGACAATGTGCATACCTTTAAAGTAAGATTGGTTGCAAACGATTTTAAGCAAACACATGGTATAGACTATGATGAAACCTTTTCACTAGTTTCTATGCTTTATTCTATTTGAATTCTTCTCACCACAGTTGTGTACTATAATTATGAGGTATGTCAAACGAATATCAAAATAGCTTTCCTTAATGGAAACCTAATTGAGGATGTGTATATGACACAATTAGAGGGTTTTGTTAATCCTATGACTTTTGGAAAGGTTTGTAAGCTTCATAGATCCATTTATGGATTGAAGCAAGCTTCTCAGAGTTGGAATCTTCATTTTGATGAAGCAGTCAAAGATTTTGGATTCATTAAGAATAAAGATGAACCTTATATTTACAAGAAGGTTAGTGGGAGCGCAATAGTTTTTTTTTTAATGCTATATGTTGATGACATATTACTCATTGGAAATGATATTCCTACTCTATAAAATGTTAAATCATGGTTAAGGAATTATTTCTCAATGAAAGACTTAGCTGAAGCTACCTATATTTTAAGCATTAAGATCTATAAAGATAGATCTAAGAGGCTTATTAGCCTAAGTCAGAGCAGTTACATTAATAAGGTATTGAATCAATTTAGTATGCAAAACTCTAAGAGAGGTTTCTTGCCAATGTCCTATGGCATTAGTCTTAGCAAGATTCAGTGTCCAATGACACAAGATGAGCGAGACCGCATGAGTAAAATGCCATATACTTATGCTATTGGATCCATAATGTATGCCATGTTATGCACTCGACCATATGCCTCATATGCTTTGAGCATAACGAGTACATACCAGTCAAACCCAAGTGAAAGTCACTAGATAGCAGTTAAGAATATCCTTAACTACTTGTGAAGGACTAGGGATGCATTTTTATTATATGGTGGGTAGGAAGATGAGCTAGTTATAAATGGTTACATAGATGCTACCTTCCAGTATGATAAAGATGACTTTCGATCATAGTCATGTTATATGTTTTGTTTAAATAGAGGTACAATGAGCTGGAGAAGTTCAAATTAAGAAATTGTTGCCAATTCTATAATAGAATTTGAGTACATAGCTGCCTCGGAGGCATCTAAGGAAGCTGTTTGGATTAAGAAGTTCATAATGGATTAGGAGTTATTCCTAATATATCAATTTAGTGGAATTTTATTATGAAAATAATGAAGCCATGGCACAAGCTAAGGAACCCAGATCATATCAATGATCCAATCATATACTCAAGTGTTATCATCTCATTAGAGAGATCATTGAGAGAGAAGATGTGAAGATATGTAGAGTACTAATAGATGACAATGTTGCTAATCCACTAACGAAGCCTCTTCCACACGCTAAACATGAGAGTCATACTACGTCAATGGGTATGAGATACAATGTTGATTGGGCCTAGTGCAAGTGGGAGATTGTTAATGATATGCCTTAAGCAAATTATGTAATGGCCATACTTTGACATTGTCATATTTCTATTTTAATAATAAAGAGGAATTTTTATTATTATTGGCTAATTATACTATTATCCTTAATTAGTTAATTCTACTAAGGTCATTAAGTACGTGACTTGATAGTAAAGCTCTTAGATGATAGTTGAATTCTAATCTAAATATCCATAGTTGATTTTTGTTATGGGAATAACAATGAATAAAGACTAGTATGAGGTTGACTAATGATTAAGTTTTACTGATAATGTATATGAGTTATTAAGCCAAACTCATGGGTACATATTTAGGAAAATAATGTACTAGATTGATCCATTATGAGAATACCATATGGATTATTGTCATAAGTAATTCTCATCACAGTAGTATGATTTAAGTCCTCTGACCTGAGATCACCATAGTTTCCTACATGATAAGTTTTGTATTTTGACACATCCCTACACCATACTTTAACCATATGGTAAAACAAGTTATGATTGGATATAGAATGAGTTGTGTGAGGAATATGAGTAGTTAAGATGAAAATTTTCCCTTAATTAAGAAAATATATATTGGGCACCTCAATGAGTTAAACTGAAGAGAAATGCATGGCCATGCTAGAATGATAAAGAGTTATCAGTGTTAATCTACTTAAGATTGAGAAACAATATAATTGAAAAATATAAGGATGGCATAATCCATGCTTTATTTTTAATTAGGATATCATGTGACAAAAGGAATATAATACATGTTGTGTATTAGGTTTTTTTGAATTATCAGCCTTCATATAACTTGGGTGGTTACAATGTCTTGCTAGAGACCAATTATGACTTGTGGGCTAATATAGGAGTTTTAGGCCCATTACTAACATTGTATGAACCTATAGGGTTGTTCACTTAGAACAAGCCCAAAGCAGACTTAGGTTCATCAACCCAATAATTATCTCTATGTAAGATATATATATGTATATATATCTTACATAGAGATAATTATTGGGTTGATGAACCTATATATATATATATATATATATATATATATATATATATATATATATGTTAGTATACTAACATAAATATACATATGTATATTTATGTTAGTATTTATTTATTTCCTAATTTATTTAAGGTAAGAGTTATCTAAATAAATAAGAAAAGGATTCTAATTTGGAATTAAAATCAAAATAGAAAAAGAAGTTCAAACATACCAAAACTGTTTTGGTAAGTGGAGATGTATGAAACCCTAAAAAAGATGACTATAAATGCATCTCATTCTTTAGGGTTTAGGAAGAAGGTTAAGCCACCTTTTCTCCTTCTTCTTCCTACACTTCTTTTATGAAAAGAAAAGACATAGCCACCTTTTCTCCTTCTTCTTCCTACACTTCTTTTATGAAAATAAAAGACATAGAAAGAAAATGTGTTGTGAGACAATAAAGGTTCTAGAAAACCTACTTTACTTTGGATCATCTTATTCGTGTGGATACCGTAGAGGACATGATCTTTTAGTGACATCTTAATCTGATAAGAAGACATGAAAAGCTTGAGGTAGGGTGTCACCAGAGTGAACCTCCTCTCTTCCTTCCAACTATCTTTCCATTATATAATCTTGCTGAATGTGTGGAAACCCTCTCAATTAATCTAACTCAAATTACAAAGATCTGGGTTATAGGGTTTATGCTTAAAATTTTTATTTTTCATTGCGTTATGCATCATGAAACCCAAAACATATATTATAAAATCAATTTAATCAAATTACAAGAGGCTCTGATACTACTATTAGGTGTTGCGATGCAAAATGCAATGAGAAACAAAAATTAATTCATAAAAACCCTAATCTGGATCCATGTAATTCGAGTAAATTGATTGAGAGAGATTAAAAACACTCGCCAAGACATTGTTATGGTAAGATGGTAAGAAGGAAGAGAGGGGGTTCACTCTAGTGACACCCTTCCTTGAGCTTTTTGTGTAGGAATTGACAAATAAAATCATCGCCAATTAGGCCATTCCCTCTATCGGTATCCATACGAATAAGGAATCCAAAATAGTATAAGTGTGCTAGCACCTTTTTCTCTCTAAGACTCTTTTTAGTTTTTATCTCTCTATGTGTTTATTTCTTTCATAAAGAAGTAGAGGAAGAAGGAGGAGAATAATAGCTTGATGAAACCCTAGAGATAGAGATGTATATATAAACATCTCATCTAGGGTTTTTGAAACCACTTACTTACCAAAACAGTTTTGGTATAACTAGACTTCCTTTTTTATTTTAATTCCAATTCCAAATTAGAACTATTTAATATTTATTTAAGTAACTCTTACTTTAAATAAATTAAGAAATAGATAAAAATAAATATAAATACACACACACACACATATAGATGTATATATAGACATCTCATCTAGGGTTTCTTAAATAACTTACTTACCAAAACAGTTTTGGTAAGATTAGACTTCCTTTTCTATTTTAGTTCTAATTCTAAATTAGAATTATTTCATATTTATTTAAATAACTCTTACTTTAATTAAATTAGGAAATAGATAACAAAATATAAATATAAATACACACACACACATACATATATATGTGTGTGTGATATATATTCATTTATTTATTTTATTACTCCTTTAGAGAGATTATTATTGGGTTAATTAACCTAATCATGCTTTGGGCTTGTTATAAATATGTGACCCTATAGGTTCACATAATGTTAGTAGTAGGCCTAAAATTTCCATTTTAGCCCACAAGTCATAATTGGTCTCTAAGAAGATATTATAACTACCCAAGTTGTGTGAAGGTCGATAATCTGACGAAACCTAATCCACAGTGTGTATTCTAGTCCTTTTATCATGTGATATCTTGGTTGAACATAAGGCACAAAATATGTCATCCTTATATTATTCAATTATATTATTTTTTAATCTAAAGTAAACTAATATTAATAACTCTTTATTTGATATTGATAACTCTTCATCAATACATTCTAGCATGGCCATGCTTTTCTCTTCAGTCTAACTCTTCGAGGGGCCTATAGATATCTTATAATAATTAATGAGGGAAAAATTCCATCTTAATCACTCACATTCCTCATATAACTTATTCTATATCCACTCATAACCTATTTTACCAACTTATTAAAGATGATGTAGGGATGTGTCAAAATATAGAACTAATCATGTAGGAAACTATAGTGATTTTAGGTTAGAGGATTCCAATAATGCTATTGTGATGAGAATTGCCTATGACAATTATCCATGTAGTATTCTCATAGTGGGTCAATTTAGTACATCATTTCACTAAATATGTACCTATAAGTTTGACTTAATATCTATATACATGATTAGTAAAACATAATCATCAGTTAAACTCATGCTAGTCTGTATTCATTATTATTCCCACAACTATAATCGACTGGGGATATTTATATTAGAATTCAAGTATTACCTAAGAGTTTTACTATCAAGTCACATACTTAATGACCTTAGGTATAATTAACTAGTCAAGGATAATATTAGAATTAGCCAGTAATAATAAAAATGCCTCTTTATTAATAAAATAGAAATATGACAAAGTCAAAGTATGGCCATTACATAATTGACCTAGGGTATATCACTAACAACTCTTACTCACTTGAGCATTAGAGTGGATTGAGTTTAATCTTACATTCATACTAGTTTTAGGGGTTTATCATGGTAATTGCAAGCTACTTAAACATTACAACTCCCTATGATTACCTTTTGATGAACTCTCTTCCCTTTATATAGTCATCAAGCATTAGGTTGATTAGAGTTTGAAAATCCCAACTTAAAGTTACTAATCAAAGGTAGGAAATTTCAAAAGCATCATTAAGATAAGGTGACAACTACCAATGTCAACCGGTTGATCTTTGCTACGTGCTGCCCTCAGTGCTAATTCACTTTTAGGAGCACAAAAAGAAAATTTTGAAATGAAAATGAGTGCATGGATGCATGAATGCATGTGCATATTTGCTTTGAGATAAGGTGAGATAGAGTACTTCCTTAAGGATATGACATGTTTCCTTAAACATGCTCTATCTTTCTATTAGACCTATTCAATTTTTTATTTTGGGTTTATAGATTTTACACCTTGTATGAGGAGTATGTTGGAATAATGGTTGGATCTAGTCCTTCTAAGCTAGGGGATTTTCTTACAGGAGACGACTAATGCATGTTGGATGAGTCTAAAGCTTTTTAAGGAATGTCTTACTTTATGTTTTTTTTAATATATTTAACTTGGCTGTAGTTTTTTATAGATTGCCATTCCATTTTAAAGTCTCCAAAAGCACTTTTTTCATTCCCTTTCAAATTGTACAAAAGCATGTATACATGTAATGTCAATTGCACCTTATTATTATACTATGTATGCAAATGCCAATATGCATGAGATGATGGTAATAGAGAAAGAGAAATTACTTGGTCTTTCTCTAGTATGTTTAGGGATGCATGTATGCATATGATGTGGATGATTATGCTATGTGGCAAGACTTACACACAAGTGTGTGATTGTATAGAATGTTGGCGATCATGGTGTCTGATGAGGAGGCACACCTACTTTTGCATAATGTATGAAATGCTAATGCATGTATCGTATGAAGGTGAAAGCTATCATTTTATGGTATTTAAAGGAATGCATGTATGCAAATGATCAGATAACCAAAATGTGAAAGAAGATATATAAGTGTATATACAGGTAAGTGCATGAGCATAAAGTGCTAATAGTGCTTGCTATTTATTAAAGATGAAGATCACTTTATTTTTAATGGTGCAGCTGTATATGTTGAACGTGAATGAATAGATTGAGTGATAGGGGGAGAGATGTCATGTGTGTGTGCACATGTAAAGTACTAATAATTTTTTCCTCAAAATGAGGGAGATTACATTCTTTGTGTGTATGGGTAAATACATCTATGAATGGTGAATGGATAGATTGCGTGATAGGGGAGAGATGTCATGTGTGTGTGCACATGCAAAGTACTAATAATTTTTCCTCAAAATTAGGGAGATCACATTCTTTATGTGTATGAGTAAGTGCATCTATGAATGATGATTGTGTTACAATATGGAGGGAAGATGTCATCTTTCTTTGTTATGCATATGTGGATTCATGTAACACAAATGGTTGTTGGGATACCAAGAAGAAAATGGATTATATGTACATTTTTTGATGCGGTGCTAATGATTATACTTCAAGGTAAAGGATAAAATGACTCGCTTGCATGTAATGTGAATGGTTATGCCTTATGAGAATATGATGCCAGCTCACTTTCCTAAGCATGTGCATAGGCATGTGTGCATGCGTAAAATAGGGATATTCATGCTGTGGAATGAAACATTTATCTAGGAGCATATGCCCATAAGGCATTGGTTACTCTTTCACCTATTAGGTATATCAATGTGTATGCTTATGAAATGCTAGTCATTATGCTCGTGAAGGAGAAGTTCCATCATGTATGTAAGCATGTATGTAAGCATGCATGTGCATGCAATGTTATTGTGGATGTTGCATTCATGAAGTGTTAATGGTAATAGAGAGGACAATTGTCCATTTTTTGATGCATATAGACAAATTCAAGTGTGCATGAGATGCCAATAATTATTATGCATGCTAAAAGAAATATGACCATTTTTTTTTGTAGATGCATGCATGTATGAAATGTAAAAAATGATGAAATTTGGCATCATTTATCATCACACATATGCATGCAAGTGAATGACTATACTTTTTGAAGACAAGATGATTGCTTGTTTTCTTAAACTTGCACATGAATGTATTTAGTGACCACGATGTAAGATATAGTAGGACCTCACATATGGATGTGTTTTATGAGCATACTTGGAATGATGGCGACATTGCTATGTGAATAAAAGTAGCATTTTACTTGCACTCTTAAGGTTTGAATCATGAGTTGTATGCTCATACATAATGCAAATGGGTATATTGTATGATGAAGGTTAAGGCTAAATTTCAACTGGCCTTTTGTCTTTCCTCTTTTCTTTTCTAGGCTAAAGTAAGAGGAGATTATTTAAAAGGTTGGGTTGGAGCCCCTCTTTAGAGACAGTCAGCTGGTTAGCAATTCATGGCTTAAAGATATTAACATTAGTGTCAATAGAGAAAGGGCTAATGCACTTAAATTCAGAACTAGATATCATAATGATGGTGCTTTAAACTGATGGCCATTTAAAGGCTTAGAGTTTTAGGTGAATTGTTTGGTAGCTTGTTCATCACATGGGTGGCTCTTAGGAGTTTTGGCATAGATTTAAGAATATAAGCACATATGGATTTTATTAGGGGAGAATAGCATTTTAGGGTATGGTCTAGGTCTTTATTTTGACAAGGTTGATTTTAGAAGGAAACAAATTGAGAGATGGTTTAGAATTATTTAGGAAGATTGTTCAAAATTGGGGTTTAGGTTTAGGGTGGCTTTAGGTAGACATGTTTGGGCATTTTGGAATTTTTAAGTGACCATCAACAACATGTGATGGGTTCCTAGCTTATACCATTACATATGAGATTTAACATACCTCAAACAACATTGTAATTCAAAGAGCCTGTGGCAAGTATTGAGCATGCAATCTTTAAGTAAAAGTCTTTGAGTTTTTTGGATTTGAATTGGCATATGGTCGAAGCTCTCATCACCTTTTGATACAAACCCACTAGATGACCTGCTCTAGGAACTTGTTCAACATGAACCCAAACCCACGCTCTTAAGGAAAGTTCAAATCAAGTTCCAATTCAGACATAGAGAACCTTCACCTCATGTTTAGTTAGTCCAAACAACCAAAGCTATATCAAAACTTTAACCCTTTGAACAATAACAAATAAGAAACAAAGGTTATTAAAAATACACCATAATCTATTATCTGAAAGATAGATTGATAAGTCACAAAGGTTGTCATATGGTTAACCACTAAGTAACCAAAGAGAATCCTCTATAAATTTTATAATCATCCATGATTGCACACCCTCTAGGTTACATAAAATAAGGCCTTTATATAGGCTTAAAAAAACCCTAAAAAAACCTAATTAATATCCTAACTAAACAAGAAAACAAAATCCTTCTTAAATAAGAAAATATAATTCTACTTAAATAAGAAAATATAATCCTAGTTAAATTTGGAATTACTTATACATCACATTGTAACACACTTTTAAATATGATAATGGCCGAATTAACTTAATCCAAAAACATAAAAGTTGTAGCCCTTGTTTTTATCTTTCATCAACATCTTGAATCACTTCATTTGGATCTATATTTAGTGAGATACAACCCATTTACTGATGTATATTTAGTCTACCTAGTTTTATTCATGATCTAATAATTTTGTCATAATTTTAGCTCACGTATAAGGCCGAATTAACTTTAGATATCTTCATCAAAGTTGTAGATCTCTTTATTTTCTTTCAAAAACCTCCTTAATCATCTCAATTTGAGTTTTTTAGAGTGATTTATGGCCAAAATTCTAAAGTGTGCTACACAAAATATGAATTTATGCGAATTGCTCTTTTCTTGAATGAGTGTTGCCTTATTAGCATGAACAAATCTTAAAATCTTCCTCTTTGGAGCTAGGATCACATCACCTTTCAAAAGGACTAACTTAACCAAAGGTGTGCCAAATAGATTTTAAATTTTGCTACTTATACCTGCGTACCCTTGCAATCTAGTGATAAATCAAACAATGTCTCATTGTACTTGGGATGGCAAGTATTCATTCAAGCATATTCCTTTTATTCTAATTATTTTATTTCTTTTCCCTTTTTACTTAGGAAAATATTACTCCTTGTTGGGTAATTTAATATTTTTCTTCTCTTTTTTTTTTTACTTTTTTTTATTAAGGCTATAGCAAGAATTAACACTTGCAGTTTTAATGAGACACTAAGGAGGGCTAAGGCAACTAATAGATTAAGAAGAAACGATCAACAAAGGATATAACATTCCATTAAGATGTTTAATAATCAACATGAACATTTAATTCTACTCATACTACTAACAAAATAACAAAGAAAAAGATCATTATTCTAATCTAGCTATTACATTCTTTAATCTAGTTGCTTTAGTCCCATTCGTCCATGATATTCAAGAAGGCTAGGTTTCCTTGGTTCCCTTTTGCTTTCCCTTTTTATGATGATCAAACGTAAGGTTGAATAAGATATGTGAGGTTTGTAAAGTGGGTGGTTTGTCACCTCTTTGACATTCAGATGACTTAAGAGGGAAGATGCCTACCTTGGGAGAAAATTGTGGTATGATAGGATAGTTGGGTAAAGGGTTGGTTTTAATGTTGGGTTATTCTTATAGATCTTTGATTTTGCTAAAATTTATCAGATATTAGATTTTATCTTTTAAGATATAATAGTTATTGGTTGTTTAGCCTGGCATTTGGTGGAAGTAGTATTAGAGGTTAGGGTTGATGCATGCTGGTAGAGGATTGGGCAGAGGTCTTAGTTCAAAGGGTTTAAAAAGGCCTTTTTGTTGAAGTTCTTAAAGACTTTGGAGAGGGATTGGTCAAATTTTAAAAACTTTCTATGGCAATCAGCTATAAATAATTCTGGGGACTTTGGATGAATGCATTATGATCCATCAAATTCTGGTTACCCATTCTTTGACTCTTAGTTTTCCTAGGTTTAGGATGATGGGGTTGATTGGAATGCTCTTACGAGGGCTCATTCATGAACACAACGAATTGGTTGAAGCCTTTGATCACGATTTTAGTATGTTTCCTTCACTCAAACTTTAAATTGAGTGGTCTTGCACTTCATTTGAACCTTAAATTGAGTGATTTTATAGGATAATTCTTGAATCCCTATTGGCAATTCAGATTTCAAATGCACTAGTTAACTTAGGAAAGGAATGGAAAAGCCTTTTTTTAGAAAGCTCACAATTGCCTTTAATATCCCCAAGCATGCTCATGACCTCTTTCTTTTTGTTCACTTTAAGATTAGGAGTGTTAATTGCCCTATTGTCATTACTGCCTAAAAGAATTATCTCATCCATGGTACTTGGACTTTAGTGAAAAGTGTTCTTAACTTCAGTCTTAAGGATAGTCTTCATTTTAGCTCGAAGGATGTTGGTTAAGCCACCATCAACTATAAATTTTTTCACATGCTCTTCAAGTAGGTCATTAAGGTTTTGATTCCTAAAGTTTTTATCCATTTTGTTACTTAACTATTGCTAACTCTTGCTAAGGGGGTTTAAGAGATAGTGATGGTAAGAATAATAAGGTTAATGTAGTTACAATAAGATGCATGCATGAAATGTTATGCAAAATGGTAAGATTAGCATGAAGAGTAAAGATGTTGTGAATGCATACTACAAAAGGAAAAGATTAGTATTAATGCATGTGACCTTATTAAAAAAATGTACTTTAGTTGTACATAAGAAAAGAGAGAGGGTTAGTAAATAAGCTAGCAAGAAAAATGATGGATCATGAATGTATACCATTTTATAAGCTATTAAAATGATGTCGTGTGTGCAAAATATGTCCCTATAAAAGAATAGTGCAACTATATGTGCATGTCATGATGAATTCTATAAGACAAGTGGGTTAGCATGTATGCATAGTACGACAGTTGTAATTTAGCTAGCATAATGATGTAAGATGGCTATAAGAATATCATAGTTTAATTCATTATAAAATGTTCTCCTATATGTATGTATGTATGCATGGAAAAAAAAGGAAAGGAAATAAAATAAACAAATAAGGTTAGCATAAAAACCTATAAAATGAATAAACCAAACACAAGCAATCACTCCTTCCACCCTAATTACTTTATAAGGTAGAGAATTTTGTCCTAGGTGGGCTTTTGAGTCATAGTCATTAGGGGGCTATAGTTTTACTCTCAAACTAGGCTATTTCAATTCATAATGATCAAACTCAAGAAGCAAACTAGGGAGCATTACCCAAATGTACTCAAGGTAAACATATAATGACAATGAGAGGTGCAATTGTCGAGTCATAGATGTTAGTATAAATGTGCCCTAGTGCCATTTCTTATAATATAAATGACATTATAATTTTATCCCTATGGCAATATAATATCCATTTAGATAAAGTGTTTTTTTATTTGAGTGTTTACCCTTTAGCATAATGTTAAATGAGTTTATTATCAAGTGTTAATAATATGAGTGACAAATTGATTTAGTACATATGCTATAAAATGTCCATAGTCATTAGATTAATAAATAGGTTGTATTAATCAGTAAGCTATCACCTCTATCTATTTTCCTTGATATGTATGTGATATCAATAGTGGGAGGTAGTAAGTCTCATGCTACTTGATATGAGATATCATAATAGACATGCAGACACTAATATGATGGGTGGATCGAATAGTGATTTAAAATAAGTGATTGCGTGGAAATTCACTTTAGTTAACAATCATTGTCTTGGGCATAATGATGCATATGATCCTTTGACCTAAGGTGACACAATCATCCATATATAGTTGATTAGAGTTTGTTACCACTTACATATATGTGCTAGCCATGTATGGGTATATGGTGTGTGGTGGCTCTTATCAGTTCTATGTAAGGATGAGTGATTGCCAAGATGGAATTCATTACTTAGAGTGAACCAGGATAAGATCCTATGCTACCTAAGTTGTTCTTGATTATAAGTACTTATCTAGGTCAAACTTGACTTACCTGAAAAGTGTTTTGGTGTTAGAAAGTGGTTCTAGTAGAAGTTATGTTTTATTGTGAATTGAACTGAAGATGAGATTATATGATTGAGGCAATTAGAGTTTGACTGACCATGACTCTAGCTGATGTTGGGATCTTCAAATGAAGGGACATTAAGTGCATGGTAATTATGTTCTATGGTTCTTTTGAATCTATGGATAGCGTTCATTTCCAATTGGATAGTTGTGACATCTATGCTGGAGGTCACTCATGGCTTATGGAAACTAAATATGATTAATTTGGATTTTCATATTTAGCTTGGAAAGAGTTTCCAATAATATTAAGAGTTAATATTATTTATTTCCATTGCCATTTGGACTTGTACCTAGTAAGTCACACATATAAGAGTAGCATCGATAATGATATTTATTAATTTGATTATTAATTAAAGTGTTTAATTAGTTAATTAAATTAATTGAATTGGATTTTTGCTTGTGCAAGAATCTAGCATATCTCGAAATCTAATTCAAAGCTTAGGACTACTAAATATTAATTTGTACTTAATTTAATATGTGATATTAAGTTGAAAGGCCAAATTGATATTTACCAATAATACTACTTTGGATATAGACCATGAGATGGGCCTTATATATGCAGCTTAATGGATTATGCATGGACTTATTCAATTAGGTGTAGTATTAATATGGGCATTCTTTAAGCGTTGAATAAAACCCGTAAGACTAATTAATGGATGTTGTAGAGATGGGCTCATTTAAGAGTTAAATAAGCTTAAAGCCCACTTACTAAAGGAGGTGCCACATAAGCATGACCATGTGATGATCATGCTTGCATGCTAGCCACCTAAGCATATCTTTACATGCAATGTGATTGCATGGTTGACAACATGGAGATGTTTCATAAGCATGCACCTTATGTTAATGGACAATCTCTACATGCATGAGATAGTTTATTTTATACTTAAAGTGAAAAAGTAAGCTTATACATGAGATTGCTTATCCTACACTCAAGCTTAAGTTAGTGGATAATCTTTGCACATGCAAATTAGTCTCTTATATACATACACTGAGTTAATGGAGTTTCTCTACACACTTAATACTTTTACTTACCACTTATGTTGGAGGGAAAACACTAAGAGAGAAACTAAAAAAGAGGTTGAGTCTTTTTCTTCATCTTTCTATTAAGTGTTATGAATATGTGAGTGAGAAATACAAGATTTATATTTCTTTATAATTCCATTGTCATAATCCTTTATATAAGAGTTGTGCAAGTAAAGGCTACATCCAAAGGAGGTAAGAAATCCTACATCATCCAAGCAAGGAGAGGAGCTCTAGCAAGCTTTTAGGTCACCAATAAGGAGGAGCTTATGGAGAGAGATTCTTTAATAGCTTGGAGTCATTTCGGTGCCACTTATGTGTTTCAAGCTAGAGGTTTCACACTTGGGGAGCTAGGAGCTTGTAGATTTACATTAATTAATTTCTTAAAGCCTATCGAGTGTCCTACTAACATTTGGAGTTTGTAAGCATTACTAAACTCTATATTTAGGTCTCTTGCCATGCTTTATGTTTTTTGTTGTTTTGTGAATGTTTAATTTATGTTGTCTATTAAGCATGCAAGTAATTAGTTATGTAAATTCAATGTGTTATGATCTTAGTGGTTTTGGAATGCTTGCCTTTATGCAAGGGTTACATACTAGGAAAAATTATTGAAATTTATCCTAACCAGTTTCATGCTCACGCCACACTTCTTCTCATATTCTAGTGTGCGTAATTGATTCATTCAATAAATGGTGCTTATAGTCCATACGCGCCCATGAGCGTAGGAAATATAGTCAATAGGAGGGATCCAAGTTTGTGTCCCCCTCATCAACATTCTGTATGCTTACTAAGAAAAATAAAAGTTTCATTCGATAGGTTACAATTTGATTCTTTTAACATAAACATCCACAATCTAGTTAAATTTCTTATTCATACATCTTATCTGATAAGAACAAATGGATGACTTCTATATATTCCATCATCAAAAGAAGCCACTATTTGCCAATTCTTATGGACTATCCAAACTGAGGCATATGATTCTTGTCATTCCTTGTGTATTAGTCTTACACAAGGTAAATAAGGTTCATATGAGTCTAAGTGTGGCCAGTCTATAAAAACTGACATAATAGCAACAAATGGTGACAAATACTAGGGTTGTCATATCATTTGTAAATAACGGGTCAAATGGATAACATCAAGATAAGGAAAACATGCAAAGCTAAGTGGGACCTTAGGGAAATTTTATATTGGTTTATCTATATGGGCTGCATCAAGCTCAAGGCTAAGGGCTACTTTAGCTAGATTACCCTCACATGACTAGGATTATAGACTTTGATCACCGAGTCTAACATTCTTTTACCTACACAAGAAAAACTATACCCCATTTTAGACTTAGGAGTGGGGGCCACATCACTTTAAGATCTATAGATTTTCTTGATCAAGTAATTGCTAAAGGTGATAATGATACGGAACCTCCAAGAATAAGCTTGAGAACCCCTTTATGTATTCGAACCCCGAAGCATTAACTTGAAAACCCCAATAGTCAATTCAGCAACAACCCCTAAGAATGGTTAAAAATCATATTACTTAGATGATCAAAGAATTAGAATAAAGAATACTCATTTCTAAATTCCAATTTTGAAACACTCCACAAGAAGATAATCAATCTACTTGAATGTTCCTTAAAGCATGTATTCTACACAAGAACATAAAGATAAAAGAAAAACAACCTTTAGGTTTTAAAACTTCAATTCTAAATAATGAAATTTTTCCAAGGCATATATATATATATAGCCTTCACAAGGTTTTCCTTAGTGAATAAGGAAAACTAATAACCCTAATCATAAAAATAGGAAATTAATCTAATCAAACCTCATATAGGAATTCTAACATACTTCCTATTTTAAGAATAATTAAACTAACTAAAACTAATGGGATTTTAAAATAACAAATTCATCAAGCCCTTATTTAATATAATTAAACCTAAATAACAATGCTTAAATAATTCTCCCATGCATATTCGACCAGCCCATAACAAATGTACTTAATTAAACACATTAATAACTTGGACTTGAATTAAGTTGTATTGAACTTGAGCTGCACTTGGCACAAAGCTTTGGTGTCCTTATAAACTTTCACTAGCTAAGTTCACTAAGCCTTGTAGATGATGGATTAAGGCTTCCTGAAGCTTCTTAAATCAAGACCTTGTTATAGATCCTTGAGGCATACTGATTGGACTCAAAATCTCTTGAACTTGATCCTTGCCTTTTTAACCATGCTCATCTTCATCATGTTGAATTCTTTGAACTTGGTGTGTTGGCTGCTCCATAATATTTCCCCTCTCCTCAAAAGGATTCGTCCTCGAATCTAAGGCATCACCTATATCAAAAGGTCTCAAATTAGCCACATTGAATGAAGCACTAACATTATACTCACTAGGTAAGTCCACTTTATAGCATTGTCATTAATCCTTTTAAGTATTTGAAAAGAACCATCTCCTTTTGGATTTAGCTTGGAATTCCTTTGAAGTGGAAACCTTTCTTTATGAAAATACACCAAACCCAATCTCCAGGTTGAAAAATCATTGGCCTCCTTCCCATAGTCACACGTGAAACTACTTTAGCATTTTGCTTCTCAATCCTCTCCTTAACTTTCTTATGTAACTTCTTAACCAAATCTGCCTTAGAATTAGCATCAACACTCACAAAATTATTAGGTGGCAGTGGCAATAAATCAATAGGAGTAAGTGGATTAAATCCATAAACAATCTTAAATGGAGAGCAATTAGTAGTGCTATGAACAACCCTATTGTAAGAAAACTCCACAAATGGTAAAAAATCCTCCCACATCCTAATATTCTTTTCTATAATTGCCCTAAGCAAAGTAATCAAAGTCCTATTAACTACTTTAGTTTACCCATCGGTTTGAGGGTGACAAGTAGTTGAAAATAATAGCTTAGTTCCTAACTTTCCCCATAACACACGCCAAAAATGACTTAAAAACTTAACATCCCTATCACTAACAATGCTCCTAGGTATGCCATGTAAATGCACAACTTCTTTGAAAAACAAATCAACAATCAACTTAGTATCATCAATTTTAGGACATGGTATAAAATGAGCCATTTTACTAAATCGATCAACCACAACAAAGATACTATCACAACCTTTCCTAGTTCTAGGCAATCCAAGCACAAAATCCATAGACAAATCAGTCCAAGGTTCACTAGGAATAGGTAATAGTGTGTATAACCCATGCAGTTTCAACCTAGACTTAGCCTCTCTATATGTAATGCAATGTGCACAAACTTTATGCACATTATATTTCATACCAGGACAAAAGAAATGTTCTAATAGCATATCATAGGTCTTATTTACCCCAAAATGCCCCATTAAGCCTCCTCCATGTGCCTCTTTAATTAATAATTCCCTTATAGAAAACTTAGGACTACACAATCTATTTCTTTTAAATAATAAACCATCAAATAAGTAAAAATCATCCGAAACAACCCCATTATCACAAAATGCATATATATCACCAAAATCATCATCATATGGATACAACTCCTTTATAAACTTAAAACCTAATAATTTAGCAATAAGTGAGTTAAGTAAGGTGTACCTTATAGATAATGCATCAACAACCACATTCTCTTTACCTTACTTGTACTTAATCACATATGGGAACCATTTGGCATGTCTACAGTTTAGCTTATCTTGACCCTTCAAATGCTTTAAATTTTCATGGTCAGTGTGTATCACAAACTCCTTAGGCCACAAATAATGCTACCATGTTTGCAAAGCTCAAACTAATGCATATAATTCTTTGTCATATGCTGGATATTTCAAGGTTTCCCCACTTAACTTTTCATTAAAATACATTAGTGGTCTTTGATCCTGCATCAAAACAGCTCCAATCCCTATGCCACTAGCATCACTTTCAATTTCAAAATTTTATCAAAGTTAGGTAAAGCAAGCAAAGGTGCATTACATAATTTATCCTTAAGTTCATTAAATGCATGTTCTTGTGCCTTACCCCAAACAAATCCAACATTTTTCTTAATTAATTCATTCAAAGGTGCGGCTATAGTGCTGAAATCTTTAATAAATCTCCTATAGAAACCAGCAAACCCATGAAAACTCCTTACCTCACTAGCATTTTTAGGTTTTGGCCACTCCTTAATGGCTCTAACCTTTTCCTCATCAACCTTAATTCCTTGACTAGAAACTACAAAACCAAGAAAATTAACCCTATCCATGCAAAAACTACACTTCTTAAGGTTAGCAAACAACTTTTCTCGCCTAAGTATTTCTAGAACAAGTTGCACATGCATAAGGTGATCATCTAAACAATTAGAGTAAATCAAAATATCATCAAAATAAATAATAACAAATTTACCTAAGTACTCACGCAACACATGGTTCATTAATCGCATGAATGTGCTAAGTGCATTAGTAAGACCAAATGGCATGACAAGCCACTCATACAACCCACACTTAGCCTTAAAGGTTGTTTTCCATTCATCACCAACATTCATTTAAATTTGATAATAACCATATTTCAAATATATTTTAGTAAATAAACAAGAACTATATAACTCATCAAGCATATCATCTAATCTAGGAATAGGATGATGATACTTTACAGTGATTTTATTGATGGCTTTGCAGTCCACACACATCCTCCATGTTCCATCCTTCTTTGGTACAAGAATAACAGGAACTGAGTAAGGACTAAGACTTTCCCTTACAAATCCTTTAGCTAGCAACTCCTCTACTTATTTTTTATCTCCTTTGTCTCACTTGGATTTGTTCTATATGTTGGCCGTTTGGGTATGGAAGCTTTAGGAATGAAGTCAATTTGGTGTTCTATGCCTTTAATTGGTGGTAAACTACTAGGCATCTCCTCAGGAAACACATCTTCAAATTCCTTAAAAAGATCAACAAACACACTAGGCAAAGACCGGTTAAGTTCATTAGTTGTCAAATAAGCCTTTTTGTATAAAAGTACAAATATAGGTTGTTTGGAATACAAAGTTTGCCTAACTCACTTGTCCTAGCTATTAAACTCACATTATTTTCATTTTTCTTTTTAGGCCGAATCTGCTCTCCTTTTTCTTGTCACACTTTTTATTTTCACTCTCTAAAGCACTTTTCTTACCCTCTTTTTCTTTCTTTTCGGCCTCCACTCTTATCCTTTCCATTTTACATTGATCTTTATACACATCTTTTGAGGAAAGTGGTGTTAATATGGTCTTTCGCCCATCTTTAGTGAATGAATACCTATTAAGGTACCTATCATGCTTAGTTTTTCTATCAAATTGTCATGGTCTACCAAGCAAAATTTCTCCAACATGAATAGGAACTACATCACACAACACTTCATCATGATATTTACCAATAGAAAATGAAATAATAGATTGTCTATTTACCTTGACCTCACCACAATCATTAAGCCATTGAAGTTTGCATGGTCATGGATATGGAATAGTAGATAGACTCAATCTATTAATCAAGAAGATACTCACCACATTAGTGTAACTCCCACCATCGACAATCATACTACATGTTTTACTTTGAACATGACACCTTATATGGAACAAGTTGTCTTATTGCTCCTCATGGCAATCCTTCTTCAATTGAGTGCTAAGTGTATGTCTTGTAACCAACACATCACCCTTAATTGGCTCCTCAAGGCTCCCATCACTACAACTTTCCAATTCAGGCACCTCATTCACATTGCTTACATTGCCATCCTCTTCATCAGTCACTATCTCTCTATTTTGTATGTTCATAGTTCTCTTATTAGGGCACTCCTTGCTAATATGACTTACACCTTGACACTTCCAGCACTTGATGTCTCTATTTCTCCCTTTAGGATCTTTAGTTTTAGTTTTCTCTTTGGAAACTGAATCTACCTTTCCCTTTGCAACATCATAAGCACCCTTATTTCCACCCTTAAAATCACTCTTCCCATCCCTTTTCCAAGTAAAATTAGAGTTGGAGTAAGGTTTGGAAACATACCTTGTTGTCCCTCTTCCTTGGACTTGCTTTTCCACCTTGATGGCAATGTGCACCATCTTTTTTAGATCTCCATATTGTTGCAAATCCACTCGATCAACTATCTCATTGTTCAAACCAGGCAAGAAACGTGCCATGGTAGTCTCCACATCTTCCTCTATATCAACCCTAGTCATGATCATTTCCATCTCAATGTAGTAATCATCCACACTCCTACTACCTTGTCTAAGAACTTGAAGTTTTTGCACAAGCTCCCTATGGAAATGTTTTGGGACAAATCACTTTCTCATTACTGACTTGAGATCATACCAAGAATCAATTGGGTACTCCAAATATCTTCTTCTACTAGTCACCAAGTGATCCCACCAAGCAATAGCATAATCTGAAAATTAAGTAACCGCCAACTTAACCTTCTTCTCCTCACTGAATTGATGACAATCAAATATGAGTTCCACTTGCTTTTCCCATTGTAAATAAGCCTTTGGATCTGTTTTGCCTTGAAAATGAGGTATCTTATGTTTAATGCTTCCTAAATTTCTATTTATAAAATCATCATTGCCTCGGTTTCTACCACAGAATTGATTTTCTTATAGTCTTCCTCTACCTCTACCTAAACCTCGGCCTCCTTTACCTCCACCCCTAGGTACACCCATTCCAATAATGGCATCATCATCATTTGCATTATAATCATTGGCGTCATCTTCCAAATCATTAACTTGAGGTATTTTGTTTTCACCTTCCCTATTTCCGTAATTGTGATTTAGTTATGCTCTTTCAACTTCTTACAACCTTGTATTCATGCACTCTAATGCTTCTCTCATAGCTTTCATATTTCTATTAAAGCATGCAAACTCTCCTTGTTGAGCCTCACATAGTCTAGTTTCATCAACATGACCAGCATCATTATTTTCACCTTAGTTTGACATTGCTACAAAGAATAGTAGAAAAAGAAAGAAAAATAATTCAAGGACCTCACAAGTACTCCCTCATGTATTTGCACTCAAATGATGGGGATGGTCACTGATGTTTAGCTTAAAAAAAATTCCACTCATGGGTTTCCTTACACCACTCAAGCTAATTTCTTTTATGTTCTTAAGTGAATCACACTTTGAGAACAATTTAAATATTTTAAAGCAATTCAAGTAGAATTCGAAAACTAAAATTTGCAAAACAAGTTTGAAGCAATTCAGTCATAAGAAAAAAACAATGACAATTCCGAAGCAATAAATTAGGAAAACTCAAATAGATGTAAAAGTCATATGAAAGAAATACAAATTTCTTATAGAATAGAAAAGAAAATGAATTTAGAAGTTATTTTAAAAAGAAAACTCAAATCTGCCTCAATAAGTAATATTCCTTAATGAGTAAATATTGTAAAGATATGCAAAATCCTTAATAGATAAGGAATACAAGATATGACAAGATATAGTTAGATATGTCAATTATAAACAAAATAGGTTTAGGAAATCTAAATCATACCTGATGAGGATATTAATCACTCAAACAATATTCCTTAATGAGCAAGGAATGGAAGGATATGTGAATCATACCTGATTAGGATATAAATCACTTAAGAATCTTAATTCTTCCTTTTTTTTAAACTTTCTTTATTTTTTCACAAATTTTTTTGCTTCTTTTTTTAAATTTCTTTATTCTTCTTTTTTTTTTGCACGAATTTTTTTTGTTTTTTTAAACATACAACTATGAACACAAATCTAAATTTCAGAATGCAAAACAATTGACTGAATGAAAGAAAAAAAACAAGATTAAGATTACCAAACAAGAATAAAGAACAAAACACAAGAATGAAGAACACAAAATAAGAATGAAATTTAAAAGAATAAGAAAAATATAAGAAATCAAGATTAAGAACTAAAATTATAAAAGATAAAACCTGATCTAAAGCCAAAGCATTGATACCAATGATACAGAACCTCCAAGAATAAGCTTGAGAACCCCTTTATGTATTTGAACCCCAAAGCATTAACTTGAAAACCCTAATAGTCAATTCAGCAACAACCCCTAAGAATGGTTAGAAATCATATTACTTAAATGATTAAAGAATTAGAATAAACAAAAATCATTTCTAAATTCCAATTTCAAAACACTCCATAAGAAGATAACCAATCTTCTTGAATGTTCCTTAAAGCATGTATTCTACACAAGAACATAAAGATAAAAGCAAAATAGACTTTAGGTTTTAAAACTTCAATTCTAAATAATGAAATTCGTCCAATGCATATATATATATATATATATATATATATATATATATATATATATATATATATATATATATATATATATATATAGCCTTTATAAGGTTTTCCTTAATGAATAAGGAAAACTAATTACCCTAATCATAAAAATAAGAAATTAATCTAATTAGACCTCAAATAGGAATTCTAACATACTTCCTATTTTAAGAATAATTAAACTAACTAAAACTAATGGGCTTTTAAAATAACAAATTCATCCAACCATTATTTAACGTAATTAAACTTAAATAACAATGCTTAAATAACTCTCCCATGCATATTTGGCTAGTCTATAAAAAATAAGGCCCATATATACTTAATTAAACCCACTAATAACTTGGATTTAAATTAAGTTGTATTGAACTTGAGTTGCACTTGGCACAAAGCTTTGGTGTCCTTGTAAACTTTCACTAGCTATGTTCACTAAGCCTTATAGATGATGGATTAAGGCTTCTTGAAGCTTCTTAGATCAAAACCTTGTTATAGGTCTTTGAGGCATGTTGATTAGACTTAAAACCTCTTAAACTCGATCCTTGCCTTCTTGACCATGCTCATCTTCATCATGTTGAATTCTTTGAACTTGGTGTGTTGGTTACTCCATAATAGATAATATTGATCACACCCTCATGACTTGAAAGGAACCATGGTGGCAATGTCATTTAGTATCATCAAGGGTTAGGGACCAAAGGTGCACGTGGTAAGTGGAGTGAAATGTAGTTATGTTGTTGTGAAGATGAGTAAATAAGTTATGTGTAATATGGAAAAATCTTTCATTCATACCCCTTACACTAGAGATTATCCCAAATGGAGTGGCAAAAAACATGTTACGCAACTCCTTTGGATAGGAATAGGATCAGTGTGATATTGGGGCACATATGCTAATGGTGACCATCTACTGGTTTGTTATTAATGTGAGAGGATCTACATGAATAGGCTTTGTAGATTAGAGTAGCCACCCAATTTTAATCGGGAAAAAGTGAATTTAAAAACTCACTTTCTAACAAGAGATTTCGAGTTTAAGGAGTAGGAGTTACTTATCCTATTTCTTATTATACATTTCTTAATTACCCATTACTCCATCTTAATTATGGTTTCATAATGCAAATTAACTTAAATTACAAATTGAAATATGAGATAATTAGAGTTAGGATGCACACATCATAAAATAAGTATGTAGACATTCATCAACCAAATAACTAACGATGCAAACAAGTAGGCAAAAAGCATATAGCACACAAGCATGCAAGAAATAATGAAACAAAATAAACACACAAATAAGTGAAATGAATAGAAAGGAAATTGGGGAAAGAAATTAAGGATTACAATGCTTGAAAGAAAAACCTATTCTAATAAATACATCCAAGATAAGAAAATAAAAGGAGAAATTGGGATAAAGGATTACATTACTTTGAAAATTTCATATTCTATTAATTACATCAAAATTGAAAGTAAAAGAGAAATCTTATCCTAATAATCCTACAAAACAAAGGTTAGCTTTCATGCACATGCAAGCACACATAATATTTAAGGCAGTTTTATATATTCTATTTATAATTGAAAGAAGGATGCTAATGAATATGCAAAACGCAAGAGTTGAAAATTTGGGTATTTTGACATAAAATCACCATTGTATTATAGAAATGTAATTAATAAAATAATAAAAGTGTGCAAATAAAGTAAAAAGAAAAATGATAAAAATACTATTTCCACCATAAAATTGTTAACATTATAATAAAAATAGTAATTTATCAAAAGAGGAAATGGAGTAATAAAAATAACAAAAATAATAAAAGCAATAAAAATACTATTTTCACCAAAAAAAATTATGGGATCTTTTAATAAACAAAACCAATAATAATATCATAGCTACATGGACCAAAAGTATTTTTAAAAACGAACTTTTCCTAAATTTTTTCTTTTAAATATGAACCACTTTCCTTTTCTCCCTTATTTTAAGGTGTTATCTTCCTTTTTTCTCAATGATTTTTTATCAATATTTTTTTCTACTTCTTCATTTTTTTTCCTCAACATTTTTTTACTAAACTTTTTTCTCTATTTTAAGGTACTATTTTTTATCAATAACACTGAAAAACAAAAACACAACAACACTAAAAAAAAGTAACAAAAAACAATAACACTGAAAAATAGAAGTAATAAAAAGTAACAATACTAAAAAACAAAAGCAACAAAAAAGTAATAACACTAAAAATAGAAAGCAACAACACTGAAACAAAAAGAAATGAAAAACCACAACAAAAAAACAACTGAAAGACAATAAACAACAACTACAAACAATTAAATTTATAATATACATAATAAACATTATATAACTTGCCTACTTAATATAATTAAATAAATTATAACACATTTTAAATTAAGATTTATGTACATATTTAATTGTAAATGTTAATAAATAATAAAAAAATTAATTGAATTTCAATACTTATTAAATTTGGCCCATAAATTTAAAATTTAAAATTGATTAATTATCAATTAAAAGAAGGAATATTAATAAATAAAATTTTAAAAATAAAATATATATATCTTATTGGAAAAATTTGTGAGAAGTTAAAGGATTATTAATCTTTTTTTTTTTTGTTTATTAAAGGTTGTTGTAGAAGTGCCAAATTCCTACCAAACCAAAACAAAGCAGCTAGCTACCAGAGCTCATTGCCATGAAAATACAACTCGTTATAGCACCTCCAAATTCTGTTTAAATGCAATAGAAATTTCTACTAATGTCGCTCAAAAAAGTTCAAATTTTTAAGGTTAACAAGGACACCAAAATGAACTACTTGGCTAATTTAACTAGTTAGATAAATTAAAAATTGGATTAATATTGCTACAGTTCAGGCATAGCACATAACTAAGCAAGCAATATACATGTTAACAGTCAGAACTAAAATAATTACTATTGGTTTAATTAGTACCTCAAATTGATCACCCCAGAACATTAACCTGGCATCATCTTCCGCATCTTCTCGTCTTTACAAAATCCTAACTGATTAAAAATATTTATTTCGAAGGCTTAGCTTAACTCATCAATTTCGTAGCAAACCGACATCAATACGCTGACAAATCAATAGCAACTTAACTTTAATCCACCCATAGCCTAATCAAATCAAAAGATAAAAAGAACTATTTCACTCCTAATTACTAGATCTCCAATGCATGCTTAACTGTTAAATTGCAACAAAAGAATAATAAAAGAGCATACCAAGACAAAAAAGAATAATAATATCACATAAACAAGTAACAATGAAGATAGAAAACCACACAAGAAACTGAAAATCAAAGCTTGTACAAGCACTATAATTCTCTTATAGAGCAAAATTTTTATAATGTGATACAAGAACTTACCTCTATCACATTCTTGATTTGAACTGGAACAGGTAAAAACCAAAATGTAATTCCCTCCACCTTCAACATGTACACCTAAAAAAATCCAAAACAAAAAAAAGTACTCAAAATACAATTATAAATGAAATAAGCTATAACTATATGCAAAAGTATTAGAAATAAAACCTATGCTACAAATAGCTTAAAATCACACATTTAGTACCCACATTTAAAGATTAAACTAAGGACACAAATATATGTGAACAATACAATCCTAAGCTTGAATCTCTAGTTTTCAAACTAGTAAACGATGTCGGAACGGTTCATGTCATAATTTTCACTCTTTTTTTTGCCTCTCTCTCTTTCATATATAGAGCATCACCACCTGAAACTCAACAAAAATCACAAATAAAACTCAATCAACCGATTTAAAATACCATAGCCATGAAAGCAAATGAAAAGCTTTCGCTTCTTCTTTTTATTGTTTACTTGAAAATCAGCAGAGCTTGTGAGGTAGAAGATGAAGAAAAGGAGAAAGTGATCGCTAGTGATGGTGAAATTAAAGGATCTAGAGACACAGATAACTAGTGGTGGGTATGGTAATTGTTAGTATAGGAGGCAAGAAGTCCTACATCATCCAAAGAAATAGCTCTAGCAAGCTTTAGGTCACCACAAAGAATAGCTTACGAGTAGAGATCTTCAAAGGCTTGGAGTCATTCTGGTGCCACTTGTGTGTTTGAAGCTAGAGGCTTTACACTTAGGGAGATAGGAGCTTGTAGATTTTCATAAGCCATTTCCTAAAGCTTGTCGAGTGTACGACCAACATTTGGAGTTTGTAAAAGTTACTAAACTCTTAGATGTAGGTCTCTTATTTTGACATGTTATATGTTTTTGGTTGTTTGTGATTTTTTATTTATGTTTTCTATTAAGCATGCAAGCATTTAGTTGTGTAAATTACATGTGATATGATTTTTGGGCTATTTGGAATTCTTACTTTTTATGCAAGGGTTGCATGCCAGAGAAAATTTTGAAATTAACTCTAATTGGATTCATGTTCACACCACGCTTCAGCTCATAATCTAGTGCATGTAATCAATTCCTTTAGTAATAATTCTCTTCAAAGGAAGAACTAAAACATTATATCATAAAGAGAAAAAGAAAACCATGGTTAAGAAAAATAAGGGTTTGAAATCGAGCATTAGAATTGAAATTACAGCTAATAAGTGTCTAATTTAAGTAGAACCCAATGCCATAAAAAAAAAAGGAAAGTAAATCTCAATTTGGGATTTAAATCAAATAATGAAGACTTAGGACCACCATCAGCGACAAAGGCTAGAAATGAAATCAAGAGTATGCGACACCAAAAAAGAAAACATAAAAATTAAAATTGAAAAAAAAAAAGTAGTGGACCATACTATAAAGAAATATGCATAGTCAAATAGGCCATTTTTGAAATTTCCTCTAAAAATATTAAAGTTATGATAAAAAAATAGTAAATTTATCAAGAAAAAGCATAAAAATAGCAAGAACAATAAAAAGTGATAAAGAATACAATAAATGCAATAAAAATGATAAAATGCAATTTAAATAATAAAAATGATAAGAGTGTCATTTTTACCATAAAAATGCTAACTTTATGATAAAAATAGCAAATTTATCAACAAAAGACATGAAAATAACAAAAATAATAAAAATTGCAAAATCAAAAATAAAATAATAGAGTGAAAAATTAAAATAATGAAAGTGGTAGAGATGTCAAACATTAACTTTATGATAAAAAATGCTAAATTTACCATGAGAGATACAAAATCAACAAAAATAGGGAAAAAAAAAGGTAATACGAATTATAAAAACATAGGAAATGTAGTAAAAATACAAAATAAAATAAATAAAATGATAAAAATGTCATTTCTACCATAAAAACATTGACTTTATGGAAAACAAATTACAAATTTATCAATAAAAGGCAATAAAATAGCAAAAATGGTAAAACTGCAAGAAATATAATAAAAATAAATAAAAGTGCAGAAAATGAAATAAAAAGACAAAATAAAATAATAAAATGATAAACGTGTAATTTTTACCATAAAACATCAACTTTATGATAAAGATGACAAGTTTACTTAAAAAAAAAGGCATAAAAGTAATAAAAATAAGAAGAATGCAAATAAAAATAAACAAAAATACATAATTACAATAAATATGCAAACAAAATGATAAAGATGATAAAAATATTATTTTCACCATAGAAATATATATTCTATGATAAAAATAATAAATTTACCAAAAAAGGCAATAAGAATAACATAAATAATAAGAATGCAAATAACATAATAAAAATGACAAAAATATTATTTTCATAAAAAAATGTGGATTTTATGATAAAAATAATGAATTTATCAAGAAAGAAAATAAAGAGAATGAAAAAATTAATAAAATTGCAAAAATAATAATAAAAATGTTAACTTTACACCAAAATACCCATTTTTCATATGTAAAGAAAAATTATGCAAAAGTGATGGAAAATGTAAAAATGAAAGCAAACACTCCTGGATTCACTCGAATTACCCACTCTGTCTGTCTACATATCTTATTTTCAAACTTCAAATCACTAAAAAAATCATAAATTTATCACCTATAAATAATAATAAAAATGCGAAAATGATAAAAAAAATGCAAGAAATGAGTAAGAAAATAAGAAGAGATATGATATACAAATTTTTAATTAAAAATAATTAGGAGATCCTCAGAGGAACCAAGTAATTACCCTTAAAGCATGTTGACTTAGTTAGGGTTTGGTTTGGATTTAGGATTGGCCTAAAGAAAAATGATTCTTTGGATTTACTAAGAGAAGTGATTTTATGGGCTAAAGGTGTATAGAATAGGAGTTTTGAGTCTTTAATTCAATAGAATTTTGGTATGTTTTCTGTCCTCCCTCCCCCCCCCCCCCCCCCCCCCACAAAAAAAGGTGTAAAAAATTAGGTTTGGGCCCAGGTGAGTAGGCTCGTGCCATAAGCCTACATGTATACGCTAGGCACACGAGCATGCACTCCTTTAGGCTTATCGACACGTCGATTTTAGGTATTTTAGGGCTTAAGTATGTGTCTTAGGTATTTTTGGCTTTTTAACTAGTTTAAGCACACTCCTTTTTGGTCGACAAGAAACCTTCATCATAAAATCTTTAGGGAAACCATCAAAATTTGGGTATCAACATACGTGTTGGTAAAGGGTTAGGCAGAGGTTTTGGTTCAAGGGGTTTAAGACGGCTTATTTATTAAATTCTTTGGTAAACTTTAGATAAGGGGAGGTTGGAAGTTAAGTATTTTTTGTTTCTCAAGGCATTGATTGGTAGGTTGTTTTCAGTGGGATGGGTGTTTTAGCTAGGATAGGTTGGTTTTTGGTAAGCATTTTTAGGTTGATATACTTCCTTATTTTAATTCCAATACGAGCTTGGTGAAGTGCTTTAAAGGTGGGGTAGTAGACAAATAACATTTGCTTGAAAAAATGGGGCAATCCTCCCTTGATTAACATCTTTATTTATTCATCTTTTGGAGGTCTATCCCTAATCAAAGCAGCTTTCCCCTCTCCATCGAGCGATGTAATCTAAAAAGCTCTCACAACTTTTCTACCTAGTGGTCTCCAAGTCTAGCCTTGTGATATCTAGATGGGTGTTATACTCATACTACTTGATGAACTTTTAAGTGAGGAGCATCCAGTCATTCTTAATCTCATGTTCCATATAAAAGAACCATGCTCTCAGCCCTTCTTCAAGTGAAGTGAAGAAAAACTTCATGATATGTGATTCAATCAAATTTGCAAAGGCTATAAAGGCTGCACCTTATCATAAGTGAAATTGAGTATCCCTAGTACCATTGAACTTAGTAAAGTTTAGTAGTTTAAAATCTTTAGGCAGAGATTCCTCCTTGAATAATGAAAGATTAATGTAATCACAACCTTTGAGTTGGGCCATCTTGTTAGCTAGTATCTTGACTTTCTTTAACAATTCAAACTTAGTCAAATTGACTAGTTTATAGGTGGCGGTGTGCTCCTCTCATAGCTTGATAATATTCATCTTCCTTAACAAATAAATTCAAAGTGTGAATCACACCTTTTCCTTTGTCAAATTTTGCATTAACTGATCCAAAAGCTTCCCCATAATCACCCTTATCATGAATCACTTGCTCCATCACAGTCTTCTCTCCTTCTTTAGGAAATCATATAAAGATCCATCACTCATTGATGTGAACATGGTTAACTTGTACCAAAATCATATTCAATCTTGATAACCTTGCCGAGGGTCATTCATAAATCAAGCAAAAAGAAACTTAATCCCCAACAAGACCCTTAAATAACTTGTACTTAAGAACCTTAATTATAAAGAATTAAAGGTTGTTCAATATAAACCTAAAATTAACAAAGTCAATTTTAAATCTAAATTAAACTAGGTTTGAATGTACTAAGCCTTCAGTTGATAAAATTACTAAATTTTTTTTAAGAACAAAGAGAGAGGACTTTCACCTCATAAGAATTGAAATTTAATTAATAAAATTAGGTCTAAATTCATGCTACATTACTATGGCCTTTATATAGGCATGTTAACATCCTAATCCTTAAAGGAATAGGTTTTCTTACTTATTTATAAAGACTTCTACAAAGAAAAATCCTTAACTAGAGAGGATTCCTTAAAAAATATGATAACTAAGCTTTAAAAAGTCAAATTGACAACTAAGAAAAATTTAACCAAGTCTTTAAATGAGTAGTAGCCACTCTCCATTACATCTAAGGTTTTATTTGTAAAGAATAATCTTGAAAGATTTTTAATTCTTATAGATTCCCTTAGTATCTTATAGACCTTTTAAAATCTTCAAAATTGCACTTTATGTATTTTGAATACAAATCACTCCACTTGAAGAGTTTGACAAGAATTCTTTATTTTGGGGGGTCAAAATATGATAATAAGGTGCAAAAGGACAATTTTGCCCTTATGTCAAACTTTCTCCAAATTCACTCAATTGAGCTCCATTTTCACTTATGCTTTGATTAATCAACTCAGGCTTTACCTCTTGCTTCACGAACACTCCTAAAGCATCCTTGAATTTCTTTATATAAGCTTTAGTTATTGGACCATCATACTCAAGCAGATCATCATGCTTATCAACATGGTTCATGCTTATTTAGTTTACATCATTCCCTCCTTCCTCATGAAGATTCATCCTTGAATCATCAACCTCATCAAAATCAAAAGTAGATAAAAAAAAAAATCAAAGTTGCACTAACACCATAATCACCAGGTAAGTCTATTTTATAAGCATTATCATTAATCCTTTCTAGAACTTGAAAAGGATTATCACGCCTAGGATGTAACTTTGAATTGTGCAAACTAGGAAACCTTTCTTTCCTTAAATGTACCCAAACCTAATCACCAAGTTCAAATATCACTTTACATGCCCTTTATTAGATTAATGGGCAACTTTTGCATTCTTTTGTTCAATATTCAAGCTCACTTTTTCATGTAATACCCTAATAAAATCAGCATTCCTTTTAGCATCTAAATCAATTCACACATGCAAAGGTAAAGGTGATAAATCTTATGGACTCAAATAATGAAACCATATTCAAAAGGAAAATAGTGAGTAGATGAATGCACACTATTATTAGAAGAAAATTTAATATATGGCAAACACTCCTCCCATGATTTCAAATTATTTTTAATCAATGTGTGCAATAATTGACCTAAGGTGTGATTTACTACCTCAGTTTGACCATCAGTTTTGGGGGTGACACATCGCAGAGAATAATAACTTAGTCACCAATTTTCCCCACAAAGTCTTCCAAAAATAGCAAATATCACTAACAATAGTTTTAGGCACACCAAGTAAACACACAAATTCACTAAAGAAAATATTAACAATATTATAAGCATCATTAGTTTTATGACATGCAATAAAATGTATCATCTTTGAAAAATGATCCACAACCACAAATATTGAATTATTACCATGTTTTGACCTAGGTAAACCTAAAAAAATCCATATAAATGTTAGCCTAAGGTATACTAGGGACAGGTGGTGACATATATAACCCATAAGGCTTAAACTTAGACTTAGCGTACTTACATATAGTGCACTTATCATAAAGTCTTTGTACATCCATTCTAATGTTAGGCCAATAAAATGATCATGTAGAACATCTAAAGTCTTAGCAACACCAAAATTCCCTATTAATCTACCCTCATATGCTTCCCTTACTAAGAGTTCACATATACTACTTATAGGCACATATAAATGATTATCTCTAAATAAAAACCCATTATGCCTATAATACTTATCAAATGTAACCTTTTCACATGCATGATAAAATTTGCTAAAGTCATGGTCATTCGCATATAATTCCTTGATGTACTCAAAACCTATTAGCTTAGCATTAAGAACAGAAAGAAGCATATACCTTCGAGATAATGCATCAACAACTATATTTTCCTTACCTTGTTTATACCTCATGACATATGGAAAAGATTCAATAAATTCACTCCATTTAACATAGTGTTTGTTTAGCTTCTATTGTCCCTTCAAATACTTCAAAGACTTATGATCTATATGAATAAAAAGCTCTTTGGGCCATAGGTAATATTGCCATGTTTGTAAGGCTCAAACTAATACATACATCTACGTGTCATATGTAGGATATTTCAAGGTAGCTACATTCAACTTTTCACTCGAGTAAGAAATTGGCTTTCCTTCTGGCATGAGAATAGCTCTAATACCTAAACCTGAGGCATCACATTCAATTTCAAAAGTATTAGAAAAGTTGGGTAAATAAAGTAAAGGTGTTCAAATCAATGTATCCTTAAGTGTGTTAAATGCTTTCTCTTGTGTATCTCCCCATTTAAATCCCACATTCTTCTTAATTATTTTGGTCAATGGTGTAGCAATTATGTTAAAGTCTTGAACAAATCTTCTATAAAAACTTGTCAAACCATGGAACAAATAAACTTCTCCAATGGACTTAGGTGTAGGTTGTTCCTTGATCACCTTAACCTTCTCTTCATCCACTTTAATGCCTTGTGCACTCACCATAAATCCTAGGAAAATGAGTTTACTCATGCATAAAGAACATTTCTTAAGGTTAGCATTCAACCTTTCTTTGTGCAAAACATCAAAAATTAAATGTACATGATCAAGATGTTCAGATAATGACTTACTATAAAGAAGTATCTCATCAAAATAAAAAACTATAAACTTCCCTAAAAATGCACACAAAACATGGTTCATTAATCTCATAAAATTACTAGGTGCATTAGTTAACCCAAAAGGCATAACTAACGACTCATATAATCCATATTTTGTTTTAAAAGCGGTTTTCCATTCATCCCTTTCTCTTATCCTAATTTAATGGTAACCACTTTTAAGATCAATTTTAGAGAAAATTCATGCACTATGCAATTCATTAAGCATGTCATCTAAATGAGGAATGGGATGGTGATACTTAACTATTATTTTATTGACAACCCTATAATCAACACACATATGCCATGAACCATCTTTTTTTTATACTAACAAAATAGGTATATGACATAGGGTCATGTTTTCTCTAATCAGCCATTTATCCATTAGCTCCTCTACTTATCTCTGTAACTCCTTTGTCTCCTCTGAATTATATTGATATGGTGGCTTGTTTAGAATTTGAGAACTAAGGATGAAATCTATTTCATGCTCAATTCCCTTTATGGGTGGTAAACCCTTTGGCACTTCTTTAAGAAACAAATCTATAAATTCCTTTAAAAGAGACACAAAAACACCAAGTAAAGAAACATCAAGTTCGTTAGTAGTAAAATGCACCTCTTTCTATATAGACACAATCATTAGGGTTTGAGAAAAATATGCCCTCTTTACATCACTTTCTTTTGTAAAAAAAAAAAAAACTCATTTGTCTCTTTTTATTTTTTTCCCTCAATCTCTTATTTCTTTTGCACATCCACTCTTAGCTCTCTTTTTTCCACTCTTTGCTCACACCCCTCATTTGTTTTCTCATAACTCTCCTTTTTTTATGCATTCTTTTCTTTTTCTCTCTAATTCATATATTCTCTCTCTCTATATATATATATCTTTTTATCCTCATAAACTTCTTTAAGTGATAAAGGTGAAAGTACAATATTTTTACCATCCATGACAAAAGAATATTTATTTTAAAACTATAATGATTAACACTTTTATCAAATTGCCATGGATGCCCTAAAATAATATCACCAACTTGTATGGGCAGAACATCACAAAGGACCTCATCAATATACTTCCCATAAAAAATGGAACAATTACTTATTTAGTAACCTTAGCCTCTCCATAATCATTTAGCCATTGCAAATTATAAGGTCTAAGATGTTTCAAAGTAGGAAAACTAAGTTTTTTAACTAATAAAGTACTAGCCGTATTTGTACAACTACCTCCATTAATTATCAAATAACATACATTTTCCTTTAACTCTACATCTTACATGAAAAATGTTTTCACATTGTTCATCCTCTTCTACTTTGGTTTGTATACCCAATGTTCACCTTGCAACTAGAAAATTTTTGTAGTCAACATTCTTAAAGTCTCCTTCAACATCGTTTGCATCTTTAAGTGGGGGCATGTCATCATCCTCCTTTCCTCCTCACTATCATACTCTCCATTAACAAGAATCATGGCCTTCTTATTTGGACAATCATGTTGCATGTGTCCTCTTCCCTTGCATTTGAAACATTCAATAGAGCTTGTTTTGAGCTTAGGTGCTTTAGCTTCTTTTGAGCTCCCTCCTTCCTTGCCTCCTTTTTCAAATTTAGGCTTAGAAGTGCTTTTGTCACTATCTTTTGACTTTGACTTCCAATTGGATGTTATTGTAATCATATGAGACTTAGGATTTATACCCTTCAACTATTGCTCCACTTTGAGTGCCATATGGTACATGTCTTCTAGCTCTATATATGGATGTATTTCCACTACATGAGCAATCTCGTTGTTTAGCCTATTCAAGAAATGTGCCATAGTCTGTTCATGATCTTTCTTAATTTTAGCATGAATTAAAGTCATCTCCATCTCTTGGTAGTACTCTGCAATACTCTTTGAACCATGTCTAAGACTTTAAATTCGATTGTGCATATCTTTATAGCAATGATTTGACATAAATCTCTTCCACATACTAGTCTTCATCTCTTGCCATATGGAGATAGGTTCTTCTTTACAATGCCTTCTTGAAACCACTAGTTGGTCCTACCAATCTAAGGTATAATCCATAAACTTAATAGCTACAAGCTTAACTTTCTTTTCCTCAAAGTAGTTATGATAATCAAACATGGAATCTACCTTTTTCTCCTATGCTAGATATGCTTCAGGATCGCCTCTACCATGTAAAGTAGGTATCTTCATCTTTATGCTCCCAAGGTTGTTATTTTGCCTCCTACACTCTTGATTGCTTTCATCAATGGATTCATCATCATCTTCATGCCACCTCCCTCTATGAACTTATATGGGTACGATTTGATTTTTAGTGCTTGTTGTGTTTTGACATTGCTCCATTCTCGTTATTTACTCTTGAACCTTTTTAAGGTTGTTTATTAATTGACTTTTTTTTTTTTTGCATTATCTTCATAAAGAATTTCCATTCGAGATCTTTTTCAACCTCCTTTGAACCTGATATATTATAAATAAAAAAATAAAAGAAAAGAAAAAATTTCATCAGTAACACTCCCTCACATGTTTATACTCAAAGAATGTCATTCAATGCTCATGTTTCACTCAATTAGGCTTTTATCCTTTTATGAGCTCACCACTCTCCTTTTACCTGTCAAATTTCTTTCTTATAATTCTTATGGAACTTAAGTTACTAATTATCAAATTAAGCTTAATACAAAAAAAATAAAGAAAAATCAAACTCATATTTAACTATAAGAGCCAAAGAAAAAGCAATAAATGAAAACAATATCCAAACAAAACAAAAATAAGAAAACTTGGAATAAGTGTTTAAACTACCCCTAAACATAACTTAAGAAGAGGAGTAGAATATTCATAATTGAAATTAGGCAAGGTATGTAATTTAGAATTAAATAGCAAATTAGAATGGTTATAGGCTGAATTAAATTCAACTTTGATCAATTCAACTCTTTTTTTTCTTTTTTATTTCTTATTATATATATATAACAGATGTTAAAATGGCCAAATTAAGAAACTCAAATTGATACATATTTATGACAAATAAGACTCTTTAGATGCAAAAGAACAAGAATAAAAGACAAATTTGATTTTTTTTTTCTTTAAAGACTAGAAATAGATTAGAATATAAAGAAAAGAATGAAATTTACTCAAAAAACAAAGAAAAATGAATTTGAACTCTACGATCACAAAGAAAATGAATTGATATCAAACAAGGCATAAAAATAAATAAAGTAAGAAATAAGAGTTTTTTTAGATTAAATGCAAACAACAATGAAAAGAAAAGATACGTACTTGATTAATGAGCCAAAGCTCTGATACCAAATGATACGAATGTGGTTAACTTGTACCAAACTGATATTCAGTCTTAATAACCTTACCAAGGATTGTTCATAAACCAAGCAAAAAAAAAAAACTCTAATCCCCAACAAGACCTTTAAATAACTTGTACTTAAGAACCTTAAGTATAAAGAATTAAAGATTGTTTAATTTAAACCTAAAATTAATAAAGTCAATTTTAAGTCCAAATTAAACTAGGTTTAAATATACTAAGCCTTCACTTGATAAATTCACTAAAGTTCATTTAAGAATAAAAGAGAAGGACTTTAACCTCACAAGAATTGAAATTTAATTGATAAAACTTGTTCTAAATTTGTTCCACATTGCTATGGCCTTTATATAGGAATGTAAACATTCTAATTCTTAAAGGAATATATTATCTTACTTATTCCTAAAGACTCCTATGAAGGAAAATCCTTAACTAAAGAGGATTCCTTCAAATATATGATAACTAATTATAACTATGCTTTGAAAAGTCAAATTGACAACTTATGACAACTAAGCAAAATTTAACCAAGTCTTTAAAATATTAGCAACCACTCTCTATCACATCTAGGGTTTTATTTGTAGAGAATATTATTGAAAGATTTGTAATTCTTGTAGATTCCTTTAGCATCTTCTAGAACCTTCCAAAATCTTGAAAATTGCATTTTATGTATTTTGAATGTAAATCACCCCACTTGAAGATTTTGACATGAGTTATTTATTTTAAGGGACAAAATATAATAATAAGGTGAAAAAAGGATGATTTTGCCTTTGTGTCAAACTTTCTCCAAATTCACTAAATTAAGATCCATTTGCACTTATGCTTTGATTAATTAACTCAAGCTTGGCCTCTTGCTTCACCAACACTCCTAAAAGCATCCTTGAATTTCTTTATGTAAGTTCTAGTCATTGGACCATCATACTTGAGTAAATCATCATACTTATCAACATGGTTGGTGCTTATTTGGTTTGCATCACTCATCATCTTGAGGACGTCCCTTAACTAATCTTTGATGTTTTAAGCCATCTCTTGAACTAATTCAATCATACAAATACTAGGACTAGAGTTGATGTGCTTAGTAACCTTAAGCTTATAAGACTTTTAGGGAGCTATTTTTTTACACAAATATGGTGGTTAGGATGGAAAGAAATGATGCATCTGTGCATGATATGGCATGCTTTGCCAAACAAGTGACTTAGCATTTATGCATGATGTGATAATTATATTTTGGGTGAATTACTATTTGCCCCTTGTGGTCTGCTATATTATAGTATGTAGTCCCTAAAATTTAAAATTTATATTATCTCCTCCCTTTGTTTTGCAAAATTATACTCTTTACTCCTTATGGTAAACTTTTCCATTACATTTTAGTTAACTGGCATGATAATTATTATTTAAATACTATTTGCCCCTTGTATTTGAATATATTATACTATTTGCTCCTTCTATTTAGATATATTATATTATTTACTCCTAAAATTTACAAAATACATTTTTATTATTAAACTAATTGTTTAAGAAAATATATGTTAAATTAAATTATCATTAATTGACTATAAAAATGGTAATTCTATTAAAAATATTTTAATAAAAAATAAAAAATAAATTTATTTATATTATAATAAAATTTTTTATTAAATAACAATTAATTATTTTCAATCTTAAAATATCTTTACTTAAATATCAACTTAAAATATTTATATTCCATGAAAACATTAACCAAGTAAATTCTCTTTTTAACCATAAAATTTGATTTTTATTTGAATTGTTCATTTATATTATTATGTAAATAAATTATATTTATGAATGAAATTTGTATACTCAAAATTAAAGCTAACAATTCAAATAAAGAATCAAAATGACATAATTCTTGTATGAATTATACGTTTTTTGTCCCTTTTTTGTATTTTTACAGAAAATAAAAAATATATTTCCTGAATTTTGATTGATTAAAAATTTTTTCAAATTCCTTTTTGGGATTTTTCTAGATTTTTAGGAAAGAAAATCCTTTTAAAATTGAAACTCTTTTAGTACGTGACCTAGGGTTTTTCTATAAAAACCTAGCTAAAGCTCTTTTAGGGGGCTCTTTCTTTTCCTGAAGACTTTTCTTTTTCTAGGTAGTACATAAAAATATTTTTCTATTACTTATTTCATTTGAAGTAAGGAGCAATAGACTTTTAAGAAGAAAAATAACAAGTTTTTTGAACATATATTTAATAAATAACGATGATCTTACTAGTCTAAGGGGCCAACCCACGTTGCATCTATAATCATCATCTCCTTCTTTACATTCTATTTTCTTATTTTAATATTTTGGTTCTATTGAATTTTAGCTTTACTGAATTTTTATTGTTATTTTGTTTATTCACTAACCATTGTTTATTTTTGTGTTGGTGATTATAAAGAGGATTATATGATGATCCTACTTAAAGAGCAAAACCCATGAAGAACCTTGTAGCAAAATATAGTTTTTAGGTTTTTTATTTAGTTGTTTATTATTTTTTGGATTTTATTTTTTTTATTTCTTATTATTTTCAATAGATTATTGTAATAGTCCTAATAGTGAGAATAATGAAATCATGTGTGTATGATTGGGTGTTTTATTTTAATTAATCGGTTAGTAAAATTAAGGTTTTAATTAGGAAATTAATTAAAATTAATGGCTATAGAAATCATCAAATCTTTTAATTAAAATTGAATTAGATTTAAGTGGTTAGAATTATGGTTGTGTAAGCACCCAATTTCGAGATGCAATTATGCACGCATGTGTCAAAAGCCCCTATGATGAAAATCTAATAGAGAATTGATATATGGTGTCGAGTTTTGCAGTTTAAAGGACTAAATTGCTACGTTTTGTGGATTTAATTGTAAATTTAGTCTTTGTTAGGGATTTGATTGCAAAAATTAGAAACTTTTAAGGATCTTTTTGTAATTTAATTAAAAAAAAGTGATCAGTCGACATTTAATGCCGATAGCTATTATGTAATGCCAGTCGACATTAAGCAATGCCAATTAGCATTATAAATATCAATTAGCATTCCAGAATGCCGATTTTTGCTGAAAATTAATTTTTTACGTTGAAAATTGATGTTTTTGTCATTTTTAATTTTTTCATTAGTCCAAGACACCACGTGTCCCTACATGTGTGAGTCTTTGATTTTTTCAAAACTCTATCACTCATCTTTTATCTTGATTTTGAAATTAAAAAAAAAAAACCTAGAATCCTGAGACTCCTCCTCCCGCACCCAATATCACGTAACTTCCTTGCATGATTGTAGGGGTTGGAGGTTGCTAGGCTAGGCTTTAAAAACTGAGAAGCAGAGTCTGTGAAAGGGGGATGAACAAAAGAGCTGCAAAAAAGAAACCCTTGTTATTTTCTTTACTATGCAGAAAGCCACACACCTTAGCTTTTCATTCTTTCATTTTCAAAACCATTGGAAAATCAATAAAAATATGTTCTTTACTTTTAAAGTCCATAAAATCAAGAAAAAAAATAATAAAGTCAATCTCAAAATGATGATAATCCTAATTTGAGGGGCATTCAAACAACATTTACATAGCATTCATACTCTTTTTTGTTCCTTTTTTATTTTTGATTTGATTTCTTTGTTTTATTTATTGATTAAGTTGTTACTAATTAAATCTTTTATTTTTTTAATTGGTATTCTGTGGTGCTCTGGATGTAAGGTTGGTGATGTGAGATTTTGCTAATGGCTACATTAAAGAATCCATGGGATGCCATGGACTAAATTTTATGAAATCCCTATAGAATTTAGGGTTTATTATTTTCTACAGTATTTTGTTCATTATTTTTACTGGGTTGTAATTAATTTTTTTTTAATTTCTTGCACTGTAGTTTGTAATAGCCCTGATAAAGGGAAATTAGTGGAATTTTAATTCTCTGTACTAAATATTGATTATTAATCTAGGCTTAATTTGGTAAAATTTAATTAAAATCAATGGTTAATTTTAGGGTTGCATGAAATTGAATTAGAGTTTCTTAGAACAATCACGTAAAAATTGTTGTTTTAATTTATTTTTGGTATGTTTATTAAATTAGGTTTTGGTTTTCATTCTTATGCCTTTTGGGCCTCAAGCCGATGTTAAGTTCTAACCCATTTAATAAATAGGTTTAAAAATAGTTTTTAGGTTTTAATTTATTTAAAATTAAATTAGGCCCATTTACTATTAATAAATAAAATTAACTTAGACTTTAGTTCAGCCCACTAATGTATTTTTATTTCTTTTTAAAATTAATTAAACCTTAGGCCCATTTCTAATTAATTAAAATTAATTTAGATTTAGCTCAGCCCATTAATTTCATTTCTTTTAAATTAAATAGACTTAGGCTCTATTTTTTTTATTTAAAATTAAGCTCGACTTAGGCCCACTTAATAATCTAATTTCTTCTTTAAAATTTATAGACAATAGGCCCATTTCCTTAGTTAATTAAAACAAGTAGATTTAGGCTCACTAATTTAATTAAAATGTAGGCCCATCTTTAGTTCATTTTACTTGTAAATAAAATATGTAGAATTTTATAACTTTAATTAATAAAATTAATATAGTTTAGACATAGGGATGTTGCCTTTTATATACACTTCTACATGTAATTTTATGACTTATTGTCTTTGGGTTAAATGGATGTTTAATTAGGGTTTAAATAAAATTGCATATAATTAGAGAATAAGATAGTAATTCATAAAATAATTCTAAATGAACATGAGACTAAGAGAAGTTAGTATTTCATTCCCAGAATCTCCCAATTGTGGTGCTAGCTTTCTTTTAGAGAATTGAATACCACCATTTCGATTTGTCCTAGTTATTACCCTAGGTGGTGGCTCCTTATCTCCATATTATGTCTTTGTGATATAGTTGTGTGTTCCTTAGGGCCATGACCCTAAATAGTGTCACGGTTGATAAAATCTTGGGCGCGCGCTAAACTCTACCATCTACAGTGGCAATTCCACTAAAGAGAAGAGATAATGATTATACTTGTCTTCTTTAGAATTATTTTATTCTTTCATTCATTCTGCATGTCCCTATTAAATTGTTGGCATTAGTTTATGAGTCCATGATTCTACTAGCTTCATGGAGTTATAAATTGGCTAACCATCACTCTTAGCCTTAACTCGGTTTAAGAGAGATTACCAGGCTCATCTGACCAGAATCTATAAACCAATTCCTAAAGGGGGGTAATCTTCTTTTGAGTTTGTAAAGGATGTTAGGCCCCTCTATCCTTGGCCTGTAACTCAAGTCTTAAAGGAGAGCATCTTGCTAAGGGAACCTTGACTTTTCACCAGACCCTAACCATATATAATGGCTTAGTAACTTCCTGTAGTATTTACCCAAATTTCTTATGTATGTTGCCATGAGGTATTTCTATCTATAACAGCCCAGGACCATACTTTTAAAGCCCACTTGGGCTAATGAAGATTGGGCTAGACCTTTATACCTAGAAATGTTGTTTCTATGCTTCTACTGCTTTTAAGAGAGATGTGGCATGCATGTCAATTCTTGATATCCCTTGTTGATATTAAGGCCAAGATAAAAAATCCTAGGAAAAGATACTCACCATTGAATACGTGTGTGGGAGGAATAAGGTTGGAAGGACAAATGTTATACACTTGATTTATACTTGATATTTGCTACTTGTTGCATAGCAGGTGCATCAGGCATACATGCATTTCATCCATCACACTAACACTTTCTTTTAAAGCCATTATAGATTTACCTGGGTCTTCTCATACTTGGGGATGGAAAGGTAGCAAAATACGAAGGACAAATTTAAGTCCTAAAGCTATAACATAAGAAATCTTAAATAAACTTGAGAAGAGTCCTATCAATCCACTTTAATTAGAAGTTGAACCAACTACACCTGAACCTATAGAGATGGAACAACAACAAGGAGGGAATTGGAACTCAGAAGATATCAAAGGAGCATTGATGGATGACATGAGGGCTATGATGCAAGATGAATTGAGACAAGCATTATCTAGATTGATGTAACCTACTGCTATTGTCATACCACCACCTATAATTGAGCAACCACTTACTACTATAGCTATCCCATTTACTGTAGATGCTCTATCTACTGCCAATAATGCTGGGGGGTAACTTGTTGCTAGAAATCTGCTTATTGTTGATGTGAAGCTGGAGGATGTTGAGAACTACATGGTAGAGAAAGCAAAGAAAGAGTCACTCAAATTGTTGCAAGACTGAGAGCCCAACTAGATGCGAGCACTGACCCATAAGATGTCCAAGATGGAGGAGCTGATTAGGGGACAAGGCATGAGATATTTTATTTGATTTTGATGACATGCTGCAAATGGAAGATGATAAGCTACCTGATAAGTTCAAAATGTTGCAGCTATAGAAATTTGATGGAAGAGGAGACCCAAGGATTCATCTTAGTCAATACACAACCACTATGAGTGCTACTAAAGCCCCATTAGTAGTAATCATTAGGTTATTTATGTTGTCTTTAGAGGGTATGGCTATAAACTAGTATCATGGGCTGGAAAAATCTATCAGGGTTGACTGGAAAGAATTAAGTACTACCTTTTTGAAATAATATGATTATAACACTAGATTGTAAGTGTCCATCAGAGATTTAGAATTGAAAAGGCATAAATTGAATGAATCCTTCTATGATTTTCTTACTAGGTTCATGAATAAAGTAGGACTGATGAAGAATAAGCTAGCTGAGAAAGATCAGGTTAGAATGATAGTCCAGAATATATTACCTAATGTAGTTGAGAGATTACAGATGATGAACTCCAAAAAATTCATAGACTTATATAACAATGGTCTACATGCTAAAGAGGTTAAGAATGAAAAGAAGAAAAGCTGTAGAGGCACCAAAACTCAAAATTACTCAATTAGGGGCACATAATAAAGAAGCACTAGTCGAGCTATGGAGGTGCACATAGTTCAACTGCCTAGGAGATTCTCCAACTTCAATCAACCATTTTTAAACATTAAGGGTTAGTGTAGGCCTACTATAACCCTTAACCTTTTCCAAACCACCTAACCCAAATGTCTTAGGCTATGACCCTAACAACTATTGTAAGTTTCACCAAGTAGCTTGTCATTCCATAGATACCTATATCTACCTCAAACATGAAATCCAAAACTTGATAGACTCTGAAAAATCACAGACCCTGAAAAATCTAATCCTAACCCAAACACTAAAAACAATCCTTTCCCAGACTACTGAAATGTCCCACCACCAGCCACCGTGATGATGAACTCAGGAGTTAGCGAGGAGGAAGTGCTAGACTCCTTTGAAAATCTAAACCCTACTGACAATAAGGAATCTCCTTATGCCTCTAGTGGAGTTGAGGATTTACTGGGTCAACCCTCAAACAAATTCAATTATAAAGTGTTCTACTCCAAACCACCCTCTACTAATATCCCTGTTGAATTAATAGTGCCTTCAGAATAAGGTGATGAGTTTGATAATGAGCCAACAGACGAAGAAAAAGAAGCCAAAACTCTAGAACAACCAGAAAGAAGAGTTAAGGATTTTCTAGGGTAGCCCTCAAGAGAATTTGATTACAAATTATTCTATTCAAAACCAGCTTCTAATGACATACTCCTTGAGGAGATTGTGCTTATAGGATGGGGTGATGAGTTTGAAGAGGAGAGTAAAAGGTCCTTAACTCCTGAATAAAGGATCGAGGAGCTACTAAATGAGCATCTGAAAAAGTTTAATATGGAGCGAAAAGAAACATGCATAGTGGAAGTGTGGAGAAACAAAAAAAGGGACTGGATTATTAGGGTTATAGACATTTGGTATGACTCTGATGAGGAAAGTCTCGTTGCTCTTGATGTACGCTCTTGATGTACGGAGTGATAACCCCAATATGAATCATGTCACTAGGAGTAGGAGGAATTACAAGCCAGTAGAAAATAAAGTCAAGAGAGTCATAGAAAGAGAAGAAGTAAAGGATGCAGAAATAGAAAGGTAGAAAGAAGACCTAATTTTGGAATAGCTAAAGAAGGCTAAGGCAAATGTCAGCCTTTGGGAGCTACTAATGCATTTAGGCAGTCATAGAAGAGCTCTTGTCAAAGCTTTGTCAAACATGAGCATTGAAATAATAGCTACACCTAAGGCTATGGTAGCAAAGGTTATAGAAAAGAAACTCGGGTTGATAACATTCTCAGATGATGATTTGCCTTTAGAAGGAAGAAATCATAATAAAGCATTGTTTATCCCAATTGAAGGGAAGGGGAAGTAAACCAACTTTGCAATGGTTAATGATGGTTCTGCTATTAATGTGTGTCCGTTAAAGATCCTGCTTAATTTTGATTTGAAAGCCAATGACTTAACAAGTTCAAACTTGATAATTAGAGCCTATGATGATAGCACTAGGAATGTGGAGGGGACATTCCAAGCTTTAGTTAAAATAAGACTTATGGAATCCACTGTTGAGTTCACTATATTAAGTATCCCTGTCAACTATGCCTTATTACTGGGAAGGCCATGGTTCCATGCTCAGGGAGGAGTACCCTCAACTATGCACTAGAAGATAAAATTCTCACATGAAGGAGATGTAGTGACTATAGAAGTAGAAATCGATGCAACTATGGCTGCCATATTGGAGAAATAGAAGCAAGTATATGTTCCTCCTAGTTTCCAAGTTGCTGGGATATTTGATAGAACTAAAATGTACCCAAGGGTTATGAAGATGATGGAGACTATAAATTATTGACCTGGACAAGGATTGGGAAAGAATGAGCAGGGAAGACCTAGGCTACCAAAGTTTAAGAGTTAGAGTGATACCAAGGGGTTAGCGTGCGCTTAGACAGAACCTGGTAGCAAAAGAGGAAAGAAGAAGGGAGGGGCCAAGATAATTAAACCCTTAGGGAGAATCGGGCTGATGAGTGAGAATTTTATCAAGCTAGGGGAAGACAAGTACTATCTGGGTGCTAGGGAATCTATCAACGTTACTAAAAAAGACATTCTTAGGTTCAAAATCTTCAAGGAGCATATTGTGGAGAACCTAGTTGAGGACAATAAAGAGGAGGTGATGAAGCAGGTAGTTGGAAGAATGGGGAATACTACTGTTAAAGAGCTATTGTGTCTACCATTTGAAGAGGAGCCACCCCAGGATTTAGCTACTATCATTAGTAATAGTTTTAATGATGTTTTTTATGAGGAAACTGATGTAATAACTTCCAATCTTTATAAGGACAAAAACTGTGTTTTTTTCCATGGTCAATTATATGAATGTTGGTTTTGCTTACTTGTGTGATGTGCATCATGATAGTTTTGTCATTATAGTTTTGATCGTTCATGCATGTTTGACATTAATTTAATTCAATTTGATTCATTTAACATGGGCATGAATGATAATCTAAAGAATATTTCTATATCACATTATGTAACTCCTGAAGAGAGGGAAAATTTTGAGAGAATATTAACAAAAAGGAAGGTAGTATTTGCTTGGACTTATGAAGATATGTCAGGTTTAGATAGGGAAATTACAAAGCATCATATTCCAAATCATCCAAAAATAAAACCAGTTAAGTTGAAATTGTATAGGTTAAAACTAGAGTGGACTAAGAAAATAAGAGAGGAGATTGCTAAACAAATTTAGGCTAACTTCTTGGAAGTAGTAGATTACCCCCAATGGCTAGCAAACATAGTCTCGGTACCCAAGAAAATGGTAAGGTACATATGTGTGTCAATTTCAGATATTTAAATAAAGCTTGTTTGAAAGATGACTTTCCTTTTACCTTATATCGATGTCATAGTGGATAGTGCAGCATCAAGTACAATGTATTCTTTCATAGATGGGTTCTTTGGATATAATTAGATAATGATGGTAGTTATGGATAAGATTAATATAACTTTCATTATGGAATGGGGGACCTATTGTTATAAGGTTATGCCTTTTAGGTTGAAAAATATAGGTGTAACATACCAAAGGGCAGTGATCGCTCTTATTCATGACATGATGCATAAGGAAGTTAAGGTGTATGTATGTAACATGATGGTCAAGTCAGAAACAAGAGAGGGACACTTTGAAGCACTGGACAAGTTCTTGGCAGGCATTAAGAGGTATAATCTAAGACTAAACTCAAAGAAATGCATTTTCAAAGTTATTCAAGGAAGCTACTGGATAATATAGTTAGTAGCAGAGGAATCAAAGTAGATTCGGATAAAGTGAAAGCTATTCAGAAAATGCCAGCACCAAAGACAAAGAAAGAAGTGAGAGGGTTTATTGGAAGGTTATAATATATTAGCAGGTTCATTGCAAAGCTCACTAATATTTGTGACCCAATCTTTAAGCTATTGAGAAAAATGAACCTATAGAGTGGAATGATGATTGTTAGAAGGCCTTTGATAAGATAAAAGAATATCTCATCAATCCACCTATACTAAGACCACCGAGGCAAGGTAAATCGTTGATCCTTTATTTGGCTCTAGAGAAAAAGGCAATGGGGGCAATTTTAGCTCAAAAAGGATTGGATGGGATAGAGCACATAGTGTATTACCTCAGCAAAAAGTTATTACCATATGAAGAAAAGTATGATTTGGTGGAAAAGAGGTGTTTGATAATGATCTGGGCAATAAGAAAATTGAGGCATTACTTTCAGTCTTATAGGGTTTAGGCTATTTCAAAGATGAATCCCCTAAGATACTTACTATAAATGCCTGCTTTGATTGGAAGGATGTCTCGATGGCTTGTACTCCTAACTAAATTTGATATAGAGTACATTACCATAAAAGTTATCAAAGGAAGGGCAGTAGTGGAATTCTTAGCACATAATCTAGTAAAAGGTGATGAACCATGGAACCTAGAATTTTTAGATGAGAATCTAGCAATTGTAAAGCATTGAGAATGGAAGCTTTATTTTGATGGGGCTATAAACAACAAAGGAGCTGGATTAAGAGTGATCCTTTTTACGCTAGAAGGAGAAACCATACCAATGGCTAAGAAACTGGGTTTCAGAGTAACTAATAATATGGTTGAGTATGAGGCATGCATTCATGGAGTGGAAGCAGCAATGGCAGCTAAAGCAAAGGAGTTACTAGTATATGGGGATTCGATGTTGGTTATTCATCAGGCTAACGAAGAATGGGAAGTAAATGAGGAAAAGCTAAAACCATACATATGCTATTTGAGGACTTTAATACAAAACTTCACTAAATGTCTTTTTATCCATCAATCAAGAGACAACAATCAAATGGTAGATGCTCTAGTAATACTCTCTTTAATGTGGGACAGTGTAACTGGATTGATTATAAAGTTAGTGATCATGAAATTAAGAGCTCCATGTTATGGCGGTGAGCAAATAATGGGAATTCAAGTAGGGCCCAAAAAGAAGCCATGGTTTTATGATGTTCAAAGGTTTATCAAGGAAGGAAAATATCCATATGAAGCCACTTTAAAATAAAAATATGCTTGCATGTTCTTGCACGTAATTTTACAAGTCACGATGGGGTGTTGTATATGAGAATGTCAAATGGGATACAACTTAGATGTCTCAAGAAAGATGAAGCAGAAAAGGTGATGAAGGAGATTCACACAGGAGCTTATGATTCTCACATGAATGGAATAATCCTAACAAAGAAGATAATCATACAAGGGTATTATTAGATGAGCATGGAAAGAGATTGCATTAAGATAGTAAGGCAATGCCATCAGTGTCGAATTTATGGGAATCTCAACCACCTTCCTCCAACGGTGCTGAATAGTTTATCATCCCCTTGGCCTTTTGCAGTGTAGGGAATTGATATCATAGGAGAAATAAGGCCAACAATAATGAATGGACATAAGTGTATAGTTGTGCCAATTGATTACTTCTCTAGATAGGTACAGGCTAAATCTTTTAATACTCTAAAGGCGAAGTAAATGGCCCAATTTATTGAGAAGAATCTTATATAGGTTTCCACATCACATTGTGATAGACAATGGGGTTCAGCTTCAAGTAGAGATGGTATAGTTATTATAGAAATATGGGATCGACCATCATAAGTCTTCACTGTATCAGCCTTAAGCTAATGGAGCAGTAGAAGCAGTGAATAAGAATATTAAGAAAATACTCTCTAAGATGTTGAAAACTTTAAAGATTAGTCTGAGTACCTTCCCTTTGCCTTATGGGGATATAGAACGATGGTTAGAACTACCACAGTCCAAACTCCGTTCTCCTTGGTATATGGTTGTAAAGCAGTTTTGCTTATAAAAACAAAGATCAAGTCTCTAAAAGTGGTTATGGAGGCCAAAACACCTAAGAGTGAATGGACACAAAAGAGATATGATCATCTAGTATCTCTAAATGAGAAGAGGATTAATGCTCTATTTCACACTCAGATATATTAGAGGAGGATAGCAAGGTCATTCAATAAGAAAGTAAGGCCATGAAAAATAAGAGCTGGAGACATGGTGCTAAAATAGTTTAGAGCAATGGTGTTCGATCTGAGAGGAAAATTTAGACCAAATTGGGAAGGACCGTACTTAGTCAAGTCAGTTCTTCTAAAGGGAGCTGCCAAGATATATGATCTTGAAGGGAATGAGTTCATAGAGCCTATTAATCTGGGTCACCTCAAGAAATACTACATGTAAAAATAAATAAAAGTAGTATAAAGAAAATAAAGTCCGCTGACTGGAAAATTTAAAAAGGCTAGTCATGCAACAATTAGGACATTGTCATTTTTCAAAAGATCCGTAAAGGGCCGACAGGCAAAAATTAAGGAATAAATAAAAGAAAAAGGTCCCATTGATTAGAATACCTATAAAGGGCTAGTCAAGCAAAATTTAGGGAAATAAAATGTGAGCAAAAAATATTCAGTTAGAAAATCCAAAAGGACTAGCTTATGACAAGAGTTATGTCATATAATATAGTAAATGTACACATTTTAGCCCTAATTAATGAATTTTATTGAAATTGAATTTTTTATAACATTGCATGTTCTATCTTATTTATGATGCATAAGTACTATAAAGGAAAACATAACATAAAATCTTAAAATAAGCACTATGAGACAATTTTACTTTAGTACATAAAAGAAGCCCGTTAAGTTGAAAATCCGAAAGGGTGGCTTAGTCAAAAGTTAGGGCAAGCTTGCTAAGCTAAAAATCCAAAAGAGCAGCTTAGGCAAAAGTTAAAGCAAAAAAAAATTCACATACGACCATTTATTCATCCAAGTCTAATTTCAAGAAAGGAAATTTGAAATAAGATCAGTACAAGAAGGCAGTCTGACATGACTATAAATCAGAAATGAAGATAGCTTAGAATTAGTCATCCCGAGCTCCATTAGTAGGCCATGGGCTTCATCCTCTGCTAGGGTCACCATGATGAAAAGTATCTGGAGGTCTGATAAATGAAGTACCAACACTGTGGGGGTCCATGCCCAAGTCCACAAGCCATCAATGAAGCATCTCTTTCTCCTACTCTAGATCCCTAAAATAACTTTGCACATATAAGAAACATCATATCATATGCATTCCATGCATACATTTTTATAATAAGTGTATATGCTTACCTGCCAACTATTTTTGACCTGTACGGTAAATAACCTCTGAGATAAGGTGAGTTCCTATAAATACTCTGCCTATGTCTAAAGGACCTATTTATAAAGTTGTACTAACATCAATACCAAGTGTATAGATAATATAAGAAATAAGTCAGACAAACTCATATAAGAAGTATCTACTGGAGAAAAGCTGAGGAGTTAAACATCATCGAGATGCATCTGCTACTCTACCGGAGTTTGAATAGTAGGGGCCCAATAAAGCATAAATCTGCCAGGAAAGGGCACATCACTAAAAATAGTACCATCGAAGGCTCCCTCAAAATTGGTCCCAATATGTTGAGTATGTCATGCATGACTAGGTCTAGGCCCAAATACCTTAGGCATAATCTTAGGCTTAGGAGTAGTCTCAACCCCCTAAGTAATTCTAGCTGCCTCCTCCACCACCTCGTCGGTAGGGGAGCCAATCTCCTCAAACTATGAGAAAATAAAATAAGTGATCTGAGCATTCCAAAAGAGAAATGATCAGAAGTTACCTTAGCCTGGTTAGCAGGAACCTGCTCCAAGAGGTTCTTATGGATAAACTACCGGTAATGGCGAGATCGCTCAAGAAAAATCATGGTGTTATATCCTTGTAACACCTCTCTTAACTCTGAACTCATTATATGAGAAGTGTATAACATTGAGAGGGGAGCATCAAAGGGAATACGACGTCAGGAAGGTCCAGAATGCCACTAATACACTCGTTCTCCTAAATACCACATCCGACAGCTATAACTAGGGAGCAGAATCCTCATGTCCTCAAGTCATACTGTAGCAACCATGAAATCATACCTCTAGACATTATTTGTTCCCTCTAACCAATTAGAATTAATATGAAAAATCATGTTATTATGTTTAAGTTGCATTAAATAATGAAATACTAATGATTCTGTTTTCCTACTCGGTACCACTCAACAATGTTCAACTAATCACGATAAGTTTATAGAGTGTTCTTAACACTCACTAGATGGGAAGATCCCCATCTCTACATTAGAGGGAGCTGCTTATCAAAATTAATAGCACTAAAGCCATAAATCAATCCAATCTCTAGACTCTAAAAATAAGTTAAAAAGAAAAGATGATGTACATGCAAAGCATGCCAAAAGCCGCACATGGTGATAGTACCTCTACAGATAGTGTCCAGTCTATAATACAGATAAGCCAATGCAGCAGATCCCTAGTCAAGGGTGATAACTTGGTCTATGTTTCAAAGAGGGCCAAGAAGGGCAATGCTGACCTCATTACTAGTCTCGTAAAAGAGGGTTATGCTAAGCAATATCAAAAGCAAACACCTCACCTTATGGGAAATTTGACAAGGAGTGGTGGTAGGAAGACGTTTAAATCCCTCAACTAATGATGAAAGAAGAACATTCTTTCGATTCTTCCACATTAGAACAAACCTTATCAAATCTCACACATACTGACTCTGCGCATGCTCAAGGAGACTGTAGTAGTTGATATCGAAGGAAATGGGAGTCCCTCTAAAGGCAATCCCTGTGATCGCAAAAAAACTCATAGGCAAAATAGTCAACTCGCTTATTGAAGGAAATGGAACATGTGGGTGGTGTCCATCCATCGCTCAATAAGTGCAAATAAAGAATGGCGATCGGACCTCCCTTGAGCTATCGAAAGCCCAGTAATAAATCATTTAAACTTGGAGGCCCATACTAGTTGCACCACATTCTTCGGTAGCCTATTAAATAATTCATGAGCTATGTGAAAACAACCCGTGAATTTCATCGATCATTGGGAGAATTTCGAGGATAAAAATAATAATAATAATAAATTAATTAATTGATTATATATATATATATCCTAGATCGAAAAAGTGGAATGTCGATTGGCATTGCACAAACACTAATTAATTTCTGGACTTCTGACTCAAATTTTCAAACCTTTGGTCAGCCATTCAACTAAAATCCTATGTTCCTGGGTTAAATTTAAATTTTTCATGCATTTTTTGAGTTATTTTTTTTATCTAATTTCAACATTATACACATTAATTTGCATTCTGAAATTAATTCTGATTACTAACTATATGAATAAATGTTTGCAAAAATAAATAGAATTAAGGAAGTGTTACCTCATTGCCCACATCTGTGCACCTATAAAGGTAAAAGTAAGTTAAAGGAAGCACAATATAATCCTCTCAAAGTCCAAGGTTATTCTGAGGAAAACAGAAAGGCACAATGGATGGGCCAATTAGAATCTCTACTCTTGTATGTAGCTTGTGTTGTGGGTCAGCCATAGGATATGACCGATCATGAATCAGACTTCGAATGAGCAAGAAATCAAAAGAAGAAAATCAAAGCAAAAAGAAAAGAAGAAATGGAGAGGGAAATGAAAAAAATAGCATCAAAAAATAAGGAGGGAAGCTTCTTATAAATGAAAAATATCCATTTTGATCCCTTGACTATACTTGCATTCAAAATCAAGTTTTCCTTTGCAATTTCATCCATACTTGCATCTTGATTAGGATTTAATTCATAATTGATTCATTTAACTCATGTCATCAATTAATGAATTATTATTAATTGCATATGTATTTAAATTTTGAATTTTTTGTCAACTACGAAATACATAATATAATTACAAAATTCAGTTTTGCATTTTTACGTGCATCATTTTAAATTAAAAGATTTCAAATTTTTTTTCATACAACATAGTAGCTAAAACACAACTTTTAAAATTATTATGTTATGTGCTACATAGTAATCATAACATGAATTTCAAATTCGGCATGTTATGTGCTTTAATATTAGTTATAACATGAAATTTTTTAAACCTTTTATCACCAGACACTACACAGTAGTTATGGTATTCCATTAGAGTTATAACATATTTTTTTGCTAATCCATTGTCGCTAGACATCCTAGAGGAATTAGCAAAATTTTAAATTTATCAAATTGCTAGATGTTCTATAGGAACTATAGCACTTTTTTCAAATCAAGGCTTGCTAGACGTCCTACAAGGAATATAACGAGAATCATTGCATTCATTTCATTAAAACATCTCATGGGGAATATAACAAAATCCACTATCACTAGACGTCCCAAAAGGAATATAGTATAATTTTCCAGACACTACACAGTAGTTATGGTATTATTGCTAGATGTTCGATAGGAACTATAGAACTTTTTTCAAATTAAGGCTCGTTAGACATCCTATAAGGAATATAGTGAGAATCATTGCATTCATTTCATTAAAATGTCCCATGGGGAACATAATGAAATCCACTGTCACTAAACATACTAAAAGGAATATAGTGCAATTTGTCAAACACTACATAGTAGTTACTACGTTATTGCTAGACATTCCATAAGAACTATAACACTTTTATCAAATCAAGGCTCACTCGATGTCCTGCAAGGAATATAGCAAGAATCATTGCATTCATTTTGTTGAAAGTCCCACAGGGAATATAACAAAATCCATTGTCACTAGACATCCCAAAGGGAATATAGTGCAGTTCACTAGACACTACACATTAGTTATAGTATTATTGTTAAACATTCCACAGGAGCTATAGCATGTTCTTAAATCATGAGTTGCTAGACGTTCCATATGGAATATAATGAAATGCATAAATTTTACTGGATGTTCTATAGGAAATATAGTGAAGCATATTAAACATAGCATCTTGCTTAAAATTTCTTAGCAATTTAAGCATCAGCATGTCAATTAGGATACAATGAAGTACCCTAATTCTTTATTTCAAAATTGTGTGCTACTATAGCTTTGCTGTAATTTTTCAAGCAAACAACGACAAAGGAGTGCCACTGTAAGCACCTAATTTTGGGATGCAATTGTGCATGCATAAAACAAAAGCCCATATGATAAAAATCTAATCGAGAATTGATCTCCGGTGTTGAGTTTCGTGATTTAAAGGACTAAATTGCTACATTTTATGGATTTAATTGCAAATTTGGTTTTTTTAGGGATTTGATTATAAAAATTAGAAACTTTTGAGGACCTTTTTTATAATTTAATTAAAAAAAGTGATCTACCAACATTTAATGTCGACCGACATTATGTAATGCCAGTTGGCATTAAATAATGCCAATCGGCATTACGGACATCAATCGACATTCTAAAATGCTGATTTTTGCTAAAAATTGATTTTTTATGTTGAAAATTGATTTTTTCATCATTTTTTAATTTTTTCATTATTCCAGGACACCACGTGTCCCTGCGTGTATGAGTCTTTGATTTTTTCAAAACTCTATCACTCATCTTTTTATCTTGATTTTGAAAGTTAAAAAAAATCCACTCTAGAGACACCTTATCCCGCTCCTAATATCACACAACTTCCTTGCATGATCACAGGGCTTGGAGGTTGCTAGGCTAGGTTTTAAAAGCTGAGAGGCAGAGTCTGTGAAAGGGGGATGAAAAAAAAAAGCTGTAAAAAAAACCCTAGTTATTTTCTTTACTATGCAGAAAGTCACACACCTTAACTCTTCATTGTTTCATTTTCAAAACCTTTAGGAAATCAATAAAAATATGTTATTTCCTTTTAAAGTCTAGAAAATCAAGTAAAAAAAAACAACAAAGTCAATCTCAAAATGGTGACAATCCCAATCTAATAGGCATTCAAACAACATTTGCACAATATCCCTACTCTTTTTTTGTTCCTTTTTTATTTTTTATTTGATTTCTTTATTTTATTTATTGATTGAGTCGTTACTAATTAAATCTTTTATTGTTTTTTTATTTTTTTCGATTGGTATTCTAAAGTGCTCTGGATGTGAGGTTGGTGATGTGAGATTTTGGCAATGGCTACATTAAAGAATCCATGAGATGCCATGGACTCAATTGAATTAGGGTTTCTTAGAAAAATCATATAAAAATTGTTGTTTTGATTTATTTTTGGTATGTTTGTTGAATTGGGTTTTTTTAGTTCTAATGCTTTTTATGCCTATTTACTATTAATTAATAAAATTAATTTAGACTTTAATTTATCCCACTAAGATATTTTTATTTCTTTTTAAAATTAATTAGACCTTAGGCTGATTTCTAGTTAATTAAAATTAATTTATAATTAGCTCAGCCCATTAATTTCATTTCTTTTACAATAAATAGACTTAGGCTTTATTTTTTAAGTTAAAATTAAGGTAGACTTAGGCCCACTTAATAATCTAATTTCTTCTTTAAAATTTGTAGACAATAGGCCCATTTCCTTAATTAATGAAAATAAGTAGATTTAGGCTCACTAATTCAATTAAAAAGTAGGCCCATATTTAGTCCATTTTACTTGTAAATAAAATATGTAGAATTTGCTAACTTTAATTAATAAAATTAATCTAGTTTAGACATAAGGACATTGTCTTTTGTATGCATTTCTACATGTAATTTTATGGCTTATTGCCTTTGGGTTAAATGAATGTTTAATTAGGGTTTAAATAAAATTGCATGTAATTAGGGAATAAAATAGTAATTCATGAAATAATTCTAAATGAACATGAGACTAAATGAAGTTAGTATTTCGTTCCTAGAATCTCCCAGTTGTGGTGCTGGCTTTCTTTTAGAGAATCAAGTACCACCATTTTGATTTGTCCTAGTTATTACCCTGGGTGGTGACTCCTCATCTCCATGCTATTTCTTTATGATATAGTAGTGTGTTCCCTAGGGCCCTAAGCCCAAATAGTGTCACGATTGCTAAAATCTTGGGCACAGATGAAACCTTATTGTCTACAGGTTGCTTGTTAACTATTTATTTGTTGTTCATGGTCATTCTAATTAAATTAGAGGTTTTTTAAAAGAAATAAATTTAATTAATTGTTTGATCTTTTATTTAAGTTTTTTGATATATTTTTATTATTTTTTGGCTTGTTTATTTATGTGTTTTGGGCCCTAGGACCATGTTAGGCTTTAACGCATTTAAATAAGTTTAGGTTTTTTAGGTTTAATTACTAAAAATGCTTCTTTAGGTCTATAATTAATTGGAAATTATGTTAGAGATAACTTAGGCCCATTTAGTTAATTAGACATAGGCCCACATAATTTAATTAATTTAGACTTAGCCCATTTAATTTAAGCCTTTTTCATGATTTGTAGACTTAAGATCACTTCAAAATTAAAATATGTAGAATTAGGCCCACTAATTTAAATACTTCATAATTTGTAGATTTAGGCTCATTTTAGAATTAAAATAAATAGACTTAGGTTCATTTAATTAAAATTGAATAGGAATTAGGCCCGTTAGTATTTAGGCTCACTTATAAATTAAAACATGTAAATTTATTCCATTTAATTAAAATTAATGTAAATTAGACTAACTTAGGGATTGTTAACTCAAATGAGTGCATTATTTACATGTATTTTTCATAACTAGTTTGCCTGGAGTTGATTATTTTAAATGAAATTGCATGTAAATAGAGAATAAAATAGTAATTCATAAAGTAATTCTAAATGAACATGAGACTGAAAGAAGTTGGTCTTTTATATCCAGAATCTCCTGGTTGTCGTGCTAGCTTTCTTTTAGAGAATCGAGTACCACCAGTTTTTTATTTGTCCTAGTTATTACCTAAGTGGTGACTCCTCATCTCCACGCCATGTCTTTGTGACAGTGGTTAGTGTGTTCTCTAGAGCACTGATCTCAAATAGTGTCACAGTTGATAAGATCTTGGGTGCACGCTAAACCTCACCATTTACACATAGACTCATTAGTTTCATAGTAATCAACAGCATGAGTGACATCAATGTCCAATGATTAGTAGTAAGAGCAGCCAATAGCTAAAGTGACAACATGAATATCGAGCATAATAAAAGTGGTCGACCATAACAATGACTTTACAACCACCTAGGTAGGTTGAAAACTCCTAGAAGGGGAGCGACCTAGGCAAAAGAGGGAAAATAAAAAAAAAAAAGAACCATATAGTTTTGAAAACTCCTAGAAAATGAGTGACCTAAGCAAAAGAGGGAGAATAAAATAAAATCAATTGCATTTTCATTCTGAGAAGAGTAGTTCAAGAGATCGTAAGATTCTACTTGGTGGTGCAAAAGCAAGAAAGTCTATTAAGTCCTTAACTAAGGGGCAATTTTTGAGATGAGTTGAGCCTTATGAATAATAAAGTTTTCCAATAAGTTCCTTCCACTAAGGGGAAAACAAAGTCTCTTTCACACTAAGGTTAAGCACAACTGCCATACGAAAATAAAATAATTTAAGAAAGTAATTAAGCTAGGGCATGTGTTATTATCATAATCCTAATTTGACCTTGAGAGGATCCCAATTTCTATTCCATTTGGATAGATTCAAATTTTGAATTCTAATTCTTTAATGGAAAGAGGACCAGTTCCCAAAGATTACCTTACATAGAAAAGACAGTTGGCTAAATCATTTAAGATTTCTTGTTTTCTCTTAGCTCATGCATATATAAAATTTTTGTAATAATTATTTTAAAATCTCATACATGTGCACATTAGAATAAATGCATGTTTATGTAAGCACTCCATACACTACATAAGCTTATGTTATCAAATTAATTTTATGGATTTTTAAAGATCACAATCATGCATACATTAGCATTGAATCTTAAAGTGGGCTAGTTTTGAATCATAGGATAGTTTCTTGCTATGTTGATTTCGCCTAAAGCCTATAAGGCTACATAGCTTATTTTGAATTGATCTTATTTAATTGTCTTCGCCTAACGCCTTAAAGGCTATATGGCACCTTTTGTTCATCTTTGTTTGATGCATGTTTTATTTGTTATCTATTTATCCTAACACCCTAAAGGCTATATGGGTAGCTCTATTGATTTCATCTAATGCCCATGCAACTATATGGCCTATTGTGGTTTCATCTGCTTGATGCCTCAAAGGCTATATGGTGCTTTCTGTTTAATCTTATTTGATGTATGCTTTTATTTGTTTATTAATCTTACCCGATGCCCTCAAGGCTATACGGTATTCATTATTATTTTCACCTAATGCTTGCTTGGCTAAATGGCTTTTCTTGTGTGTTCTTGCCTGACACATGTATGGCTATATGGCTTCTCTTATGCTTCTCTATTTAACACCTACGTGGCTAAATGTCTTTTATTGTGTGTTCTCATCTAACACCTACATGCCTATATGGCTTCTCTTGTGTTTTTTTTGCTTGATGTCTATGTGGCTATATGGCTTCTTTTGTATTTTTTCACCTGATGCCTGCATAGCTATATAGCTTCCTTTATTGTTCTCTTCTCTTATCCCATATTTTCTTGTCATAGTATTAAGGAGTGGCTGACTAGGCTAGGAAAACCTGAGGATCACAATCATATTTTCATATTTTTTAAGTGACTGGTCGAGTTATATCCTCAAAGTTCATAATTCAAGAAGTGACTGGTTGGGTTGTATCCCTGAAGTTCACATTTTGAGAAGTGACTGGTTGGGTTTAAACCCCTAAAGTTCACATTTCAAGAAGTGTCTAGTCAGGTTTGAATCCCCAAAATGCACATTTTCTAAGTGACTGGTCGGGTTGTATTCTCGAAGTTCATGATTCAAGAAGTGACCAGAAAGGTTGTATCCCCAAAGTTCATATTTCAAGAAGTGACTAGTCAAGTTTGAACCAACAAAGTTTAAATTTCATAAAGTGTTTAGTTGGGTTTGAATCCCTAAAGTGCATGTTTTTCTAAGTGACTAATTGGGTTGTATCCTTGAAGTTCATAATGAAGAAGTGGTTGATCTAGCCAGGAAAAATGGAGAATCACATTTTATGTAAGTGGCGTATCAAGCCAAGAAAACCCGAGAATCATGTTTTAGATTAGTGGCTAATTGGGCTAGGAAAACTTAAGAATCATGTTTTATATGAGTGGTGTATTAGGCTAGGAAAACCTAAGAATCACATTTTAGATGAGTGGTGTATCTAGCCAAGGAAACCCGAGAATTGCTTTTCAAATGAGTGGTGTATCGAGCAAGGAAAACTCATGAATCAAGTTTTTGATGAGTGGCTAATCAGGCTAGGAAAACCTAAGGACCATGATTATATTTCTAGATGATTTATCAAATATTAATGAGTGGCTGATTGGGCCAAGAAAAACCAAGGAACACGATCATGTTTCATTATTAAAACTTTGTCCCCTCGGGTTTGAATTCCTGAGGCTGACAGTGTGAGTGCAGCTCAGAGGTCAAGTACATTATTTCTCGTTTGTCATTTTATTCTATATATGATTTTTCAAAAAATTTTCATTGCATGCATTTAGTTTTTTGAAAAATCAAGGGGCAAACTGTAGAAACCTAGTTTGATTAGCCTGTGATAGGGGGTGAACTATGGATTTTTGGTTTGGTCTACTTGCAACAAAGCCTGATAATGAGAATGTATGAAAATTAAATGTAAGAGAAAGCGTGAAACCTTCTTGAAAATGGACTTAAAAGCTTAAAACCCTAAAATCCAAGCCCAAACCCATATGAACAAGGCCTAAACTGATGAGTGTGAAAAATGCATTTTATTAAGTAGTCTTCGTCTTAGGAAAAATTCAATTTCAGTTAAGTTTATGTTTCTTTTATTCAGTTTTTATTTAGTTAAGTACTTACTACATGTCTTATGTGTTTAATTATTTTTATGTATGAGTTGGTTTATTTTTGGTTGATTTTTATGTAATTAGGGAAGTCAAAGAACAGTAGAGGAAGGTTACATAGGAGCCGTGGGCACTTGAAGTGGGCTCAAAAAGCAATGGAGGTCAATATGCAATAATGCTGAAAAAGGGATGTGCACGGCCGTGTGCAAAATGCACACGGCCGTGCGACCTGGTGATTGGAAAAATTCGGAGTCGAATTTAATTGTTGACTCATGAGGGTCAAGATGGAGATTTTGCATGGCTGTAACCCTAGGGCTTGTAATTAGGGTTTTATAAGAGGGTAGCCACCAGAAATAAGTATATATATAGATTATTATTCATCACTTTAGAGACAGACATTTTTTTAAGAGAATTTTCTTAGAGCAGTTTTGAAAAACAAGGATTTTTCTTACTTATGTTAGTTTGGAGATTTGAGAATAAGAATTAAAGAACATCAAGCTTCCTATTGAACAGGGGGTTTCTTCTATTCAGTTGTGTTTATTCATTCTTAATTTTAATTTAATGATGATGTCTATTTTCTTTTATTCTTTTTCTTTATCTCTTACAATTGACATGAGTAGCTAAATTATTAGTTAGGGTTCTTGTATCAAATCAACCATGGGCTAATCGCAATTAAACCTAAGCCATTAATCTAGATCCTTTAGTTATTATTGAACTTAATGTCTTCTTAGGATTGATCACCCTTTGATTGAATATACATAATAAAACTTGATCGAGAGATAGGTTGTATTGGATTTAAATAATAACCTGTTAGATGTTTTCTTAGTTAAGAAACACTTAAGCAACTAATATTGATTAAGGGTTGGTGCTTAAACTAGGTTAACCAAACGCTTAGTAGGCGAGAACTTTAAATCTAAGAGCATCAATTTACTTGGTTAATCATAGTGTTGTCTTAGGAGGAAAGCCTATGATTTTAGGGAAACCCTCAAATTGGATTAAGGTTAGGTATGGTTTAGCAATAAATTGATTTTAAATAAAGGTTGAATTAGTAATAAGAACCCTAGCTCTTTAAAGTGATTGTTATTTCATTATGATTTTTTTTTGTGTTTTGTCTTAGTTTAATTTTTATTTTAATTAAAAATACCCTTTTTTCGTTGTTTAAATAAACAAACACAACTAGTATCACTGTAGTCAATTTGCAATCTCTGTGGGATCGATATTTAATTACTACTTGTATAAATCCATATATTTGCGAAAACCCATCATAAACCCATTACACAAGCCCATGCCAACTTTGACCAAAGGCTTAGTTCAGGACCAAGGCTAGAGAGGCAATGCCTCATCAAAGAGGTGCCACCTTTATAGCAGCAAGTCAATGAGGCACCACCTCTATAATAGCCACTTACCTCTACATTAATTGCAAAGGTGACCATGGTGGTCAAGTGGTGGGCCCACCTCCCACTGAAACTAAGCCTATTATATGAGGAGAGGATTTTTAGGAGAAGTGAAGAGCTAAAAAGTGTAATGATAGGGCTAAAAAGTGTAGGGTATAAGATAGGAATAGGATTAAAAAGGAGAAAGAGGAGAAATAAAATAGGTTAGTAACCATTATCAACATTAAAGAAAAAAAGAAGAAAATTTTAAAGAAGAAAAGGGGGGAGCTTTGAAAAAAAGGGAAGAGACACTCATGAGTAAGAAGAATGGGGAATTAAGTTCAAAATATCATTTTCTTGAAAGAAGAAAGTGAAAATAATACATTCAAGTGAAAGCTCCAAAATAACCTCTTAAGGACAACCATTTCGAAAAATAAGCTCATTGTCATACCTCAAATTTGATTGTCCCCAAAAAGGTCAAAGATGAAACGAATCTTTAAAAAGACTAAAGTCTGCTTGATCGTAACACCTTTTAAGTGTATAACCTTAAAACCATAACCAATCCCATAAGTGTGCAAAATCGATCACCAAGCCATTAAGTTTCACTCCGATCTTATGAAATATGAATTATCAAAACAATAAGAGGCTTATTTCGAGTAATCTTCTCTCAGAACATGTAGCTTGTTGAGTCGATGTTCATTTCATTAGACCAGGACCTAACTTTGTGAAAAAATTTGATTTTGACAAAACGAACTTTAGAAACATGTCTAGAAGGCTCTAAAACCTTTAAAAATAGTCCCAAAATAGTCCAAAAAGACTTGAGGATTAGCGTGCATTACTTAGAAGTGAGTGTGTAGCCATGAACACCCTAGGTGTCACATGCTAAAATTGAAGCTGAATTAGACAAAATGGACTTTGAAAACATGTCTTGAAGGCTTTAAAACCTCTAAAAGTGGTCCCAGAATAATCCAAAACAACCTGAGGATTAGTGCGTGTCGCTTAGAAGTGCACTTATAGCCACAAATACCCCTAAGTGTCACATGCTGAAATTGAGGCCGAATTAGACAAAACTAACTTCAAAAATGCATTTGAAAGGCCTAGAAACCCTAGGAACCAACCTCAAAATAGCCTAAAAAAGCTTGATTTATGTTCATAACGTGTGAAAGTGTGTGTGACCAAGCCAAGTGAGTGTGGCCACATGCCAAGTGTGTAATCACGCGCACTTTGTGTGGCAATGCGCTTTGTCCTAGGGATGCGCACAAAGCCACACACATACCCCCCCCCCTTCTTGATTAATTTTTACACTATAAATAGGTGCTCCACACCTCATTTTGGGGGGGGTGGAGCAAGAGGAAAACACACACACTCAAAAATTTATTCGCTCAAACACACTAGAAATCCACTTCTAAACAGTTTTAGCTCTCCCACTGCATTTTTCTTAGATTATTAGGCCTGCCTTCCACCAAACCTAGCCTTATCTTTGTCAAAGCATGCTTCAAAGGTATACAAATTAGGATCATTCTACACATCATTTTGAACCTCTCAATGAGGAAAGCTTGATAATCCCTTAAAGCATAAGCTTCAAAACTCATATAAGCTCGGTTGAATATAAGGACCATACAATCATTTTAGCATATTTATTTTATCACATTGCATTCTACTTTATTGTCACCAGCATTTATGAATATTATTATGCTTTTGTGATGAGACTGGCAATCTTGTATGCTATATGAATAATCTATGCCCTATTTTGCTCATTTGATATCATCATTTTGCATCCTCTAGTTTCAAAATGTGAAATCACACCATACATATCAATAATGTGAAAGTTCATATTTTGGAATAGAATCGTCATGTTCTTGGTCCAATGATGTCGTCATTTATCCCTTTTATCATCATTATATATCATCATAGCATAAATAATAACTACAAACATTCATGATTGTGTACATTTTGCTTACTCTTTCAAGTGATTGAGTGTCCATTGCTTATTTCATTATTCATGTGATCGAGCAAACTACATTCATAGTCATGTTAACATTGTAGGTTCATTATATCTAACTTAGATTTACTTTTCTACGATCCTTTTTTCCTTTTATATGTATTTTATTAGGAAAGCGATGTAATAATGATATTTTAGCGTTATTATCTTCCATTATATAATGTATTATATGAATGCTATACAAACTCTCATTATCGAAATTAGGGTGTTGTGGTAGTTATACATTGAATATCATATAATGACAAATAGTTAAAAAGTATATGCAGTCCCCTGAACCCTAAAAACTCTATTATGGGAAATACTTGTTGGGTGACCCGATATTGTCCCTTTCTTTTCCTAAATTTCAAAAAAGTGTCTCATTCATCCCTAAATAAATCATTTGTCCCTATTTAGTAAATTCACCATGTCCTTAAGAAATAAAACATAAAGATCCTCATAAAACTTTCCAGAGGGAGTAATCATCAAAAAAGCTCTTTCACTCACACTTATATAAGTAATGATCTTCACCTACTTTTAATATTGGTGTTGTAGATTTGCATAATCTTTAGTTTACTCACTTGTTTGATATATTTTATGTCTATTGCTTATATTATATCATGTTCTTCATATGATCTATAAAGGTATTAAACATAGTTGCAAGTTTTGAGTATTTGTATATATATTATTTACTTAAGAATGAAGTTTATTGCTTTTTGCAAGTTTTTATGCCAGATGATCAGGTGACACCTCTTTAAAAAGGTGTCGCCCCTCTATGATAGGGTCTTGCATGACCTTATTTTGATATTTCTTATAAATTATGAATGGTTCAAATTTCTTTGAATTGCTATACTTTTGTACTTTCAATTTTCTTTAGATGATCATTTTTACTATTTTATTTGGAGTTAATATTCAAGTATTTTCAATCTCTAGTTGTATTGACTTGATTCATAAATTGACATGATGGTTCCTTTCATAGGGTTTTATATGTTTTAGGAGCAAATATTTTATCCATTATAGGAGTTTGGGATGATCTTAATCCTCCAACATTAGCTTATCCCCTTTCTAGTTTTATTTATATTCATGCTTAGTTTAATTCCCATTTATTTTTAGTTTATTTTGGTTTTTTTTCTATTTATTTTACTTTACTTTATCAAAGTGATATAATCCTTAATCCCTTCCCCCATTTAATTTAAGTGTATTTTTGTAAATTATTTTTTTTATGAATGTCGGGACCAAATGGATTTGAATTAATGTGCGAACTCAGGCTTAAATTTAAAATTCAACAATTTTGTAAAGGAAATTGCAGTTTGCATGTTAATAAAGAAAAAAATTGAATAATTAAATGTAATAAGAAATGAAACACAAACGAAGGCCAAACGTAAGGTTGGGTGGGCATTCCAAAAGCCCATACCCAGTTTTTGAACCCATTTTCTAATGACGGCTTCTAGGAACTTCTGTGGAATCCAGTTGTCGTATAAGTGTGTCCTAACTTTTATTCGGGTGGCAACTCCATCTCCGATTAGGCTTTAAGACCTATTTTGTATTTCCTAATGGGCTTCAAGCCTACATAGTGCCATGGTTACCAAACACTTAGACACACACTAAACCCTGTCATCTATAGATAATAAAATTGATAAAAATGGTATTTTTACCATAAAATGTAAACTTTGTTATAAAAATAGTAAATTTACCATAAAAGGCAACAAAAATAATAAAAATGCAAATAAAATGATAAAGATAGTAGAAATACTATATTTACCATAAAAATGTCAACTTCGTGATAAAAACAATAAATTTATCAAAAAAAAGGTAATAAAATAATAAAAATAACAAAAATGCAAGTAAAATAATAAAAATGATAAAATGCTCTTTTTATCATAAAAATGTGAAATTTATGATAAAAATAGTAAATTTACCATAAAAGACAATAAAGATAATAAAGATAATAAAAATGTCATTTTTACCATAAAAGTGTGAACTTTATTATAAAAAAATAAATTTACCCAAAAGGCAATAAAAATAATAAAGATAACGAAAATGAAAAAAAAATAATAATAAAAATGATAAAAATGCTATTTTTATCATAACAATATTAACTTTATGATAAAAATAATAATAATTTTATCAAGAAGGAAAATAAAAGAGCAACAAAATTAATAATAATGCAATAATAATAATAATAATAATAATGATGATGATGATGATGATGATGTTGATGATTATATGATGATGATGATATGATGATGATGATGATGATGATGATGATCCTTCTACATATCTTATATCCCAACTTCAAAAATTGTCACAAAATCACAATTTCATCACAAGGTAGTAAATAATCAAAATAAAATAAAGTGCGAAAATGATAAAAAAAACTACAAGAAAAGGAGTAAAAGAAGAAAAATTATATGATATGATATGAAAATTTTTAATTAAAAATAATTAGGAGATCCTTAAAAGGACCGGGTGATTACCATTGAAGTGTGCTTTTGACTTGATGAATCTTGGTTTGGATTTTTGGACCTAAATCCTAAGAAAAATGAAAATTTTGGTTAAAAGTGTTTGGGAAAAATGGGTCTCCACTAGTAAAATAGAGGTTTTTTAAAGAGAGAGAAATTCTCAAATACGTTCAAAAACATCATCCTTTTCTCTCTTTAAGAGAGTTTTTTGAAAATTATGCAAAAAGTCCACCAAAAAAGGAAAAAGTTAGGTTTTTATATAATCTGGGTCACAACTCATAGGTCTAAGTTGTGACCCATGCATGTGGGTCATATGACTCATGAACACCCAACCGTAGGTCTAACCCATGGGTATGGGTCGGGCAACCTATAGGTGTGGGTCATCAACCCACACTCATGGGTTGGCAGGTTAGTTTCTTTTATGTACTTTAGTTATGTTCATTATTTTTTTAAGTTTTTAATATTTTCATTTAATTAGTTGCATAAAAAGGGAACCACGCATTCCATGCATTATTAGTGTTTTACTTTTATTTTTACTTTAGAACATATAGACTTTTAGGATTTATTTTACATGACACTTAAAAATTTGCATCTCATTCATATGATGAGTGAGATTCATTATGTGAAGCGTTCTTGAAAAAGTGCAATAATTTCTAATTAATGCTTTATTTGAATTTGTTAAGCTAGAAGAATAAAGTGTAGTTGACGATTTTTGAAATTTAATAAACTTAATGCTTACTTTCTTAATGAATTATTGAGCTTAGATTCTTAATATTGTAGAAAGATGATTGTAAGAAAAGATTAAAATCTAGTTAATATTTGTAGAGTCTTGCAATTATTAGAACCAATTTTTAAATAAGAAATAATTAAAATAATAAAGTGAAATGGAGTGTAAAATGCACTCACTCAATAAATTGCTTAGAGCTTGCTTTGAATGTATTATATTTGCATAATCTCTATCTACTTCAATACTCTAATATGAGTATAAGTATGCAAAGTACCCTTTAAAGGTATCCACACTGAGTAATGTGAGAAAAGTGGAGGATCATTGTAATTGGGAAACATTTATAAGCAATTAAATAACGACAAAAAAAGGAACTTTGCCTGTGAGAATATGACTAACTAAGAACTATAATGATCTTTCCTCACTTTCATTTTTCTCTAAAATCAATAGTTTATTTTCATGGATTCAATGAGAAATTTTACACTTCATATAGTAACTTGTATATCTTTGACCTCGAGTTATTGTTTTTGTCTATGAATTATTAAATTTCATATCAATAGGAGATTAAAGTGGTTGTTCAAGTGAAACTAGCTAATGATTTTTTAGTCATTAAATGAATGGGAATTACTTGAGGACAAGCAAAAGCTCAAGTGTGGGGGAGTTGATAAGTGCTAAAAATAATAGATTTTAAGCACTAAATAGTTAAATTTTATTATTAGAATCATAGGTTTTTTATTTTAGAAGCATAAATTAGGAATAGAATGCATTAGAAGTTAGAATAGTAATGAATTTGTCACTTTATGCATTTTTAGTTGTAATTATACTTTTACATTGATTTTGTAGGTTCCATCTTTATCGAGACTAATTCTGGATAGAAGTAATAAGTAAAGCTAGGAGCTAATTTGGCCACTAACGAGGGCAAGAAAGTCAAGAATTAAAGGTCAAAAGAATGACACAGTTGTGTCACTTGGCAACATAGTCATGCCTAATTGCAAAATTTTTAAATCTGCAGAGATCAAATATGACACAACCATGTCACTAGGCAACACATCTTTATCAAAGAGGATAAATTATGAGTGAGGAGCGCACAAAATAGTCGTATCAATTGGGCACACAGCCATGTGCCTAGGAGCTACTAATTTTAGAAAGTTTTTTTTAGGGTTTTTTAGAGAATAATATAAAAGGAGAAGTTTTATTTTTTAAGAAAAGAGGACAGGAGAGGCTGCAACTTTAGAGAACAACACTATATTTTTTTCTATATACAAGAATTATTAATCTTTCAAGTTTTCTTTAGATTTTAATTTTTAATTTTCAACTCAAGTTATTAGAATGAAGAACAAGGATTGAGAATCAAGAACATTATTGAGGAAGCTGAATAAAAAGAGTTTTTCTTCTACTATTCTCTTGCTCATTATTTTTTTGAATTATGAATTTGTTATCATTCTTCATCTTTTGTTGTTCTTCTCTAATTTCTATGAGTAACTAAGTAGGTTAGTTAGCGTTTTAATGAACCCAACTCAATATGAACTTAATCAATTAAATTCTAAATAAAAGAATATGCATTTCATGAGAATTATTAGACTTAATTCTTTTTATTTACTTTAACACCCCTTTCAATTGATTTAGACACTAGAATTATATTAAGAGATTGATTCTAGTAAGAAAAGCAATAACAATCTATTAATTCAAATTGACATAGTCTAGAGACATTTCAATATAAATATTCCATATAAGATTGCTTGTATGAATTAGTTATGTCTAGTTAATCATGCTAGTGAGAACTAGATAATTGAGTAATTGGCATAATTTCTTAATTATGAGAGTACTTAAAACAAACATTGTAATATTAAAGATGCTTTAAAAATGAAATGTTATTCGTAATAAACAAGAATTTACTATCAAATTGAAATAAATTGAGCTAGGGGAATTAAACCCTAACATCTTTAATTATATAGATTTAGTGACAAAATTTGGTATTGTATTAGATTAAATTTAATTTATTACTCATTAAAATTATTGCTAGTCTAGACAAGCAAAATATTAAGAGTAGCTCCATAATTAACATTATCTCTATGAGAATGATATCTTTTTCTTACTACTTGTTCGATTATATACACTTATGGATCATATCACATTAGTACGTTTATTTTGTTTTATTATTTCTTGCTTGCTTGTGTTCTATTTGTTATGTGCTTATCTATTTGCATTATTACTTGATTGATTGATCATGATGTGGATATTTATCTTATTCTGTGATGTGTGTGCACAAATATAATTATCCCGCATTTGATTTCCATTTCCAATGCAATTTAAAATTGACTAAAAATCAAATGTGGTAAATGCATCATTTAAACCAAAATTAGGGTGAAGGATTGAGTAAATGAGCATTGCATAATAAAAAATGGGATAAGTAACTCCTACCCCTAAACCCAGAATCTCTAGTTAGGAAAATGAGTCCTCATTCATTTTTTATTTTCTTGACAAAGTCAGGTGGTGACTTCCTAACTATAAGGCATATTCAGGCATACCCTCCTACATCAATAACATTTTGGTAAATGGTCACCTTAGCTTGTATGCCCCAACATCACATTAATCTTATTCCAAACACCAAGAGAAAATTCAAATGACATAACTACCTTTTTCCCCACATAGATGTGTTAATCAATAATATTGTCACTTATGCAATGTATTATTTCATGGACGGGTTCTCAGAGTATAATTAGATCTTAATGGCCATTATTGACAAAGAAACTATGGCTGACATAACATAATGGGGTACTTATTGTTATAGATTAATACCTTTCAGTTTGAAAAATGTCAGCACAATATATCAGAGAATGGTAACAGTTATGTTCCATAATACAATACATAAAAAAAATGGAGGTATACGTAGACGTCATAATGGTAAAGTCAAAAACCAAGGAAGTACATCTAGTTGCACTTGAAAAATTCCTCAAAAGGTTTAGAAAGTACAATTTTAGACTTTATCAAAATAAAAGTGTGTTCAGGGTCACTTCAGGAAAGATGCTAGGATATATTGTCAGTCATAATGCAATATAAGTGGATCTATACAAAGCAAAAGCAATCCAAGAAATGCCAGTGCCAAAAATAGAAAAAGAAATTAAAAGGTTTATAGGGAAGCTATAATTCATCAGTAGATTCATCGCTAAGTTAACAGCAATGTGTGAGCCAATTTCCAAACTACTTAGGAAAGATCAACCAGTTAGATGGAATGAATAGTTTTAGTTCGCTTTTGTCAAAATCAGAGACCACTTAGCTAATCCACCAGTCTTAAAGCCATTAAAATTAGGCATGCCATTTACTTTGTATCTAACTATCGAGGAAAATACAATTAGTGCAATGTTAGCCCAAGGAGAAGAAAAGGTCAAACATATAGTCTATTACTTGATTAAGAAAATGTTACCTTATGAACAAAAGTACAGTAAGGTTGAATAGATATGCGTAGCAATTATATGGGCAATGAAGAAGCTCATACACTATTTTTAATCCTAAAAAATTCAAGCTATATCCAAAATGGATCTAATAAAGTACCTCTACGAAGCTTCGTCCCTAGTGGGAAAACTCACCACGTGGCTTATTCTATGAACCAAATTTAACATGCAGTATTTAACTAAAAAAATAAAAGGAAAAGCAATTGTTGAGTTCTTAGCCCTTAACCTGATTCTAAATTCAGAACAAGTCCGACAAAACTTTCCAGATGATGTTAGTTCGGCCATCAAGGTGCAGGGATGGTGTTTGTACTTTGACAAAGTAGTAAATCAGTTTGGTGTAGGAGTTGAAATCATACTCTTGACATTAGAAGGTAAGGTAGTGTTGATTGCTAAGAAGCTAACATTTAGAGTTACAAATAATAAAGCAGAATATAAGGCACACACACTCAGAATGGAAGCTCTAATAGCTCTAAGGGCAATAAAAGTTGAAATATTTAGGGTTTCCATGCTTGTGATCAATCATACAATAGAAGAGTGGGAATAGAAAGAATAGCATTTTCATTATCTTTCTAAAAATGTAAATTCATTCACCTCCTGAGGAGTTATAATCAAATGGTGGATGCAATCACTACCCTAGTGTTAATGTGGGAAGGTCCAACCAAAATACTTATAAAGCCTTTAGTCTTACTCAAACCAAATCCTCCTTGTCACAAGCACTTTATAATAGAAAAAATGAAGGCATAAGAGAAGCCCTAGTTTTATAACATTCAAAAATATATAATAGGACGGGTATATCCTAAGAAGGCAAAAGAACAAGATAAAATAATCATCCGATAGTTAGCATCAAAATTCATATCACATTAAGGTGCATTATACAAAAGGAACATTAATAGGGTACAAATTCGGTGTTTAAACGAGACCGAAGCTGTAAGAGCAATAGAAGAGGTACATGAGGGTGTCTATGGTCTACATATGAATTAGGCAATCCTAGCTAAGAAACTAATGAGACAATGGTTCTTTTAGATGATGATAATGGAAAATACATCAAGTTTGTAAGAAAATGTCACAAGTTCCAAATTCACACCGATGTCAACCATCTTCCCCCAATAGAATTGCACACAATCTCTTCTTTGTGGCCTTTCTTAATATGGGGGCTAGACATAATTGGGGAAATTCACCTAATAGCCTCAAATGGGCATAGATTCATTATAGTGGCAGTTCACTACTTCACAAAATAGGTTGAAGCAGAATTATATGCAAAATTAGGGGCAGAGCAAGTGGCTAATTTTATAAAAAAGAATATATTATGTCAATATGAAATTCTTTATCATATAGTTTTTAGACAATGATGTTTAGTTCCAAGGGGAAGTCATAGAATTACTAAGGAGTTATAAGATGGAACACCACAAATCATCACCGTATGGACCATAAGTAAATGGTGTAATCGAAGCTACAAACATAAGCATAAAAAAAAGCTTGGCAAAAATGACTCAAATTTCATTGAGATTGGGTAGAAAAACTACAATATCCATTATGGGGATACCCAAGGATAGTCAAAACTTCAACATGTGCCACTCTTTTCTCATTAGCATACGGATCTAAAGCAATCCTCCCAGTGTAAGTAGAAATCAAATTTGTATGAGTAGTAATCAAATCAGAACTGCACAAAACACAATGGGCTTAGTAAAGGCATGATAACTCACTCTCTTAGACAATCAAAGACTTAAAGCACTATCATACCTCAAATTTGACTGTCCCAAAAAAAGGTCCAATGATGAAATGAATCCCTGAGATGCCTAGAGTCTGCTCGTTCATAACACCTCTAAAGTGTGCAACCTTCAAAAACCTAACCGACCCCACTATTGTGCACAATTGATCACTAAGCCATTAAGTTGTGCTCCAACCTTGCAAAATATGAATTATCAGAAAAATGAGAGGTTTATTTTGAGAAAACTCCTCTCAGGATACTTAGTTCGTTGGGCCAGAGCGGATTTCGTTAATCTAAGACCTAGCTTTGTGAAAAAATGAAAATCAATTTTGATAAAATGGATTACAGAAACACGTTCGAAAGGCCCAAAAACCTTTAAAAGTGGTCCCAGAATAGTCCAACATAACTCAAGGATCAGCGCACATTGCTCAGAAGTGTGTGTAAATGGACCTAGGTGTCATATGCTAAAATCAAGGCCAATTTTGGCAAAACGAACTTCAGAAACATATCTGAAAGGCCTAAAAGCTCTAAGAACCAACCTTAAAATAGCATGTGTAAAACCTAAGCAGTGTGCATAAAGTGTCACAGTGCACATGGAAGTGCATGTGTGTGCGCGTGGCCACACACTTACGACCACGGGCACTTGGCATGGCCACACGCAAAATCCTCGATATAAATGAGTGACCACACCCCTACCACCCTATTCTACTTAATTTTTCCCTATAAATAGACCCCTTCACACCCCATTTTAGAGGGGGAGCAAGTGGAAACACACACACACTAAAAAAATTAGTCTGATCGAAGGCACTGGAAACCCCTTTCTAGATAATTTTTGCTCTCCCACAGTCTTTCCCTTAGTCGTTAGATCCATTTTCCACCAAACCAAGCCTCATCTTTGTTAAAGCATACTTTAAAGGTATATAATCTAGCATCATTCTATTATCATTTTGAACCTCTCAACAATGAAAGGTTGATAATCTCTTGAAGCTAAAGCTTTAAAACTCACATAAGCTTAGTTAAGTCTGAGGACCACACAATTATTTTAGCACGTTTATTTTATTTTATTTCATTTTATTTTACTATCACTAACTTTTAAGAATATTGTTGTGCTTGTGTGATAAGACTGGCAAACTTGCTTGCTACATGAATAATATATGCTTTATTGTGCTCATTTCACATCATCATTCTGCATCCTCTATTTCTGAAATCATGAAATCACATAATAAATATGAATAATGTGAAAAGTTCATATCCTGGAATAGAATCATCATGCTTTCGATCTAGTGATGATCTTATGCATCCTTTATATTATCGTCATACATCATCATAGCATAAATAATCACTGCAAGCATGCAGGATCATCCTATTATTCATGAAATTAAGCAAGCTATATGAATGGTCGTGTTAAACTTGCAAATCAGTCATATCCAAATTAGATTTAATTTTCCCTAATATTTTCCTTTTCATCTATATTTTATCAAGAAAGTGATGTAATAAATAATTTTTTAGCTTTATTATCTTCCACTATCTGATGTACTGTGTGAATGCTATACAAACTGTCATTACCAAAAATAGGGTGATGTGGTAGCTATACATCAAATATCATATGATGAGAAATATTCAAAAAGTAAATACAATCCCCCAAACCCTGAAATCTTTGCTGGGGACAATACTCTTTTAGTGATCTGATGTTGTCCCTTTCTTTTCCCAATTTTCTAAAAATCGAGTGGCGATTCCATAAAATTAAAAGCATCTCATCCCCCCGAGACTAATTATTTGTCCCTATTAGACAAAGTTGCCATGCCCCTCAAAAATGGAAAGACCCTTACAATGTCCCATGAAAACATACTACTATCAAAAAATCCTAAAAGGGAAAATGGTCGCTCATAAGCACTATATCACACATAATTATACTAAGCTAGATTGGTGAGAGCCTTTAACAAGAAAGTAAAGCATAAGAGTGTCAAAATGAGAGACTAGGTGCTAAAACAAGCCAAATAAAATGTTCCTAATCTAAGAGGAATATTTTAACCAAATAGGGAAGGCCCATATCTAGTCAAGATTGTCTTATCAAGAGGAGTAATTAAGCTAATGGACTCTGACGAGAATGAATTTTCTAAACCAATTAACTCTTACTACCTAAAGAAATACTATGTCTAAGCAAATACTTAAAAAAAGAAAAATGAAAAAGTTAGGGGTCTTCCCACTAGGTTGAAAACCTGAGAGGGTGGCCTAGAAAAAAATTAGGGATTCCGACTAGGTTGAAAACTTAAAAGGGCAGCCTAGGCAAAAATTAGGGAAATGAGATGAAAAATACTTAGTTGGAAAACCCGAGAAGGCTAGCTAAGGACAGGGTCACTTTCAAGTTAAAATTTTCATAAATGCATTTATACTTTCCTTAAACTTTTTTAGTGAATATGCAAATATCTACTGAATTTTGGAAGTGCATTTGTGAAAATATTATGTATCACTATCATCCATTTAAGTGCATCAAGCATGCTAAGTAGAATTTGCATTCTTTTGCTACATACTTATGTTTCTCATCAATTTCTTGACTTTCTTTTGTATTATAGTTTATTTTCATAAGACCTTAAAGTAAAAAAAATAGAAAGAAAATAGAGAGCTTAATTGGGATGAAATCCTAAAAAGGTAACCTAAGCCAAAAAATAAATTTTCATACCTCAAATTTGACTGTCCCTAAAAAGGTCCAATGATGAAAAAAAATCCCCGAGATAACTAAAGCATGCTCGTTCGTAACACCTATGAAGTGTGCAACCTTAAAAAGCCTAATTGACCCCACCATTGTGAAAAATCAATCACTAAGACATTAAATTATGCTTTAACCTTGCAAAATATAAATATTGAAATAATGAGAGGTTTATTTTGAGAAAAATCCTCTCAGAATACTCAGCTCGTTAGGCTAGTGCGCATTTCGTTAAACTGGAACCTAGCTTCATGAAAAAATAAAAATTAATTTTGACAAAATGGACTTCAGAAACACATATAGAAGGCCCTAAAACCTTTAGAAGTGGTCCCAAAATAGTACAACATAACCCAAGGATTAGCACGTATCGCTCAAAAGTGCAAGTAAATGCCCCTAGGTGTCATGTACTAAAATCAAGGCTGAATTTGGCAAAACAAACTTTGGAAATGTGTCTGAAAGGCCCAAAAACTTTAGAAACCAACCCCAAAAAAGCATGTGTAAAACTTACGAAGTGTGCGTAAAGAGTCGAAGTGCACTTGGAAGCACATGTGTGCATGCATGCCCACACGCCAAGCGTGTGACCATATGCACTTAGCATGGCCATGCATAAAATCCTTGATATACACTCGTGACCACTCCCCTACCACCCTAGTCTACCTAATTTTCCTTATAAATAGACCCCTTCACACCCCATTTTGGAGGGGGGAACAAGTGGAAATAAACACACACTTAAAAAATTGGTCCGATCAAAGGCAATGGAAACCTTTTTCCAAATAGTTCTTCCTCTCCCACAACCTTTCCTTTAGGTTGTTAGATCCATTTTCCACTAAACCAAGCCTCATCTTTATTAAAGCATGCTTCAAAGGTATACAATCTAGCATCATTCTACTATCATTTTGAACCTCTCGACGAGGAAAGCTTGATAATCTCTCAAAGCTAAAGCTTCAAAACTCACACAAGCTTAGTTGAGTCTTAGCACCACATAATTATTTTAGCACGTTTATTTTATTGAATGGCATTTTATTTTACTATCAACAGTACTTGAGAATACTATTGTGCTTGTGTGATGAGACTGGTAAACTTGCATGCTACATGAATAATATATGTTTTATTATGCTCATTTCACATCATCATTTTGCATCTTCTGTTTCTGAAATCATGAAATCACATTGTAAATATCAATAATGTGAAAAAGTTCATATCTTGGAATAAAGTCATCATGCTCTCGGTCCAGTGATGACCTCATGCAACCTTTATATTATCATCATACATTATCATAGCATAAATAATCATTACAACCAAGCATGATCATCCTATTACTCATGAAATTAAGCAAGTTGTGTGAATGGTCATATTAAACTCACAAATCAGTCATATCCAAATTAGATTTACTTTTCCCCAATCTTTTCCTTGTCATGTGTATTTTATCAAGAAAGTGATGTAATAAATAAATTCTCAGCTTTATTATCTTCCACCATTTGATGTATAGTGTGAATGCTATACAAACTGTCATTATCGAAACTAAGGTATTGGGGTAGCTATACATTGAATATCATGTATTAAAAAAAATCAAAAGTATATGCAATTCACCGAACCCAAAAATTCTGTTATGGATAATACTCACTAAGTGACCCGATGTTTTCCCTTTCTTTTCCTAATTTTCTAAAATTTTTGTGGCAACTCCACAAAATCAAAAGCATCTCATCCCCTTAAGATCAATTATTTACCCCTTTCAACAAAGTTTCCATGTCCCTCAGGAAACAGAAAGACTCACGCAATGTCCCATGAAAACATACCGCTATAAAAAAAAAATCCTAAAAGGGAAAATGGTCGCTCATAGTGGTGACTCAACTAAGGACTTCTAAGTAAGAGGGATTAACTAAAAAATCACTATTTCTCATTATGCAATACTCAATTGTATAAAGCCCCTTACCACTGCATTTGCACTACACATCATATGTGCACCACTTGTCCCTAAAAGTCTTGATAATACTAAATGACATTACCACCATGATTCCTCTCTAGTCATGGGGCAATAAAGATACAATATTATCACCTTTAGTCTTTACTCGTGCATTTGTTAGACTCATCTAACTAGAGTCTATAACCCAAGTCCTTAAGGGAGGTGACCTAGTAATCAAAAGAATGCTAGACTCACTGACCAGAGTCCGTAACCCTAGTTATATGGAGGCATTCTCGCTAAAGGAACCCTTAGCCTTTCACCCTGACTTAACTTATGTAGATAAACTAGTAGCAACATCAACTAGGATTCCACTAAGATATTCATGCTATCTTTGTCCTAACATTATTTGTTTAACTTGATATTCATAAATGACATGACCATCCTAGTGTTTATCATCGAATGGACAATATAATGATAGTTTTCATATAAACTTTATGCTCAGGACCACGTGATTCTCATCTACTTCATGCAAGCTCAAAGCATGAGGAATTATAAGAATCATGTACCTTAGCTTGAATAGTCTATGCAAATTAACAAATAACGACATCCCTCGATGATGGAACCTACAAGATATAATCCATTATCCTTATCATATCAATTGAATGGGTTAGGAGCCTAACTAGATTATGGGCCTTTACGTCAGCAAATCAAACTATAAACTAACAAATGATACTTTTATGACTCTCCATAAACATATTAAATATCGATATGGGGGGTAAGAACTTGGCTCCTTTTAATTGACATTGGTCTTATGCATACAGGCACATACGGGCACTGGACATCATTTGAAGCCCAATAATTGACCATCTTATTGACATCATGTGATTACCTCAAGTACATTTGAGTATCATTCCTTAGTTTACCCTTTGGTTCTAACCAATATAAATAAAAAAAAGGCCTAGTTTTGAGAGCAGAACCATAATCCCTTGATGACTATAGGTTCAAAACCCACCTAAAAAAGAGACTAAGTGACCTCGTGGAGAAATAAGGTTGGAAGCAAAAGCTTGCTTATGATTAGTTTGTTCACTATGTAGGAAAACTAACTAGCTTTAATCATGCATACATCACATACATGTAGATAGCACATACTAATCGCTATTTCTTGCAAGAATAATCATCTTTCATTTTAGGATTTTGCATCCACTCCATGCATACATGCTCACCCTTCTCTTTTACAGGTGCATACCATGCATCACTCATTATTTACTTATCTAACATTAATAAATGTAAAAGAAACACTAACCAACTTTCTTAAATTTCTTTTCATCACATGTACATAACACGCATATACTAACCATATTTTTTTTGCAGCCATCCTGTATCTTTGTACAAACACATCACACATATATTCTCATCTTATTCCTTTGCACATCATGCACTCATACTAAACACTTTTTCAACCTATAAAATGATGAGCATTCATAATCATGTATTTTAGCTCACCTTGTTTTATTTACTAACCTTTTACTATATTTCCTCCTCATGTACAAAGAGTAAGTGCATTCAGGACCCATGCATAGCATAACACACATCCATTACATCTTCATCCTTCACATTAATCTTGCATCCTTTTGCATAACATTACACACATGCATTTTATTGCATACCAGATCATACATCTTAATTGTGCATACATGCATTTCATAACATACCAAATCATACATCGTAATTGTGCATACATGCATTTCATAATAATTTCCCTATTCTCATCATTTTTATAGCCTTAAAACCTAAAAAGCAATCCCAAAGGGAGAGACATTAATGATTAGAATTCAAAATGGTAGAGCAATTAGGAAATTAAAGCCTCAATGATCAATTTAAAAAGCATAAGAAGTAACTTATGGCTGATTATGGTTGAACCGACATCCTTCAAGTTAAGATCAAGGCCATTCTTCAAGCTGAAATTAAGAACATCCTCAATCAACCTTTAAGGAAGAGATTATAGACACCCAATTTTAGGATGATGAGTTATAAATGCAATAGAGGACTCCAATGATGAAAATATCATGAAATAGGTCCTTAATACTTAAGCTTTAAAATTTCAAGGGTCTAAATGCATCTTTTAAAGGAAGGATTTAGTGTTTTCAAGGACTAAATGGCAATGTTTTTTTAGGACTTAATTACAAACTTAAATTCTTCTAGGGGTCTTTTTGTAATTAAATGTTAAAAAAACCTGTCGAAATTCCATAATTCTGATCGAAATTATGTAATTTCGATTGGAATTACACAATTTTGATTAAAATTATAGTGTGTAATTTAGATCGAAATTGTGTAATTCCGATCGGAATTACATAATCTCGGTCGGGATTGGACTCTTCCATCTCTGTTTTTGATTTTTTAGGCTTTTAACTCAATGCTAATTTGTTATGGAGCAGCCAACACACCAAGTTCAAAGAATTCAACATGATGAAAATGAGCATGGTCAAGAAGGCAAGGATCAAGTTCAAGAGGTTTTGAGTCCAATCAGCATGCCTCAAAGATCTATAACAAGGTCTCAATCTAAGAAGCTTCAAGAAGCCTTAATCCATCATCTACAAGGCTTTATGAACTTAGCTAGTGAAAGTTTACAAGGACACCAAAGCTTTATGCCAAGTGCAGCTCAAGTTCAATACAACTTAATTCAAGTCCAAGTTATTAATAGGTTTAATTATGTTAAATAAGGGCTGGACGAATTTGTTATTTTTAAAGCCCAATAGTTTTAGTTAGTTTAATTATTCTTAAAATAGGAAGTATGTCAAATTCCTATTTGAGGTCTGATTAGATTAATTTCCTTTTTTTGTGATTAGGGTTATTAGTTTTCCTTACTCACTAAGGAAAACCTTATAAAGGCTATATATATATATATATATATATATATATATATATATATATATATATATATATATATATATATATATATATATATGCCTTGGACAAATTTTATTATTCAGAATTGAAGTTTTAAAACCTAAAGGCTGTTTTGCTTTTATCTTTGTGTTCTTATATAGAATACATGCTTTAAGGAACATTCAAGTAGATTGATCATCTTCTTGTGGAGTGTTTCAAAATTGGAATTTAGAAATGAGTTTTCATTATTCTAATTCTTTGATCATCTAAGTAATCTGATTTCTAACCATTCTTAGGGGTTGTTGAATTGACTATTGGGGATTGGGGTTTTCAAGTTAATGCTTTAGGGGTTCGAATACATAAAGGGGTTCTCAAGCTTATTCTTGGAGGTTTCGTATCATTTGGTATCAGAGCTTTGGCTCTAGATCAGGTTTTATCTTTTATAATTTTTATTCTTAATCCTGATTTCTTATGTTTTTCTTATTCTTTTAAAATCATTTTTTTTTTTGTTCTTCATTCTTATGTTTTGTTCTTTGTTCTTATTTGTTAGTCTTGATCTTTTTTTTTTTCCTTTAGGTCAGTCAATTGTTTTGCATTCTAAAATTTAGATTTATGTTCATAGTTGAAAGTTTTTTAAAAAAAAAAATTCGTGCAAAAAAAAAAGAAGAAATTTGAAAAAAAAAAAGAAGCAAAAAAAAATTCATGAAAAAAAAAAAGAAAGTTATTAGAAAAGGAAGAATTGAGATTCTTGAGTGATTTATATCCTAATCAAGTCTGATTTGCATTTCCTTCCATTCCTTGCTCATTAAGGAATATTGTTTGAGTGATTAATATCCTCATCAGGTCTGATTTAGGTTTCCTAATCCTATTTGGTTTATAATTGACATATCTAACTAGATCTTGCCATATCTTGTATTACTTGTCTATTAAAGATTTTCCATATCTTTACAATACTTTCTCATTAAGGAATATTACTTATTGAGGCAGATTTGACTTTTCTCCTTAAAATAACTTCTAAATTCATTTTCTTTTCTATTCTAGAAGATCTTTGTATTTCTTTCACATGTCTTTTGCATCTTTTTGAGTTTTCCTATTTTATTGCTTCTGAATTGTTGTTTTTTTTAACCGAATTTACCTCAAACTTGTTTTGAAAATTTCACTTTTAAAAGTTCTACTTGAATATTGCTTCAATCTAATTGATTTGTTCTAAAAGTGTGATTCACCTAAGAACATAAAAGAATTAGCTTGAGTGGTGAGAGAAAGACGAGTGAAACATCAAATTGAGTTAAATACAAGTGACCACCCCCATCATTTGAGTGCAAACACATGGGGGAGTGCTTATGAGGATTTTAAATTATTTTTTTTTTTGTTTCTAACATTGTTTTACAGCAATGTCAAACCAAGGTGAAAATAAAGGTGAGGGTAAAGTTGATGAAACTTTGCTACGTGAGGCTCAACAAAGGAAATTTGCATGTATGAATACAAATTTTGAGACTATAATGGAGAGATTAAACCGCATGGATACAAGGCTAGGAGCGGTTGAAAGGGCAACAACACCAAACTATAATGAGGAAGCATAAGGCAATGTTGACAATAAGGATGAAGATGAGGCCTATGTAGAAGTAGTACCAAGAGGTGGAGGTAGACAAGGCCGAGGTAGAGGAAGAGGAAGGTTACAACCGATTCCATACAATGGAAGAAACTGAGGCAATGAAGATGATGTAGATCAAAATTTAGGAAGCATCAAATATAAGATACCTAACTTTCAAGGTAAATCAAATCCGGAGTCCTATTTACAATGGGAGAAGCAATTGGAGCTTATATTTGATTGCCATCAATTTAGCGAGGAAAAGAAGGTAAAATTAGCGGTTACTCAATTTTTTGATTATGCTATTGCTGGTGGGACCATTTGGTGATTAATAGGCGAAGGAATTTGGAGTACCCAATTGATAATTGGCCTGAGCTCAAGGTTGTAATGAGGAAGCGATTTGTGCCAAAACACTATCATATGGAACTTGTACAAAAACTTCAAGTTCTTAAACAAGGTAGTAAGAGTGTGGATGATTACCATAAAGAGATGGAGATGCTCATAACTAGGGCTGATATAGATGAAGATGTGGAGATCACTATGGCACGCTTCTTGGCTGGTCTAAACAAAGACATATCTGATCGAGTAGATTTACATAAATATGAAGATTTAGAAGAGATGGTGCATATGGCCGTCAAGATAGAAAGGCAACTCCAAGGAAGAGGGGCGATAAGGTACAATTCCAAATCCTATTCTAGTTCTAATTTTAATTGGAAAAAGGATGGAAAGAATGATTATAGGGGTGGGAATAAGGTTGCTCATGAGGTTGTTAAAGGGAAGGTAGATTCAGTCTCTAAGGACAAAATCAAAACCGATGAATCTAAGTGTTGGAAGTGTCAAGGAGTAGGTCATGTGAGCAAAGATTGCCCTAATAAGAGAACTATGACCATAAGGAATGGGGAAATTATGACTGATGAAGACGGGGCAATAATGAAAGTGATGAGGATGAGATGCCTGAATTGGAAAGTTGTAGTGATGGGAGTATAGAGGAGCCAATCAATGTTGACATGCTGGTTACAAGGCGTGCTCTTAGTACTCAAATAAAGGAAGATTGCATTGAAGAGCAACGAGACAACTTATTCCATATAAGATGTCATGTGCAAGGCAAGGCATGTCTTATGATTGTTGAAGGAGGGAGTTGCACCAATGTAGTGAGCTCATTCTTAATTAGTAGATTAGGGTTGTCTACTATACCACACCCATGGCCATACAAACTTTAATGGCTTAATGATTGTGGAGAGGTCAAGGTAAATAGACAATCTATTATTTCCTTTTCAATTGGTAAATATCATGATGAGCAATTGTGTGATGTAGTTCCTATGCATGCTGGAGATATTTTGCTTGGTAGACCATGGCAATTTGATAGAAAGACCAAGCATGATGGGTACCCCAATCGGTATCACTTTACCAAGGATGGGTGCAAGATCATATTAACATCGCTTTCTTTAAAGGAGGTGTATGAAGACCAATGTAAAATGGAAAGAATGAGAGTGGAGGCTGAAAAGAAAGAAAAAGAGAGTAAGAAAAATTCTTTAAAGAGTGAAAAGAAAGAGGGAAAAATAAAAGAAGAGATTCAGCCTAGAGAAAAAAAAAAGAAAAGAATTTGAGTTTAATAGCTAGGACAAGTGAGGTTAGACAGGCCTTGTATGCTAATCGGCCTATATTTGTACTTTTGTACAAAGGGGCTTATTTGGCAACTAATGAACTTAACCCATCTTTGCTTAGTGTGTTTGTTGATCTTTTGCAGGAATTTAAAGATGTGTTTCCCAAAGAGATGCCTAGTGGATTACCCCCAATTAGAGGCATAGAACATCAAATTGACTTCATTCCTGGGGCAGCCATACCCAATCGACCAGCATATAGAGAAACTCCAAAAGAAACAAAGGAGATCCAAACACAAGTGGAGGAGTTGCTAGCTAAAGGGTATGTGAGGGAAAGTCTTAGTCCTTGTTCGGTTCCTGTCATTCTTGTGCCAAAGAAGGATGGAACATGGAGGATGTGTGTGGATTGCAGAGCCATCAATAAAATCACTGTAAAGTATTGTCATCCTATTCCTAGATTAGATGATATGCTTGATGAGTTATATGGTTCTTGTTTGTTCACTAAAATAGACTTAAAATCTGGTTATTATCAAATTCGAATGAATGTTGGTGATGAATGGAAAATAACTTTTAAGACTAAGTATGGGTTGTATGAGTGGCTTGTTATGCCCTTTGGTCTTACTAATGCACCTAGCACATTCATGCGATTAATGAACCATGTGTTATGAAATTGCTTAGGTAAATTTGTTATTGTTTACTTTGATGATATTCTGATTTACTCTAAGTGTTTAGATGATCATGTTATGCATGTGTGAATTGTACTAGAAACAATTAAACAATAAAAGTTGTATGCAAACCTTATAAAGTGTAGTTTTTGCATGAATAAGGTTAATTTTATTGGTTTTGTTGTATCTAGTCAAGGCATAGAGGTTCATGATGAAAAGGTTAGGGCTATTAAAGAGTGGCCAAAACCTAAAAATGCTAGTGAGGTGAGAAGTTTTCATAGGCTTGCTAGTTTCTATAGGAGATTCATTAAAGATTTTAGCACTATAGTCGCACCTTTGAATGAATTAGTTAAGAAAAATGTTGGATTTGTTTGGGGTGATGAACAAGAACATGCATTTAATGAACTTAAGGCAAAATTGTGTAATGCACCTTTACTTGCTTTACCTAACTTTGATAAAACTTTTGAGATTGAATGTGATGCTAGTGGCATAGGGATTGGAGCTATTTTGATGCAGGATCAAAGACCACTAATGTATTTTAGTGAAAAGTTAAGTGGGGCAACCTTGAAATATCCAACTTATGTCAAGGAATTATATGCATTGGTTTGAGCTTTGCAAACATGGCAACATTATTTGTGGCCTAGGGAGTTTGTGATACACACTGACCATGAAAGTTTAAAGCATTTGAAGGGTCAAGATAAGCTGAACCGTAGGCATGCCAAATGGGTGGAGTTCATAGAAACATTTCCATATGTGATTAAGTACAAGCAAGGTAAAGAGAATGTGGTTGCTGATGCATTATCTAGAAGGTACACCTTACTTAACTCTCTTACTGCTAAATTATTAGGTTTTGAGTTTATAAAGGAGTTGTATCCACATGATGATGATTTTGGTGATATATATGCATCTTGTGAAAATGGGGTTGTTTCGGATGATTTTTACTTGTTTGATGGTTTCTTGTTTAAAACAAATAGATTGTGCATTCCTAAGTGTTCTATAAAGGAATTATTAATTAAGGAGGCACATGGAGGAGGCTTAATGGGGCATTTTGGGGTAAATAAGACCTATGATATGCTAGAACATTTCTTTTGGCCCGGTATGAAACATGATGTGTATAAAGTTTGTGAGCATTGCATTACATGTAGAGAGGCTAAGTCTAGGTTGAAACCGCATGGGTTATACACACCATTACCCATTCCTAGTGAACCTTGGACTGATTTGTCTATGGATTTTGTGCTTGGATTGCCTAGAACTAGGAAAGGTCATGATAGTATCTTTGTTGTGGTTGATAGATTTAGTAAAATGGCTCATTTTATACCATGTCATAAAACTGATGATGCTAAGTTGATTGCTGATTTGTTTTTCAAAGAAGTTATGCGTTTACATGGCATACCTAGGAGCATTGTTAGTGATAGGGATGTTAAGTTTTTGAGTCATTTTTGGCGTGTGTTATGGGAAAAGTTAGGAACTAAGCTATTGTTTTCAACTACTTGTCACCCTTAAACCGATGGGCAAACTGAAGTAGTTAATAGGACTTTGATTACTTTGCTTAGGGCAATCATAGAAAAGAACATTAGGATGTGGGAGGATTGTTTACCATTTGTGGAGTTTGCTTACAATAGGGTTGTTCATAGCACTACTAATTGCTCTCCATTTGAGATTGTTTATGGATTTAATCCACTTACTCCTATTGATTTATTGCCACTACCACCTAACAATTTTGTGAGTGTTGATGCTAATTCTAAGGCTGATTTGGTGAAGAAGTTACATAAGCAAGTTAAGGAGAGGATTGAGAAGCAAAATGCTAAAGTAGCTTCACGTGTGAACAAGGGAAGGAAGCCAATGATTTTTCAGCCTGGAGATTGGGTTTGGGTGCATTCTCATAAAGAAAGGTTTCCACTTCAAAGGAAGTCTAAGCTAAACCCAAGAGGAGATGGTCCTTTTCAAATACTTGAAAGGATTAATGACAATGCATACAAAGTGGACCTACCTGGTGAGTATAATGTTAGTGCTTCATTCAATGTGGCTGATTTGAGTCCTTTTGATATAGGTGATGCTTTAGATTCGAGGACGAATCCTTTTTAGGAGAGGGGAAATATTATGGAGTAGCCAACACACCAAGTTCAAAGAATTCAACATGATGAAGATGAGCATGGTCAAGAAGGCAAGGATCAAGTTCAAGAGGTTTTGAGTCCAATCAGCATGCCTCAAAGACCTATAACAAGGTCTCAATCTAAGAAGCTTCAACAAGCCTTAATTCATAATCTACAAGGCTTTGTGAACTTAGCTAGTGAAAGTTTATAAGGACACCAAAGCTTTGTGCCAAGTGCAGCCCAAGTTCAATACAACTTAATTCAAGTCCAAGTTATTAATAGGTTTAATTATGTTAAATAAGGGCTGGACGAATTTGTTATTTTAAAAGCCCAATAGTTTTAGTTAGTTTAATTATTCTTAAAATAGGAAGTATGTCAAAATTCCTATTTGAGGTCTGATTAGATTAATTTCCTTTTTTTGTGATTAGGGTTATTAGTTTTCCTTACTCACTAAGGAAAACCTTGTAAAGGCTATATATATATGCCTTGGATGAATTTTATTATTTAGAATTGAAGTTTTAAAACCTAAAGGCTGTTTTGCTTTTATCTTTGTGTTCTTGTGTAGAATACATGCTTTAAGGAACATTCAAGTAGATTGATCATCTTCTTGTGGAGTGTTTCAAAATTGGAATTTAGAAACGAGTTTTCTTTATTCTAATTTTTTGATCAACTAAGTAATTTGATTTCTAACCATTCTTATGGGTTGTTGCTGAATTGACTATTGGGGATTGGGGTTTTCAAGTTAATGCTTCGAGGGTTCGAATACATAAAGGGGTTCTCAAGCTTATTCTTGGAGGTTCCGTATCATAAATGGTCTAAAATTCCTAAATATGATTTTAAGTATTAATCTTCTATTTTTCAGAATTAAAATCACGTTAGAATTGAGTTAGGGTTTTTGGTTTTCTTTTTCCTATATAAAGAGGATGGTAGAGAAGAAAAAGGGAGGAGAAGGAAAAAAGGAGGCAACAACATATTTTTAAAGCTTTTGGGTTTTTTGTGTGTTTAATCAACAATTTTCATCCATTATTGATTCTTAAAAAGAGTTTTCTTAATTCTTTTTTTGGTGAGTTATTTTTCTACAAAAATTACTTTTGGTTTATCAATTAATTCAAGATCCTTGGAGAATTTGTGAAGAAGAAGATTCGAAGACTTATCAAAAACGGTGAATTATAAATCTGAGGAGTACCCCATATCACTTATAAGCATCATCTTCTTCTTCTTATTCTAATTTTTATTTCTTTTTTAGATTATTGATTATTTTTATTCTTTCGAGTTATTATTATAATTTATTCATTAATCATATTTTTATTTTATTTTTTACGGTGATTATAAAAGAAAATACATGGTGATCATGTTGGAGGGATGAATTTATGAGAAGTCCATGGAAAACTATGGATAAAGCCTCGTAGAGACTTATTTTATAGGGTTTTCATTTTATTTCATTTATTGCTTTATTTTTATTTTATTAACTATTTTATGAATTAATGTAATAGCACCAATAGTGGGAGTAGTGAAATTATTTATGTGGTTGCATGTTTATTTTGATTAAATTGGTTAATAAAACTAGGTTTCAATTAGGTAATTATTTAAAATCAATGGAGGAAGTAGATTAATTTAGGTTGCTCAATAATAAAATTAGGGTTTTAGTAAGGATTAATTTAATTATTTGTTTGATCTTATTTAATTTTTTTTATGTTTTTATTTGTTTTTGGGCTTATTTATTATTTTTATGTGCTTTTAAGGCCGTAAGCCCATTTTAGGCTTTGATTTATTTATTTAAGTTTAGGTAATTCTCTTAGCCCATCTCACTTGATAATTAATTAGCTTTAATTAATTAAAATAAATTTTTAGATCTATAATTAATTAAATTTTAGGTTAGAAATATCCTTAGGCCCATTTAGCTAATTAGACATAGGCTCACCTAATTTAATTTAATTAATTTAGACTTAGCCCACTTAATTTAAGCTTTTTTTTCATTATTTGTAGATTTAAGATCACTATTTAATTAAAACATATAGAATTAGGCCCACTAATTTAAATATTTCATAATTTGTAGAATTATGCCCATTTTTTATTAAAACAAGTAGACTTAAGTTCATTTAATTAAAATCAAAAGGAATTAGGTATTTAGGTTCACATATAAATTAAAACATGTAGATTTAACGCATTTATTTAAAATCCATGTAGATTAGAGTAACTTAGGGATTGTGATTTATTGAATGCATTATTTACTTGTATATTTCATGACTAGTTTTCCTTAGAGTTGATTATTTTTAGGGTTTATATGAAATTGCATGTAAATAGAGAATAAGATAACAATTCATAAAATAATTCTAAATGAACATGAGACTAAAAGAAGTTGGCATTCCATATCTAGAATCTCTTGGTTATGGTGCTAGCTTTCTTTTAGGGAATCGAGTACCACCTTTTCGATTTGTCCCAGTTATTACCCTGGGTGGCAACTCCTCATCTCCATGCCATGTCTTTGTGATAGTGGTTAGTGTGTTCTCTAGAGCCCTGAGCTCAAACAGTGTTGCAGTTGCTAAAATCTTGGACTCACGCTAAATTCCACCGTCTATAATGATAACCCTATTAAATGGTGCTTTTAATGATAAAGGGGCGCCTGGAACTCCTAATTCCAAGCTAAACAAAGGAAAGAAAGTATTAAGCATACCTGAAGATATTGAAGATGACTATGAGTTTTACTAGGAAGAATCCTCATTTAGGATAACAAGCATCGATAAGTCTGAATCAATAATGAAGATCTAAGAATTGGCCTATAAGATCACTCAGTTTAAGGTTCTATTGAAGGAAAACACTAATGCCATAATCAGAGGCTTCATCCAAATTTTCATGCTTAAGCCACCCTTCGATTCTCAGCCAAATGAAACCAAAAGTCCAAAAATAGGATGTGATCTATTATACCCATAATTCCTAGAACTACCTACAATTAACCTCTGTTCAACCCATAGAAAATCTGCATAGTTCAACCAACCTCTCTCCAAGATATTCCAAAGGCTCCAAAAAAAGGACAACCTATAGCCTTGAGAACCAAAACTACTGCCAAAACCTCTACCCCCTTAAATCGACCCAAACCTTTACTGTGACTTCCATCAAATGCCTAGCCAAATCACTTACACCTGCAGAACTCTCAAAAACACAATCCAAGACCTCATTGACTCCAAAAAAATTAAAGATCCTCAAAAAATACTTAATGAAAAAACCAGCCCTTCACCTAAATAATGAGACACACCCTATATCAAAAATAAATCACCACCTAATCATTCAACCGCACTGCAACCATCTCAAAGCCAAACATTGTCTCTTTTGGTTCATATGAATCCCAAGGAAGTGATAAGGCACCTACCTCACAAATCCTACCTACCTTTTGGAACCCTGCATCTGATTATTAGGAGAAGGGAGAGCAAAAAGGAACCATGGAAGCCTATCCTTTCTGAATTACATGAGCAAGCTATACTGAAGCAACTAGAATGAAGAAGACTAATGAACCCCTTTTAGATGTAATATACATATTAGAATAGTGACCTCTTGCTTTTGTTAGTTGGCTAGTGTTAGTTGTTTATGTGGTTTATCAAACATCTTATTGGAATGCTAAGTTCTTTGTTTTTCATTACCCTATAACCTTTTTATTATCTTTTAAACTTCATTAAAATTGCAAGTCTTCAATTCTCACCATAGCTTTATCAAAAAATTAAAAAAATAAAAAAAGGTCCAGCTAGGTGTCTGAAAACCACTTAGGCAAAAAAAGGACTAATAAGAATATGAGGCATTTGCTTGAATGAATAGATTAGACAAGCAACCAAACTTGCATCCTACCCAACACAATTTTGGAACAATTCTCATAAAATGGTAACAAAGGTGTCGACCACATGCCAGTTCAAACCTAGAACACTCAAAGTCTTGCACATGGGTTTAAGATGCTCAACAACCCGACATGTTAGGTGTACTTTAGCCTCTCTGAATCTTGATGCTCTCCAAGGCATATTAAAACTCATAGGATCTACCAAGCACTACCGATGGTCATTTAAAAATCCTAAAAGACTCATTTTTCCTACTAAAATATATGCCTACCTAAAGCCATCCAAAACCAAAAGCCTACAAGTCAACCTTCTTTTCAAATAAAGCCTAACCCAATTATCAACCCAATCTCATCCAACGCAATCTACCTTTCAAAACCATCATACTCTCAACCAAAAGAAAACTCCAAACCTCTTAAGTGGCCATTAGCTTAATGCATCATTGTCAAAGATCTTTGGTTTTTCCCCCAGATATATAGATCCCTTTGCTATTGATCCCAGTAGCCCTGGCTAAGAACTACTAATCACCTGACTCTCCCCCAAGGGACCTTAACCTAACCTTTCAGATAAATGCCTCTTCCCTTAGCCCCAAAAGCTAAAAGACCAATTTGCATCTACATGCATAACATACTCATTTGCATTACATGTAAACATGCATCTCACATCCATGCTTTAAGAACACAAGTAAATACAATTCATTTTTGCATGGCAATCCCATCATTGTACATAAGTGAGATCCCACCATCATTATACATTATGAACACGCATAAGAAATTATCTTGCCCTCATGAGAAATAAACTACCATCATCATCCATACATTTGCATAAGCATACTCATCATTCATAACTAGGAACAAATTCAAGTGTTAAAAAGTACAATGCATGGGACAAATGATCAAATACAACACCCAAAGTCTATGAAATTAGGAAAATAGTGCAACAAAGTAACCAAAAAAGGTCTACACCTAACTCCTAAACAACTACATTGGCTGTGGTCACCATTAGAAGTAAGCAACTCTACCATCAAGACCTAGCACCTCATTATCCATCTCAAAAGCCATTGGCCACATCTCTAGCTTAGTGATCCGATCTTGATAAGCTATGCACTCCCGCTCCCACTCATGGCTAGTAAGGAAGTACTTAATTTGCATTACATAAACATTGCATATTATACATTTATGCATACACAAAATATATGCATGTACAATAAAGAAAACATACCCTCTGATCACTCATAAACTCCAAGAACTATTGCTATAAACTCCTTGTAATGACATACCAGTACTAAGCAGCAAAGATAGGAAAAACACCAAGCATCAAGCCAAATGAACAAACCAAAAGAAAGCACAAACACGAGCAGCATAAGGAGGAGTAACACCCGACTAAGGAAAGCTAGGGTAAGGAAAATTGAGATGCACTACTCTACCAAGGATGGTTGGACCATCAAGTCCCTGAAGATCGTACTACCATAAGCCACACTACTAGCATGGGTAGTCACCTTAGTATAAAATGTGCCCTCATCCTCTTTAAAATAGGATCCAAATCTCTTTTGATAATATCATTGCTGCTGTAAATAAGCTCTCATAACTTGTGTCAACTATAGTTTATTACTAATAAAGTTTGCTACATGCTTGCACCAAAATAGGAATAAAAGCTTACCATATTAGAAGAAGCACTCTCAATGATCTGCATGATGCCCCAATTTGCAAATCCGAAGGACAAGCCTCATATGCTTAAGGAGGTGGGGGAACAAAGCCACTAGCCACATCATCAATCAACTATAGAGACAACACATCAGTAAAAGAGAGCTTGCACCCTCTAAGAGATTCTCAGAAGGATATCCTATCATAGCAGTAGTAAGCTCATTCACACTAAAACCCTAGAACATGTTACTATGAGGAGGAACATGGACTCTCCTCGTGTATGGACCGTCCCACTAATGATGGACTTGCTTGCCCAAATACCACATTCTGCCAGTGAGGCCGAGGAGTAACACTCGTCTCTATATCAGTTGCCATACTATCACTATCTCTACCAACCAATGTGACCTTGCCACCCACCAGTAAATGAGGATCTGCTCAAAAAGGAAAAAAATGAATAAAGAATCCCTAAAAGAGAAATAACCAACACAACAGGAATCAAACATACCTTATCAGGGGATAGCCTCCCTATATAGTCCCAAGTCACTACATAATCCTTAATCAAATAAGTAGTCTTCTTAATCCGGTAGGGATAATAAGGAAAACCATCCTCTAAGAAATGCTTGACGGTCGGATGAGGAAGAACCCTAAACTCAATGTGCTTTTAAAAGCACAGGAAGGGGAAGAATATATGTGGTCATGAACTCTAGTGCGTGGTCATAAGATCTAGTTCATAGTCATAGGCACACACTTTGAGGTAGGAACATGTGCACTCTGAGACTTTGCACACTCATTCTTCAAGTATCAAATTGTCTTTTGAGCATAAAACATGCACTAAACTCATATAAAAGCATGCTATTGTAGGTTTCACCTTTATAAAGACACTGTGTGCATCATCATTGTTTTGAAAAAACTTAGCACTTTCCAAAAGAGGAAAAATAGAGAAAATATCATGAGGATATCATATTCACATATCATGAAAATGACATAAACAACATGACAAATGATGACATCATCACTACATCTCATTATTTAGCAACATTTTTGTCTACATTACATCATGCACACTTATAAAAGACAGACCCAAGACTACATAATGGTATGCAAGGTGCTACACATACAACTATACCTATAATCACCATAGGCAGAACTGTATACACTACAGTGAGAAATACAAATGCCATGGTAAGAGCTACAGACATACTAATAAAGGCATCTAAAACCCTTAATTTTTTTACAAGTACAAGACTATTAAAAGGGAAGTCAAAATAAACCCCGACTGAGAATCATCTTTTAGATAGACAAACACTAACTAAAGTTATTTTACTATATAAGGAAGTACAACTGCACCAAAGCAGAAGAAGTAGTATAACAAAAAGGGAAATGCGACTACACTAATAAGAAAAAGCAAGGAGCATCAATTTGATGAAAATAACACAATAAAGTGGAAGTTAGAATGTACCCTGGCTTAGAATCATTATTTAAAGACATAACCAATACTAACTACAATTCTTTTCTTTTCTTTAAAGGCCAATCCAACTGTGAAAGTTAAAGCTAATCCAAGCATGTAAAGGTGAAATTCGCTCGTAAAGCAATATAATAAGAGTTATACAACACTATAAATACTACACCCACAATAAAAGCTATAATCACAACCATAGTCATAACCACAACTGCAAGGATATAACAAGGGCCATAGTTTCAAAGCATGAAACATGCAATAACAATGATGCCATCACTAACAGTTAGCAGAGATACCAACAACAAGAAAAATGGAAAACATCAAAAGTCATCACTATCACCATGAAATCGGCATTAAGGGAAGGACATGTAATCAAAATCAACTCATCCGCTCTATAAATGCAATTTCGTGCGCATAAATCGAATTATGCCCACGAATTGCATTTATTAGAGCTGAGTGAGTTGATTTTGATTATCATGGTCTTCCTTTAATGCCTATTTCATAATTTTTGAAAGTACAATCTATAGCTCTAGATTAGGACCTTCTGAATTTTAATCAACTTAATGCTTGCATACCAAGTTCTTGCTTGATGTAATTCAATCCCTCTTTATTAAGAGGTTTGGTGAAGAATCCACAAGTTGGTTGTTAGTATTAATAAACACAAGCAATATATCACCATTTTGAACATGATCACACAAGAAAATGGTGTCTAATGTCTATATGTTTAGTTCTAAATTGTTAAATAAGTTTTCCTACTAAGATTAATAGCACTAGTATTGTCACATTTGATAGGAATGTGATCAATCTCCAAGAAAAAGCCCTTTAATTGTTGTTTTTTCCATAAACCCTTATGAGCAACAAAAACTAGTCATCACATACTTGGCTTTGGTCGTGGGACAAGGCAACCAAAACTTATTTCTTTCTAATCCAGGAAACTAAGTAATTTCCTAAAAATTGATAAGTTCTGGAAATGCTCTTTCTATCTAGTAGGCTACTGGAAAAGTCAACATTCGAATAACTAATAAGCTCAAAAGAGTTACTCCTAGGATACCAAACACCTAAGAGCATAGTTCCTATGAGGTACTTAAAAATTCTCTTAATCACATTTAAATAAGACTCCTCAAGACAAGATTAAAATCTAACATATATACAAGTAGCAAACATGATATTAGGTCTACTTTCGGTAAGATAAATAAGGGATCCGATCATTCCTCTAAAGTGCTTGTCATTAACCAGCTTTTCGACTCTCATCCTCGCAAAGCTTGGTGGTGGTGCTCATTAGAGTCTTATTGCTTTAGCTCCAATCTATTCCAAACTTTTTAAGGATGTCCTTGTGTACTTAGCTTGATTGAAGAAGATCTCATCTTCCCTTTACTTGATTTAAAGACTAAGAAAGAACTTGAGTTCTCTCATTAAATTATCTCAAATTCACCTTGCATAAGCTTAGAGAATTCTCACACAAAGAGTGATTAGTAGTACCAGAAATGATATCATCAACATATATTTGAATAATCAACAAATTATTTTTTTACTTCATTATGAAGGAGTGTTATATCTACTTTACCTTTAGAGAACCCTTTCTCTAAAAGAAAGTTGCTTAACCTTTCATACTAAAATCTAGGTGCTTGTTTCAATCCATATAAAGCTTTTGAAAGTTTAAAAACATGATTTAAAAATTCAAATCTTTCAAAACTCGAAGGTTGTTTAACATATACCTCCACTTGTATAAACCATTTAAGAAAGCACTTTTCATATCCATTGAATAAAGCTTTAAAATTCACATAAGATGCAAATGCAAGCAACATCCTAATAGCTTCTAACCTTACAATGGGGGAAAAAGGTTTCATTATAATCAATGGCCTTCCTATTGATTATAAGCTTTAGTTACTAACCTAGCTTTATTCTTAGGTATAACACCTTGTTTATTCATCTTATTCTAAACACCAATTTGGTGCTTATAATAAGATGATGTATTAGGTCTAGGAACCAAATTCCATGCTTTATTTCACTCAATTCTTCTTGCATAGCAAGGACCCAACATTCATCACACAAAGCATCATTAACATTTTTTGGCTCAATTTGAGAGATAAAGGCTAAATTATCCAAGAATTTAAAGTAGGATCTAGTGATTACCCCCTTTGAAGTGTTACTAATAATAAGATCTTTTAGGTTCATTTTCTTGAATTCCCACTCCTTAGATAATTCATCCTTCAAGGTGGGTTGAGTTATTTCCTCATCCCTTTTCATTATTGGGTTCATCAATCTCCAAAGGTGTATTGGCATTTTATTCCTGAATGGTTCATTCCAAAAAGTCCTCTACAATATTATCAACACTAAAAAAATCCTTTTTAAGATCAAACGGGTTAGATTGCATAAAATATAACATGCATGGACTCTTTAATCACTAAAGTTCTTTTATGAAAGATTTTATATGCTTTGCTTATAATAAAATAGCCTAGAAACATTCCTTCATCAACTTTGGAATCAAATTTCCTAAGATTATCCTTAGTGTTTATATGAAGCATTTATAACCAAACACTCTTAGATATAAAATCTTAGGTTTTCTATTGTTCCCTAGCTTATACGAGATTTTTTTTTAAAAAGGTCTTTTAAAAACTCTATTAGCTATATAGCCAGTGGTATTGATGGCTTCTACCTAAAAATATAGTGGCAAGCTTTATTCATGGAGCATTATTCTAGTCATCTTCACTAGAGTTTTATTCGTTCCCTTCTATAAACTCCATTTTATTAAGTTCTAGGAGAAGAATAGTTATGAAAAATTTCATTTTCATCACAATAATTTTTAGAAAATTCATTTACAAATTTGATTCCATAATCACTACTATAACACAATTACAAAAATGTTTTTCCTTTTGAACTCTTATAGCAAAACTTTGAAAATTTTTAAAAGCAATCATTTTTATGAGCTAGGAAGCACACCCAAGAAAACATAAAGTACATCATCAACAAGCATAAATGCATAATGCATTCCACCTAAGCTAGCAACTCTAATAAGTCCAAATAAGTCCATATGAATTAGCTCTAAAGGCCTAAAGATGGACACCTTATTTTTATGTTTGAAAGATGACTTAGTTTGCTTTCCCTTTTGACAAGCATCATAAGTCTTGTCCTTTGTGAACTTGAGTTTGGGTAATCCATCCATAAGTTCATCTTTACCAAGGTAATCCAGAAGTTCAAAATTAGCATGTCTTAGCCTTCTATGCCAAGTCCATATGTCATGGGGAAATAAACATTAGACATTTAATGTCTTTATTATCAACATTATTTAAGCCAACAATATAGACATTATCAACTCTTTTACCACTAAAAACTATCTAGTATCATCTTTTAAACTACTAATGAAGCAATTTTTAGGAGTGGAAGGTGACTTTTTGTTCCCATGTCACAAAGTTGACTAATACTAAGTAATTTATACTTCAAACCATCAACCAATAAAACATGATGAATAAACAAGGTTTAAGTGCTACATATCTTGCCAATTCCAACTATATTCCATTTTTCATTATCCTCAAAAATGACAATTTCCTCTATCTTTAGCTTCAAAGAAAGTGAATTGACTTTTGTCTCCCTCATGAGTCTTGAACATCCACTATCTATGGTACCATTGGCTTTTTAGTCTTTGTGGATTTCAAGCACACCTATAAAATAACACATTTAAACACCTTTTTGAACCTAAACCTTCATTAATCTAGGTTAGTTAGTCTCAAAATAGTCTAAAGGAAGTAATTGCAAATTCAATCTTCTATAAAAAGCATACATTGCTAGTGTGACCTTTATTCATGCAATAAAAGCATTCAAAATTTGCAAACCTATTTCTTCTAGGTGCATAATCATGCCTACTATTAGAATATTATACATATATTCTATATTATGCATGAGATTTTTATGAGGTGCATTATAGATTGATTATGTGTTCTAGAGTGCATGTGAGATATACATTCATAAAGAAGAGGGATATAGAACTAAGGGAGCATGCTTTATGAATTTTCGTTTTAGTGTACATATAGGCATGCTTAGATTAAGGTCTTTTAGGTTGAATCGTGGACCTTTAAGTCAAGGATTATTAAGTCTTAGGAGACTTAACATTGACTCTTAATGTTTGAGATCTTTTAGTTTTGAGAGCTTGAGTGTCAATTCGTTTAGAAGTAGAAGGAGAAGAATCATAAGTAGCTTTCATAAATTTTATATGTGATAATGATGATGAAGAAGCTCCATTTGAGTATCCAAGTCCATGAGTATTCCTATAATATCTTTAGGATTCAAAAAGACTATCTAGAGTTTCTTTCCCATTTTTTGAATTTAGCAATAGAATTTTTTTTAAATCCAATACTTCTCTAGAAAGCTTTAGATTTTCATTAATAACTTTATTGAGTTCCTCCTTTAATGAAGTAAAGGTTTTTAAATCATTCACAAGTTTTTCATTTGATAAAATAAGTTTTGAAAATTAATTTTTAAAGTATTCAAATTCCTTAGATAGATTAGAGAGCTGAAGCTTGGTAGAGCTTTTTCTTAAAAAGTAAGCTCTTACATTTAAGCATGAGTTTTCTCATAATGGAGTTCTCATCATAATCATCATCATCATAATCATCATCATCACAATCATCATAAGAAAAGTGGGAAGTAGATGGTACCTCATTGTTGGTCTTTAAGTGCCATGAAGCAAAGGTTAGCCCCTTCTTGTTTTCTCCCTCTTCCTTTTTTTGATTTCGAGGAGCCATCCTATAAAGTTTTGAATGATATCTTCTTGTCCTTTGCTCCCTTGCTCTTGAACTTTAACCTTGGTCACTCATTTCGAATATGTCCCAATTCTTTGCATTTATAGCAAGTTACCTCCATGTTCTTCTTGTTTTCAAACTTATTATTATTTTTTTATCTTAAGCTCATTCTCTTAAAGAATTTCTTAAATCCCCTAGTGATCATAGCATTTCATAATCATCTTCACTAGAGCTAATACCACTTTTTTCATCACTAACTTCTTATATAGCCTTTAAGGTAATCCCCTTTTTCTTCTTTTCTTTCTCATCCTTCAAATCTTCTCTTTGATTTAGGGTAAGTTCATGTGTAAGAAGCTTCCAAATGAGGATGTTAATTGAGAGAGTTAAAAGATCATGAGCTTCCTAAATTGAAGTAACTTTATATTCCTAATCCTTCTTAGGTGAGACTTTATAGAATCTTAATGTTTACTTCTTCCTTAGAGAAATATTTTTCAAGTTTCTTAAAAGTAGTTAGAAGAGAATTGAGGTGATTTTTCATCTCTATTATTGATTCTTGAGGCTGCATCTTGAAAAGTTTATACTCATACACATGAAGTTGAACTTTCTTGCTTCTCACTTGTACATTTCCTTTATAGTGATTTTTAAGAATGTCCCATACTTTTTTTATGGGTTTGGCAATGTTAAACTTTACCTCCTTCTTCTCTAGACATAAAGGCAAGCAAGATTGTCATGACCTTCTTGTTCTTGAAATTTTTTTCTTTTTGATCATTTGACCATTGACTTATTGTAAAGGTGGTTTCAATACCATTAATTATAGTGTTAGGTGGTTCCTAACCCCTTTACAATAATGTCCTAAAGCATAATTGAGTCACTATCTAAGTATAATTCCATTTTTAAACTTCCAATATGGGTAGTTAGTACCATTAAAGAAGGTTTTAAGAGATGAAAAGTTTAAAGATTCACTCTCCATGATATTTTCTTCTTGTAATTAAGTTACTAAGAAGTCAATCTCTAGTACCAATTGTAGTAGCCCTAGAGGGGAGGTGAATAGGGCTTTTAAGATTTTGGAAGTTTAAGGATTAAGAATAATAAAACACAAGTGTTTAAGGAGATTGGTTTATCAACAAACCTGCAGCTCCACCTAACTCTCCTAAGTTTTATAATCTTTATAATTTATTCCCTTAAATTTCTTTTTACAAATTTGACTTTTAAGGCTTAACTCAAATCTTACAAGCAAGAATTTAGGTTCACTTTTAAACCAAATTCCAAGTGTTTTTTAAAAATTTATATAGGGGGGTGAATAGGACTATCGAATAATAATAAGAAATTAAAAGGTTTGAACAAGAATTAAAAGAAATGTTGAGAAGGAAGAATAAAGAACATAATGATTTAAAGAGTTCGAATTCAACAATAATCCTATGTCTCTACCTAACTTATCATCAAGTTAGAATTTTCAATCACCCACAATCTTATTCACAAGATTAAGATTACATAAGAGTTTTATGGCTCACTCTTACAACCTTACAACTTGAGTTTTCAAGGCTTACTCAAAAACCAAATTACAAGTGTTTTCAAAGCTCATACTAAAATCAAATTCCTAAGTGTTTTAATGGCTAAACACTTGAACCAATTCCTTTATAATAGAATCTCACTTTCCATTTTCTAATCCCAGAAAATAGAAGAACAAGAGTATCTATTCTAACACTCAATAACTCTCACAAGAGTATACAATAATAAAATGAATTTTGAAAGAGTTTAAAGAGCTTAATTGAATGCTTGAAAGTATAGAATGAATAAAAAGGTTTCTTAACCTTAAAACAATCTTCAAATTTCATATTTATACTTGAGCAATCCAATTATAACTATTGGAAGCAATAATTTCGTTCCCAATAAAAAAAAGTCCATTTGAATGAAATTTAAAATTATAAGCTGCATTTTGTCTGGTCTCGATCGGGATATCATCCGTCCGGGTCGAGACTAGCACCAAATAGTCATTAAGAGCTATTGCATTTAAAAGAATGCCTTGATCCCGATCGAGACTACCTTGGGATGAGCAATGTCCCGATCGAGACATAGGATCAGGATAGATACTGCCCTTTTTAAGAATTTGGTCTTTTTTAGTCCCAGTCGGGACTAAGACAAAAATTATAACTTTTTATGCAATTTAATCCCTGCAATGAGTCCAGTTGAAGTAGTGCTTGTGATGACTTTCTGGAATCATTTTTCTTTAATAGTTCATCATTGCTTTGACTTTTAAATTGTTATTAACTTATACACACTTGAAGCAAACACATTAGTTGCTCAAAATTGAGTTTGTTAAGATCAAAATCAAGATTGATAACTTACTAAGATTAATAATTTTCAATAGGTTTAACTCTTAAACTATACACACTAGAATAAGTCCTCACTCCCCTTTTTCTAATCCTAGAAAATAGAAGAAGAAGATGCCTAATTAAAAGCCTAATTCTAACTCACAACTCACATTCTAAAAGTGTATTTAAGTGAAAGAGAGTTAGAATAAGAAATTGAATGCTTAATGAATTCTAAGAGTAAATATTCAACAACAAAGGTGTGTAAATCTTGAATGACATTTCAGGACTTATTTTTATAATTGGAGCTCACAAACTAACTATTCGAGAGCATTCCATTTCTTTTTAAGTTTTACCATCCTTCATTTAATGCATTTTAGCCTTTTTAGCAAGGAGCCTACTCATAATTATGAGGGCTCGCTCATAATCGTGATGCATGAAAAAAGTAGTCGTTGGAGATTAGGTGTGGAGGTGTCACAAACAACTCATAATCGGACCAATGATCATGAGCAACTCAACCTACTTGAACCTTCAAGACTCTTCAGGGATTTAGTTCACTATATTGGTCACAATCATGGCTGTGAGTAGTCTAGAGTGTTGAAGCCTTAAAGGAGTCTTTATCTTCATAAGTTGGACTCTTTGGTTATGAGATGGATTGTATGTAATGATCCACTCATAATTGTGAGGGCAAATCATGAAAGGCACAGACTCTTATTCACATCACTACCTTTCTTAAATCCTTCAGCTCATGAGTCTTATTCCATATCATAAGGGATGCTAACATGCTTGAATTGACTTAAATTTAATATAAAATGTCTTTCATTTGATTTTACCTTTTATTTATGCCATAGGAAGTTTTAAGGATGAATTTGAACACTTTTTAAAAGAGAGTTAAATCTACAACACTTATCAAACTTAGTTAGCATAATCTTATTGTTTGTTAAAGTCAAAATAGAAGAGTTTAATCATGCATAAGGTCAATATATATTTTCACCTCATTATAATTTTTCTTTTTATATTTATGGATGGCTCTCCCTTGCCTTGCAATATAGGTACAATGCTCATTGATCTATCTTTTCTCTTTTTTTTAGCTTGCATATATTTTTTTTATTAAGGGATGTGATATTTTTCCTTCCTTTTTTTATCTTTGTTCTTGCATTTTTAGTTTCTAAAACTGTGGGCCTATGGGGTATTTAGGAGGGGCATTTATTAGTTTTCTTATTAATAAAGAAGAGCAATGTGAAACTTTCATATTATGAAGCACCCAGTTATATTCCAAAGTCAACTAAATTAGAAACTTTTAGGTCAATCAACCAAGCATTCCCTTAAACTTAAGATAATGTGGGGTTTTATAGATTGTTTTAATTTCTCCAACAATATTTTGTTGTTGTATATCTTAATGATTTCTGTGCATGTTGACTCTACCTTGCATTCCCTTGAACTTCTATCTATTATTGTTAAGAACATTCCACTGTTTATCTCCATCTTTCTTTGGAATTGGGGAACAACAGGTGCGTTATTAGCAACTTTTGAAAGACTAAGTTATGGTTGCTATTATTGGAACATTTTTCCTATGCATCTTGGTGTTTAATTTTTTTATATATTTTTGTTTAATATATATGTAGAGTGCTAAGTTTTTTTATCCTTCTTTTTTTTCCATCCTTTGGAAGAGCACTCTCTTAGCAATTTAAGAATAATGTTTATTCTGATTATGTTATTCCATCACAATTGAAAACAAATCCTCCATCTCTTCTCTTTTTTCTTTTTTTTTAGTCATACTCCAAAGAAACCATTGTTTCGGAGTATTGTTTTGTCTTAACTAAAATGGATACTCCAAAGAAACCTCACTATAACAGAGTTTTCACCATAACCATTATAAAGTCACCATCAACATCGATGAAGGTCATCAAAGAAGAGCAGATAACATGTGGAGATCCAAAAGAATAAGCTGAAAAAAACTTGCAAAAGAAACATTATGAAGGCTCTTAAGTTCAATAGGTTTCCCTGAAGCCATTAGTGTCTATTCTTATATGGAAAAGAAAGTATATTTACTTCATATTGTTTGTTTTGAAATCCTACAAGATTAGAGGTATTAGTGTTAAATTAGTTTTTAGATACTATGATAAAGGAAAGCGTTTTGGATGGCTTGATTATTAAAATATTGTTTTCATTCATACTAAGGTTAATTCTCAAAGGGCTTTTGATAATTTGAAATCTGATTTCTTTACTTAGGCAAGATGTAAGTTCTTTAGTTGTATTTGTTTTTTAAGGCTTTATTTGTTTGATTGTTCTTTAAATTGGCTTTGAATGTATTGGGTTTTGATGATGCTTGATAATTGGAGGCTAAACAGGAAAATAAAAATGCCAACCTTTCAGTGCTAAAGAACTCAAACTTGAATGGGGCTTTTAAAAGGTCATTCAATAAACACAAAACATGAACAAGAAGTCAACTAAAAACATAAATGTTAAAAAATCATTTGTGTGGGATATATTTAATTTTTTATTTAGAAATATAACTTATCATTTCATTATTTCTAATGTTATTTAAAAAAAGATAATTAACTTGCTTAAATTATTATTTTATAATTTATACTAAAATTTTATAAAAATATATCCACTCCCTCACTATTGCGCAGGTTGATGACTAGTTTATATATATATATATAATGGGAGTACCTAATAATTTTGTAATGATTAATATTTAAGGTCATATATCTATATATATATAGTATATATATATATATATATATATATATATATATATATAATAAACAATAGGTTACTGATTTGTTATAAATATAGACCACAAATTAAAATGTAAAACCACAAAGATATTTTTTTTTGCTTTTTCTCAAAATGGAATGACTTAGATACCTATTGTCACGTCATCACTTTTGATGGTATTAGACGATTTGCCTCTATTTGCTAACAAGTTGAAGCATATAATATCAATTTGTCACAATTCAAACAACGTAATTAGGAAGTGAATAGGGTTGAAACTACATTGTACTTTTTTCCTAATTAATAATTTTAAAAAATGTGAACAAATTAATGTTAAGTATAAATATATAAAAAAAATGTACTTGAATAAAAAGAATACCATCAAATTTTTTTTTGTGAATGATAAGTAAATGTCTAATATAGTTATAAGTCATATGTAATATACATTTCATAAGCATAATACAGTTATGATTATTATTAATTTATTTTATAAATTCTTCAAAAGAGAATAGAGAAAAAAATTGAAAAGATAGTGTGGAGGAATACACCTTTGTGATTATATTTCTAATGGCTAAATTGGTTAAAAAGTATACATACTTTTTTTGTTTGAAAAGAAAAATAAGTTTAATCACAAAAACACAAACTTAACTCATATGTTTGGAATTTATTGATTTGTTCTGTATATTTATTATGAATCTTAAGAAAAAAAAAAAACAACTGTCTCTAGAAAAATAATATGCATTTAAACTAAATGTACCAAACTTAATTAACAAATAAATATTCACTTAATTATTGTCAATTTTTGAAAATTGTACTTTCTAATTGTTAGTAATCATGTAACAATATTTAATTCAAACTTAAACGTTTATTTTATTAAAAAAAATCCAATGATTAAAAACAATCATGTGGTATATATATACATATGATAACTGACAATTTAAGGGTGTCCCCATATTTCATGGCTGTACTAAGTACAGCTACTATTATGTATAGGCTTGCTTTAAATTCTGAAAACAAAATTTCCAAAGAAATTGCTCGGAAATTTTCTTTATTTTATCTGCATGTGAATGCAAAATTGAAATAAAATTCTGTTGAGTTCCAATTGCCCCTATGGAACACACCCCCAAAAAAATTCGAATTAGGTCAAGCAATTATTTTAATTATGTAAATGGAATTGAGTCATGAAAGTAGATGTTTTTAAGGGGGAAAATAATTATTTTATGATCTTAGAATAACAAGAAGTCTAAAGGACTAGAGTACCCATGATTTATGAATGGTCAAAGGCCCCCAACAACTGTCATTTTATTTTATAGGGAAAATATTTATTATTTTAGAAGGAAAAAATAAGTTTTAGTGTACCACTTCGAATGGAGAGATTAGTTAATTGAAATGAATAAGCAATCAAGTGAACGCCACAGAATTTTAAGCAGAATGTGAACCAAGCTGTGCTAATGTACTATGGTACTACAACTATCAAGATGGTAAGGTCACATCTTACACAAAAAAGGATAGAAAAGTAAAGTGGTCCACTTTATTAAAATCCAGCTATAAGAGAAAAATTGATGGACTCATCTGGCATTATGATTTGATTTTGCTTCTTTTTTTATTTTTTACTTTAACCTTTTCTAAGTTGCTTTCCAATCTCCAAACACTACCTTTTTTTTATCACATTTTTCCCACTGCCAAGCTTTCTTTCCCTTGCAAAAAACGTAGGGATTTTTTAATTGTATCAAATGCTCATCTTCAATAGACATTAGTGTATGGACCACCAAACAACAATTAATCAGTCAGTAGAAACCCAGACGATCCTGTTGACTGTTGTGTTGATAGACCTATGCCACCAATAATCCCTTTTTTCTTCTTTTAATTTCTCATTTTGGTGAAGAATTGAATATCAGATGAAACGCATACCAGGCGGACTTAATAATGAAAGCACACTGTATTCTTATTCCAGAAGTAATTCTTCCTGGACAACAGGTTTCTTAGTCTGACATGCACAAATAACGTGTAACAAATGAATTTTTTGAATGCTCAACTTTGATAGCTTCTTCCACTCCAAGTCATCCTTCCAAATTTAATATTAACAGAATATAGGAAAGAAAGACGAAACCAAATAGAAGAACAGGCAAAAAAAAAAAAAAATTTCTGCAACAACGAACATTATTGAGATGCTAATTTGCCTACCAAATAATTTCAATATTTCCAATCAACGGTTGTACAAGAATTACACGAGTAAGCAAGAACTACAGATTCTCAAAGGTTGAAAACAAACCCTTTGCAAAAATTTCTCTAATTAATGGTTACAGGTATAAGAAAGGTTTGTTTTGGTATCTTCCGCTTTCTTAAGTTGTTTATATGATACAATCATCTCCTGCACCTACTTTAAGATTATAATCCCCATTCCCAAACATCCATGCTGACAATTACAATAAATTTGAACTAAATAATGCAAAAACAAAAGAATGCTACCCTCAGAAAATACTCATGAAAAAATGTTAAAAAATTTACTAACCCTCTAGCTTCCATTATGACCCTCAACAATTGGCAACTCTATTCCGAAGTTAAACTTCTACAACTCTTCTGTAGAAAAGCACATAAGCAGCCGAAGTCTTTATCTTCTCCTGGCTGATTGGACGAACTTGGCTATCATCAAAGTCATACCACCGATCACCCCCATGCTAAATAATAGAGAGAGAGAGAGAGACAGTTAATATTGATCCACTGAATACGGTTATATTTATATGCAATGGTTTTGTTATAACTCACCCATAAAATGATAGAAAAACCAAACTCTACAATAATAAAACCTGTAAAGATTGTATGTCCTCCAATGGCACAAAATCGATTTTGATGGTGCATTTGGCATTAGCTGTAGTACTACTAGTACTCTGAGTTTGATTCAAAATAGAAAGGGCATGTGGAATATGGGTTTTGCAGCCAATGAGGGATCCTATAATTCAGTTGCAAGGACATTTTGCACCACAAACTCGCATGAGACTGGCATATGCGAGTTTGGAGCATTTACAAGGCTACTCCAGAGGTAGGCAGTAGGGATACCCAGATGCTAAATACTAGCAATGTGCATGCCAACAGGATGAAGAACTTCATGAGAGATGAAGAATGGTTCAGTAAGAGTAGTACTGACTGAGTGGCTTACCACAAATGATATTATTGAACCATGTTTTATATGTTCCTCATGTCTCATTTCAAGACTCATGCAGGATATTATAGGGGCATCAATTATCAATCTGTTACTTTAAGGCTTAGCTCTAGGGGATTCTTCCCCTTAGTAACTGAAAACAGGAATCCCTGATTGATTACATTTACTATTAGTTTTGAAAGTGGTTCAAGATAGTTCAATTGCTTGTGGCAACCATTGTCACTACAAGCATCAATGACACATGATTCTAAATTTATACGATGCCAGCAAAAAATGATAACCCCATGGAGAAGAGCTTCCCAGTACAACTGTCTCCACAAGTTTGTAGCAGCATATATATATATATGCACAGGCACACACACACACATATGCATGTGTTTTTTGGAGTGATGGGAAAAAGAAGCCTACACTAACAAGGCCAGTGAAAATCAAGGAAATATAAAATAAAACTGATTGGAAAAATGTGAGAACAACACTACTTACATGGACAAATGCAGTGTAATGACCTCCTCCCATGCTTCCATAGTGATTACTGATAGCATAAAGCATATAACGATGAGATAATTGACCATTCTTGTAGGAAATATAGGCTGACAAATCAAGATTATCAACTGGGAAATCAACATATGCCTCCAACTTGTTCTTCATAAATCGAGTATAAGAGAATCTCTTCAAATGAATAACTAGGATCTCAGGCAGTCTCCAAAGATCTAATTTTTTGCTGGCTTGATGGTGCATCTTGCAGCTTGGACAGAACCTAAATTCAATATAACAGTAACCAATATCAGTCAAATAAATATAAATGGGAAAAAAGTTTAGAAATAATTTTTTTAAGATTCCAAAAACTCAGTTCTCACTTATTTGGTGCTCTAGGGAGGGGTTAGATGTGGACGGCCTTCTCCTCACTTATGAAGTAAAGTATTTTGTGGTTTGAATCAATGTACTCCATATCATTATTGAACAAATTCAGGCAGCAATAAACACATACATCCATGTTGATCATATTGCACTTAATTAGACATGGATATGGGAATTAACTAATACTATATCTGGTAAGCAATATTTAATCCAACAACAAATTGAAAACACTCAGAATAAACAGACTGGCAGAGGAAACAAACTCTAATTACATGGAATCTAAGGAAGCTCTTGATCGCTACACCAAAACAAAGTATAATCATGAGCCCAGGTCAAGAGAGTTCCCAGCTTAATGCAGTAAGCCAGTGATTCAAACAAACTTGAAAAGTTCTTTGACAAGACTACTCTATGCTCAATGAAAACAATCAACAATAAAGATCCATATTTCCAGATGATAAAAACATTCTAAATCTTGAATCGTCTTTCAAATATTTCTAGCACTTTAAACACAAATTATTTAAGGTTCTATTTTCAGGGGGAAAAAAAAAGTTATTCATGCTTACCACGTCATCTGGCCCAAAAATAAAAAGTTATTCATGCTTACCACATGTCATCTGGCCCAAGAGGTTCCTCCTTTAAAAATGCTTCAAGACATTTGTACAGAGAAACAGATTCCTGGGGTCTCTTGGAAAGAAAGCCAGACTTAAAAATCTCAGGTAATGAGATAAGAAGGCGAGTATCATATTGTTTAATCTGTTTTTCTGCCCAACATACAAGAACATTAAATCGTTTGGGCACTCCTGTCACTGGTATTGGCTCATTCATATCTATCTTTATGTCCTTAACTATTCCCTTCTCATCTGTTAAATAAAATTGTAGTTCAGAATCTGGGAATGAGTTGGCCTTTTCTACAGTGGAGGGGCTTGAATTTCCATTTAAAACTGGACCAGCGTTATCCTCCATTTCTGTAACTTCTTCCTTTGCAGTGCTAGCAGCAGTATCACAACTGCGCATGTTATCATTAGCAGGTATGTGAAATGAACTCAGCAATTTTAGATACAAATTATGAATGTTGAATCCATTCACAAGATTATTGACTGGTCCTACAAGAGGAATCCCAAATGCCTTCCAACTTGAAGCTGGTTTCCCACGGACATACTGCCTGAAATCGTAAGGTAAAAAAGAGAAGATATTGGATTTGAGTATGCAAAAAAAAAAAAAGGCATACCAACCAAAGACACCATTAAAAAATAATAAAAAAATAACAATAACAACAACAACAACTTACTCCTCCATATGCTGATGCATAAATACAACCAAAGGGACATTGTCCAATTCTTTCTTTAACCTATAAGCAACCAGTCGATCACCATCTCTAATTAATGATAATGAATCAGATGGCTCTTCTAGATATCGTATAATGCAGTTATTGTATACCTGTACAAAACTGTATAGAATTAGGCATCAAAATAAAACTAAACATATATGACTACGTGCACGTAACCAATCCATCAGATGTTTATATTGTAACCAATACCTCTGCTAACAAGAGCGTCTCATCAATCCCTAACGAACATGCAATGCTTAAAGCCTGGATAAGATCTTCACATTTACCATGCTTAGGCACAGAAATGGTATATGGAGATGGCTGGGTACTTCCATCAGTACTCACAACTGTCAAAGTCATAGTTCGTGTATTCGTTGAAGGTAGAGGTAGTGATAAGTACATGAATGGATCAAATGTAACTGATACCTTCTTGCAAATAGGACAGACTAATGTTGATTTATATTGACCCTGTAATTAACATTAAGCACAATATTTAAGGTCAGAAGCCTACAGATTTCAATCTCATTAAAGACTAAGGCTGCTACCAAGACTCTAGATAGATCGGTGAAGGATATCTTGGAATCCATTCCAGCAAATTATTCCAAATAAATCATGAAACTAACAATAGAAATCTAGACATCTCAGTCAGATACGTAAATATCAATTCATTCTGCCATTTTGAGTAACATATGAGTCATAAGATAATGTTTCTATACAACCAATATAAAGTTATATATATATTACAATGCTTAGCAGAAATACAACCAATATAAAGTTATATATATATTACAATGCTTAGCAGAAACAGCAACTCAGTAAAATAAGGAAACATATTGGATCACATCATACTTCTATATATATCACAATTTAGCAAACAACAGAAAGAAACTTAGGAAAGTGGAAATAATACTTGGCAGATATCAACAATAATGGAGTCATTGCGAGCCACATGATTCTGCCAATATTCATCGGCAACTTCTTCATCCAATCTGCCTTCTCCATCCTTGGCTTCTACATAAGGCTTGGTTTTCACACGATTCAGATCCTCATGAAGCCCATCCAACAAGAAGGCAAGGAGTTCCTTTGTCAAAATTTCCAATGAATTCAGAATACAGATATATGCAAACAAATTCAGAAGAAAGATACATGCAACAATGCAGTACATTAGAACCCTCGGAGAGAGGAAAAAACTCCCTCTTTTAGAGAACTTAGCAGACCTGAGAATCATGTTGATTAAATCCGCTAAACTGAGGAGCAAATCGAGCAAGCTTTGACTTGAAAGTCCTTGGTGCCACTGGAGTTGCTCCAGGAGTCCATAACTTCCTTAACAAATCCCCAAAAGCCAAGGCAATCTCACCCTGGAGGAAATGACAACCAACTATTAAATATTAAAAGACTGAATAAGACAGCAAATACTCAGGCGATAGCATATGACATCTTGCTGAAAGTGCTAAATCCAAGAAGAAATAAATTATCATTTGATAAACTTTGGATAATACATGAACGTACATCCATGCCCAAAGGGTTGTCATGATTTATTTCCCTGCCATAATCTCCAAGAAAATAGTCAACAAGCTTTGGCGTGTGCGCTAAGCATTGAATGGCACTGTTCATAAAGCAAGTATTTCCAAGATTCTGTAATCCTGTTAATCCCAAAGAGCCAGCTTCTCCAGATTTTCCAAACAAGGCTGAAGAATTACTACGAAAAAAACTGGTGCTAATATTGCTGGCACTGCCATTCATAAGCGAATTTCCAGAAGAATGTGTCCCATTACAATGTTGAACAGCACCATCGTCCTTTTTCCCTTCTCTGCATTTCATATTATCTGACAATCCATACACTTGTAACTCAAGAAGAACCTGTAGAGAAAATAGTAACATATAAAGAATCAGATGACATTAAACTAAACAGTGCAGAATCACCAAATGTGTAGCAGCCACGGAACCATAAGTAGTTCCAAGCATATATTCTACTTTAGATCAATATGTAGATCCCTGGGAACCAAGTAGACAGAAATATCAATATGCATTCACTGGGGGTTCTATTTGGTCAATGTGCTTTCCACTTTCTAGTCATCACTTAAATACAGCTTGTGGTTCATGCTAAGGGAGGATAAATGTTTTCTTCAACTACTTCCATGAAAATGTTCATTCTTAAATTATCAGCAAAGGAAATATATTCAGAAAGATTGCTTTGCTAAGCTGGGGTATCCAAGTTCTTTTAGTGAAAGAAAACCATTTTCACATTTTCACTTGGTATAATTGTCTCATCACAAATAAGTATTCCATTTACTTTTTTGGTAAAACAAAGAAATGGTCCATGAATAGGGAGCTGGATTTGGGTCAGCCAAAAACCTTTTAAGGATCTGTTAACACCTTAGAGAATGCCGAGCAAAAGGAGTAGAATTTCATAGTGGCCTGACATGAATGGTTCTGTCTACCGATCAGATTTGTAGGAGGAAGGCAGGAAGCTAAAGCTCCAACTGGATTGAAAGACCAAGCAATCAGATAAATTGGTATTTCAGATGCTCTCAAGATCCTTGTCTAAGAATTGTAATTTATTCCCCTGCACCTGGATCCAAAGGTTCCCAGCTAAGTCCACTCCATTGTCACTCGTATTCTCGTCTTCCAAAATTCCTCAAGTTGTTTATGCCTTATTTCAACAATTGATGCACTAGGAGTTAGTATTTGCCCCACCCTCGTACAAGATACTGCTAAGTTTCTATTAACAATGTAAATTAAACAGCAAAAGACACGAGTAACCTCAGCCAACTGCATGGAGCAGCTGTAAACTAGAGATAAGCTTTATAACAATGTTTCATTGCCCCTCAAGTAACACCGCACCCATTTCAGTCAATAGAAATATCCATATAGCATTTCGCAATTGTTCTGACACAGAAAAACACAAACTTGTAACCATGTCAATATAGTATATGCTCCACCTTAATACCTAAGGCTTGTAAATGGTACATGTTCATTATTCAACAAACCAGGTGAGCTTACATCCAACAACAATTCCTAAAGCTCAACTTAACATTCAAAAAATTGCCAAAAGAAAAAGGCACCTGACCCCTAATTTAGTTAAAAGCAAATGTTAAATTTCAGCTAAGTACTAATACCAATAATTTTTCCGACCAGAAGTTCATGTACCTGCAAATTTTTTACCAGAGGTGAACAATTGCAATCCCTATAATTTCCAAAGGCTCATCTATCGTCTCTAGCTGCTTCTTATACCATGAAACATTTTAACACCCACAATATGATACTTCTCATTCATTTCTGACATAACTTTTAGGCCAATTTTCCAGGATGTGAATGTCGGAACACCATGCTGCAGGATTGAAATTGTACAGGATATACTTATAATTTTTGCTTATGGTCCCTCAAATAAAAAAGTAAGAATCTTAGCAATTAAACCTATTTAGGATGAATAACAAAAAACGAATTATATCAGACTTGAAAAATGTTAGCGGTAGATGTTTCATGTTGTCAATTTCTTAATTATTACTTGCACAGAGAGAAATGCCCATGCCCAAACAAACAAGAAGAAAAAACAAAACAAAACAAGAGGAAATCTTCACAACCATAGTGAAGAACTTGCTGTTCCCTTGAGGAGTTGAATGACTACCTTCACCTGTTGGCACAATTCTGTCACTGATTTTCTCAATTTTTCTAATAAAAAATCTAAATTTAATTTTCAATTTAACCTAGATCTAATAAATTATCTTTTTATACATGGTAACTTCACAACCAGCACGTGCAAAGTTACCAAAATTATGATCTGTCTTACTTCCTAATTGTTGAAATGGACAAGAGATCAATATCATCTATATGAGGCTTACGGATTTTAAAAGGTCAAATGCCATACTTTATAACTTGGTTTATGTAGATGTAACAAATGTCAAGGGTATTGTTCAAAATGGTAGTTAATAGGTCCCCAATGCCCACCAAAGCTAACTAGGAAATTGGAAAAAAGAATCACAAGCAGCAGCCTGATAAAACAGTTTCAGTTTCAAATATGTCTAAGGATTACTAAGGCAAGCAGAATAATGTTTCCCACAGTAGACGCCAACAAAATATCGATTTTTAACACAGTCTTAGTTCTATGACATGCCGGACTTTAATCAAAATGACAACGCACAGAACCAAGCATATTCATCTAAATAATTATAAGGTAAATATAAGACAACTACATACCTCATGATCTAACTGCCGCTGAGTTTCTTTTGGGGATTTACTTTTCTCATTTACAAAAAACAGGGTTGTTTGCCCTGAAAAGTCCCATAAGCGTAGCTGTGCAACAGAAGTTATAAAGTTAATTATTACTGCTTGAAAAAGGAACACAACATTTGTTGGCAAAATTGTAACTCACCATCTCGGAATCAACACTGAAAATCTTGCAGGCTCTTCTGAAAAGCTCAGTTGCATTGTCCTGGAAATTTTCAGTTTAGTAGAGTATTATTAACAATGCTCAGAATTACTAGGTTTATTGCAAGAATTATCATCTTAGATCAACTTGAAATTGTAAAATAAACTAACGAGAAGTGTAAAGAGGAGATCAAAGTGTAAAAGTTAACTTTGTCTTCTTTCACATATTGCTACCATCATTCCTTATTCAAATTACAAGTAAATCAGTATCCATCTCCAATAAAACTCTAATTTACACAAGATTAGTCTAACTATTTTAGCTCCCTCAAAAGTAACAATCAATGCCCTCAAATCTGAAATCTGTATCCATCTCTAGCAAAATTCCTTCTTCCTAGCCTGGTAAGGATAAAATCCAAGAAAAAAAAATTTTCACTGGAATAGTCAAAGTATAAATTTAACTTTTACTGAACCAATGTCTAAACAGAGATTGATCCATCCAGACTAGTGTTTATAACAATTAGGATGCTTATTATGTGTATAAGATTCTAGTTGAGATATTATTTAACATTTTTATAAGTTATTTCCAGCTCTCAAACTACTTTCATCAAGATGACATAAAATTTTACATCTTATAAGAGAGCCCCTCTATGATTTATCTACACAAGCATGCTCAATTAGTCAACCTCTTTCTTATCCATGAACAAACTCTCCTTTTGTGCTAAAAGTTCCGATCTTGATCAATATCATAAATAACTGTCAGTAAGCAAAAACCAAATTTCTTGTCATATGCAGGATTCACAGAGACAAAATGACTGCTCATTTGTTTGGATTAGTTAATCAAAACAATAGCAAATATCACATCTTAAACCTAAAATGAAACAATTGGATAAGGTGAATAAATAAACCTTTTTGGTGATCTTCACACCTAATGAATTCACTTCTCGCAGCACAGAAAGCCTCAATTGCAGGGGATAGACATCGGACATATCATCTTCAGCAGCAGAAAACGTTTTGCTACACTTGGATGCAACTTTAGCATCACTATGCCTGAAAATGAAACCAGAACAGTAATTAAATTAATCATCTTTCATTTCATAGTCCACAAGCGAAAATAAAACAAATAAATTGACAGACTCATCAATACTCCCAAAGAAGTGTGGAAAACATTCAGATGTAATTTCTAAATTTTTTCTAAATAAAAACATCTATGGATTTTAACTAAGCATAAATTCTCCATGCAAATGTACCCTAATTAAGAAAATAAGGAATAACTAATTTGCATTAAAGATGATACATTTCTTTATTTGGCAAAATGGATGCCATCTAAAGCACGACTAGCATAACACAAAAGATGGTCTTTTATACTTATTCATTAGAAAAACTAAAATTCAGTCCTAAAAAATAAATCAAACCCTCGATTATTGCATAAAATAACATAATCCAATAGACCTGGGGAATGACATTTATAACAATTTCAAGGAAATCAATATCGAAAGCTTACCATTTGAGTGCCTTCAACCACATTTCTCCAGAGACCAAAGCAAAATCTCGCCCTGAGACACCCACTTCACCATTTTCACCATTCTGCAAAGATTCCTCTTCCCTTCTCAAATTTAATACAAGATCCGAGTTGAAGATGTTGTTAATAAGCTTCATAGGACCCGCATAAGAAGAACCTGAAGTCCCTTTGTAGAGAACCCCTCTCTTCTCATCAGATTCATTACATGTTGAATCTTGTGCATCCATCCACCACCTAAAAGTACCCAATTCATAGATTGAATCCAAGTACAAAATGCTTGTACACCCATATCATAAAAATTATATATATTTTCAATGTTAAGAAATCCTGAAACTGTTTCACAGCATACCCATTTCACACATGCAATAGAAATTTTATTTATCATTAAAATTATATCATTTCCATAGCAAATGATCTGACGTTTGTAAGCAACAGAACCTACCTACAAAGAAACTACAAAGGTAGCTCCGTCATGGTAAATTGATAGGCTAAGATTTGCAAAGAATATAAGCAGTATAGAAAAAGCAAAGAAGTTGAGAGACCTGTAAGGGACGAAATAGAGCCGCTGCTCATTGTTGTCGGAGTCGGGTTGGTAATAAGTTGAATCAGAGAGATCTTCGGGCAAACCATTCTCCATTCTCGAGAGGAAAGAGTGTCTCTGTCTCTGTGTGTTTTCACAGAGAAAGAAAACAAATAACAGTATTAGATTAGAAGATCCATCTCATCTCATCTCGCTAAAAATTTGGGCATGAAAGAGACGGATTATTACACACGAACAGCAAAAGAAAAAGGTAGTTTCCCTTTACTATGAAGAGGATTCATTATAAAGGGAGGGAATAATTTTATTTATATTGATAGCTAAATGTACATTTATTTGTAATAATATCACAATAAATTATTTTAATTTAATTTCTTTATGCGGATATATATATATATATATTGCAGAAAAGCCAAAAGGTGACAAGATTTGTTATTTTCTTTTTCTTTTTTTTTTAAGTGTTTGAGATCCAAGAAAGCCTATTGGTAAATGAGTCCTAGATTGGAGTGATACGAATATAAAATTGCCGAAAATGGCAATACAGATAAAAAAAAAGACTTTTCTAAATAAAGTATTTGTTTTATAAATTGAAATATTTAGACAACATGAATATAGAAAAGTGAAAATATAAATACAAAAAAGTTTACTAATTGAAATTTTAAGTAACACGGATACAGAAAAATAAAAATATAAATATAAAAAAATGTAAACTAATTGAAGTGTCCGTACAATATAAAATGAGTTTTTTTCATGAAGGGATTATTATGTTGTATTTGGAGGTTTTATATTTATTTATTTGAAGTTAATCAGTAATGTTTAAGCTATATTTGTGTTTTTTTAGTTTTTTTTTTGTCTACCATTGATGTGTGACGTGAGTGATCACGCAATTGGAGCTGCGCTTGGACAAAGAAAAGAATAAACTACATGTGATCTACTATGCAAGCCGAACATTGACTGATACATAACTAAATTATGCTACTACTGAGAAGGAGATGTTGGTAGTCATTTTTATTGTTGACAAGTTCAGATACTACCTGCTTGGATCTAAGGTGGTTATGTACACAGATCATGCAGCATTGAAGTACTTAATGACCAAGAAAGAGTACAAACAAAGGCTCATTAAATGGGTGCTTTTATTGAAAGAGTGTGACATTGAGATTAGAGACAAGAAGGGCTCGAAAAATGTAGTAGCTTATCATTTATTGAGGCTGGATGTAGATTAAGAGGGAAAGGTCAGTCAAGAGCCTATCAAGGAATTATTTCTAAATGAGATGCTTTTGCCCATAGAAATTATAGGCGCTTCTTAGTTTGCTAACATAGTAATTTTTCTATCAAGTGGAAAAATGTCAGAAGAGTTCACACCTCAACAAAAGAAGAAGTTGAGTCATTATTCCAAATTTCACATTTGGGATGAACCATTTTTATGAAAATTGTGTAGTGATGGTGTGGTGAGAATATGTGTAGAAAATAAAGAAGTTGGGTCAGTCTTGTAACATTGTCATAGAATGGTGAATGGTGGACATTTTTTACCAGAAAGAATAGTTGTTAAAGTTCTTGAAGTAGGGTTCTATTGGCGTACACTTTTTCAAGATGCAAGAGACTTTATAATTCATTGTGATGCATGTCAAAAGAGTGGCAACATTTCAAAGAATGATAAAATGCTTTAATCTGGAATTTTGGAAGTTCAAATATTTAATGCATAGGGCATTGACTTCATGGGACCATAGGGTAACAAATACATTCTTATTTGTGTGGACTATGTTTCCAAATGGGTAGAACCCCAAGCATGCTCGATGAATGATGCAAGGGTTGTTTACAAGTTCTTAAAGAAGTTATTCTCTCAGTTTTGTATGCCTAGAGTAATCATAAGTGATGCGGGAACACATTTTTGCAATAAAAACATGGGAATACATTTTGGCAATAAAAACATAGAAATATTATTAGCCAGATATGAGCATAAAGTAGCTACACCTTATCACCCTCAAATAAGTGGACAAGTTTAAGAGAGAAATAGGAAGTTAAAGAAAATTTTGGAAAGAACAATAAGCAAGACAAGAAAAGAATGGGCAAAGAAGCTTGTTAATGCTTTATAGGCACATAGAATAACTTACAAAACACCTATTGGGATGTCTCTTTTTAGGTTAGTTTATGGCAAAGCATGTCATCTTTCTGTTGAACTTGAGCACAAAACCTATTAGGCAATGAAAGCCTTTGAATTTTGATTTCAAAAAGGCAGCTAAAAATAAATTGCTACAAATGAGTGAACTTAAGGAGATTAGAGAGGTTGCCTATGAAAATTCAAGGATTTACAAGGAACACACAAAAAGGTAGCATGATGCAAGAGTAAGAGAAAAGAAATTTAAGGAAGGTGATCAAATGTTGCTTTTCAATTCAAGGCTCATGTTATTTCTTAAAAAGTTAAAGAGTAAATGGCCAGGACCATTTACAATGACTCATTCATATCCTCATGGAACTGTGGAAGTATGCAACATAAAATAAGAAACCTTCAAAGTGAATGGTTAGAGACTGAAGCTATACCATAGAGGCAGAATTAAGGATTTCCATCAAGTTGTATACTTGAAGGAGTCAACTAAGTGATCAATCTGACAATTTAGCTCATACACCCTTAAAAGAGCGCTTCTTGGGGCTCAACTAAGATTATTTTTATTTTATTTGCTTTAATAATTTCTTTTATGTTTTCCCAAATTTATTTTAGTTTTGATGTTTATTTCCTTTATGATTTCAGGAAGTGAAGGAAAGGAGGAGCTCTATAGGAGGTTTTTTAAGTTTAATTTGTGTGGAATGTTATGTAAGTGCCATGTACAAGTCATGATTGTGATGCATTGTTTGAATATATTGTGAAAAATGCTATGAGAAGCATTTTCAAAAATCACAAAAATGATTGTATAGGTTGCATGGCCATGTGCATTTTACGCATGGTTATGCATCTTACAGCGCACAATTATGCATGTATAAGTCACACAGCCATGCGCCCCGATATGAATGGTCATACACCTTATGACGCTAAATTTTAGTTATACAGGTTGCACAACCATGCACCCCAATGCGCATGGTCGTGTGCATGTTGTTATCCCATTATTAAAAAGACATGAAATTTAATATTTAATAGAGTTTTTTTCATTTCCCAATATTTCCCACTTCCCAAAAACCTAGGGCATCTAACCTTGACCACCTTTTCCATTTCCCAAACCCTAGAAAACCTAACCCTTGACTACTATTACAAATTCCCTTAACCTTTCACAATTCCCCACTGCTCCACCTTTTCTATTTAAACACCTATATCCTCATTCCTTCCTCATATTCACTCATTATTCATATCATCTTCTCTACTCACATTCTCTTAATCTTTCATCTCATACACTTCATCTTCTTTATATCACTATAGAAATAGATCAAAGGAGAAAGAGTATTGCTAAGAAGAAGTTCGTTCCTCCTCAAAAAAGAACTAGGCGTGGTGGCAGCTCTGGCAATCAGGGTAGTGTTAGCGAGGAAAGAATGGTAAAAACCTTCCTTAATCAAATCCAATTTAGGCATAATGGGCATAAGAATAAGTCTGAGTAAATGATGGGTAGAAAGATTATGCCTAATAAGTATGTGAGTGCTACCTCTTTGATTGAAACTGGGTTACTATATGAGTTTAATATGTATGTTAATAGAATGGGATGGAATGAATTTGTTATGATGAAAAATCCCTTTTATGCTACACCCACTTATGAGTTTCTCTCTTCATATGACTTTAATGAACACACTCTCATGCTCACTTTCAGTTTGGCAATCAAGATCACACTTTAGGATTGTTTGGATTTAATGATGTTTTTCATTTTCCCAAGAACTAAGATGCTAATGTTGTATATGATAGAATTGAGTTTTAGAGAGAAAGATTCAGGGAGAGAGGATCTTTTTATAAGGCTAGGTCAGTGAAAAAATCTCTAATTTGATCCCCTGCTTTAAAATATTTGTATAGGTTCATGGCCCATTCCTCATTTCCAAGGAAAGAAGGGGATTCCATGGTCACCACTGAGCTTAACATTTTGTATTGCATGGTCAATGATAGAAGCTCGATGTGTGTCATGCCATAACAAGGAAATTGAGAGATTTTGCTTTAAAAGTGACTGGGGCTATCAATGTGGGAGGACTAATAATTGCCATAGCTAAATACTTAGGCTTTGACATTAAAAACATGCCATTTAAGAAGGTAAAAGGTCATCATTTCATTAATACTAGCATGATGGAAGCTATGGGTTTAGTTAGAGTCGATCATACGAGAAGAGCTTTCCTTATCCAACCCACACCTCTAGAAGCACCAAAAGAAGAAGAGAAGGAGGAGGTAGATTAAGATGCTACTCTCAATAATGTCATGGAGAGGCTAGATAACTTGGAGCTACAAGTTGGAGTCATTGACTCTAATATGGGTGAGCTGAATTCAAAAGTTGAAAGAATGGGTCTCACTTCTAAGCAAATGAATTGCACATTGAACATGATTAACCATAACCTTAATGCCTATTTCAACTCGCATAATTTTGTTCCACCTCTATTCCCATATGATGTTAAGGTGGAAGAATGAGAGTCCTCATCCAAGGAAGAAGGTGAAGAATAAAGCCTTTATTTTTAAAAGTCATTTGGTTCTAGCTTGAACAATGTTTATTTTAAGTTATTTTTAATTTTGTGTGTTTATGGAACAATGTGTTCTTAAGTTTATGTTTTGTCATTTTTTATTATGTTTTGTTTAAGTTATTCTAGTTTATTTTTGTTTAAGTTGTTTAGAGATTTTTTTTTTCTTAATGTTAATTATTTTTATTTCAAGTTAATTTCTCTTTTACATTATTATAATGAATATATGATGATTGACCCATGCAAAGTAATGAAAAATAGGTTTAATTGAGGTGTAAAAAGCATCATTGCAGATTCAGGAAAGTGCTAAGAAGTGTAACTTTTATAATTAAGTCACAGGCCATGCACATTTTCACACACAACCATGTGCCTTACGGCATCACACTTAAATAAAAGAGGTATCACAGTCGTACACCTCGAGGCACACAGCCGTACGCCCTGATGACAGAGGTAGCATGAATTTTTTCCATTCTACATATGTCAAGAGCTCATGCAATGAGGACATTGAACATTTTAAGTATGGGGGAGGAATTAAACTTTTTCAAATTTTAATATTTTCAATTTGTTTGTTAATTTTTAACTTCATTTTTTATGTTGTTACCTATTTTAATTTGATTGCTAATTTTTTATTTGATTTTATTCTTAATTTAAGTTTCCTTATTAAATTATGATGTTAGATAAGCTTAACTTCCTTTTTAATCCCTAGTTCCCATTTGATTATGGAAATTTTGACTTAATGATTTTATTTTTTGTACAAATTTTAAATTTATTTCTTTTCCTTTTTGTTTTAGGAATACAATTTCTTGTATCCCATGCCTCTATTTCTTATTTAATTTTTTTCTTTTCTTTTGTTTTTGTTCTTATTATTTTCATTCTTTTATGTTGTTTTATTTTTGTAGAGTGCTAACATTGTTGTGATGGCTAGAATAAAAACTTTATATCAAGGAAGGAAGCTTAGTGATGGCAAGGGTAAGACAAAGACATAAGGAATGATTATGAAGCTTTCTTTGCCATTTATTCTGAAGAAGAAGGTAAAAGATTCTTCTCCTTAGTCAAAAGAAATTTCAGCAAGCTAAAATACTTTGATGATGAGGTACTTTTAAACATAGGGATTAAGGGAACCATAAATGTTTTTTATAATAAATTAAGGTGGTCTAGATTAGCTACAACTCAACATGTTGTATTCTTTAAGCTAATTATAGAATTTTACACTACATTTAAGATTTTAGATTTAAATCAAAAGGTCTTTTCATGTAGGTTCTTTAGGAAAGAGTACTATTTTGATTATGAAATTATGTATGATATCTTCAGTTTTCCTAAAAGAGGTGTTTGTCAACCTCCATTAGACTATAATATAAGTAGTTTTTGGCATGAAATCACTAGAGGTGATAGAGTTTGTGAGGGTCTAGTAATGACTAGTTGTTTAATCAAAGATCACTCATATTTAATCATGCATAAATTCATGTTGCATAAAATCTTTAGAAGAAAAGATAGCACTAGGGTTTCTTATAATGAGTTATTTATATTATGGTGCTTAAAGACTAACACAAAAGTATGTAGTACATACTTTGTTTTGTATTCCATGTGGTGTGTTGTGTAGGCTAGGAAGGCATTATTGTTGAGGGGGCATATTGTCACTAGATTGGCATTTTATTTTGCTCCATTCAAATTTTCCAAATTTCAATTGGAGCCATTAGAAGCTAAATCCCTAGATGAAGATTACCTTATTCGAGCTGAAATCATTACAGAGTTTCATGATGTCACTTCAAGGAGATATTATTTATTACATCAAGCGGCAATGCAACATAAAGTCCTTTTGCCTCCTAGCTCAATGGAGGAAGAAACTAATGAAAGTGAGAGCTAAGCAAGGAAAAGAGGGAACACCAAAAGTTGGAGTGATGGGATTTTAAAGAAGATCAAAGAGCTAATGGACATCTCTGACAATAGGATTGGGAACATGATCATAGTTTGTCTAATGATTTAGACAAATTTAAGAGATGTTGTGAAATAACTGAAAAGGTTGCAAGCCTAAATTGATGAAATCTTTCCCTCAATGCAAAAGGAATAAAATCACTAATGAGGTAATAAAAGCTATTTGTTGCCACTCCTTTAACCTCTCCACTAAGTGCATCAGAATGAGGGAAGTACACTATTCTTTAGTTTTTGTGTAATTTTATTTCATTTTTGTGTGTTTATTTTACTCTAAGAATCATGCATGTTTTGGTTTAGCTTTTGTGTTATTCATGCATTACTCTCACACTTGGATTATTGCAACCTAATCACATGTAGAGTCTTATTCATTAACATTTAGTTTTATGGAAGAAATGCTTTAATCTTCCTTTAATGATTTGTTTGGACTTTTTAAATTATAAGAGTAATTTGTGGTTAGGAATTTTTACATTTTAATGAACATAATGCTTACTTTTCTATGGAATAAGTGAATTTAAGTGCTTGATGTTTGGGAAAATTTTTTATAAGTATGAACTTGAATCTAACCTTAGTATGGTTAAATTCTCATGTATTTTGGTTTATTTTATTAAAAAGAAAAAAGCAATGAGATGGAACATAAAACGCACTAATTAGGAGTTGAATTTAAAAATAATATTTTTAAATGCTCCTTCTACTCCAATGCTCTTTTTAGAGTAAGAGTATCCAAATGACATTTTTTAGAGGTATCCACACTGAGTAGTGCAGGAAAAGTGGGGGATATTGAGATTAGGAAGACTTTGATTGAATACAAGTTTTTAAAACCTTATATATGCTGAATTTTTAACTTCCTAAGTGTTAGAATAATTCCTACTTGCTTCCATTTTTCTTGAGTGTCAATTATTTACTTTCATGATTTCAATATAAAACTTTGCTCTTCACACAATAACAATGCAATCTTGACCTCGAATTACTATTTTAATTTGAGTTTTAAAGCTTTTTATTAAAGGAAGATTGAGGTAGTTAATCAAGTTAAAGCTAGTTAATGAGCATGATTTTTTAGGTGAATAGGGTGTATTTGAGCTTTGCTTGAGGACAAGTAAATATTCAAGAGTGGGGGAATTTGATGAGTGTGAGAAATGTATTATTTTAAGCACTTAATGTTTTAGGATTAGATGACATTTTCAGTTCCATTTGTGTTTCTTTTGTTGATTTTTTTGTTTAGTTAGCATGAATATATGCATGATTTGTGTTTATGTTTATTTTTAATATTTTTTATTAAAATTTTTTTCCTCGCTCTATTAAGGAATTTTCGCTACTAACCCAAAATACACTTCAAACTTGCTCCTTAACATAAGAGAACACTTGCTTTTTATTTTTCCCCACCAAGGAAGGTAGACCCAAATAATTGCCTTGTTCTTCCACTTGTGAAACCCCCCAGAATACTATATATCGAATCTCACACTTACGAGGCCACATTTTTACTAAAGAAAATAGAGGATTTCTAAAAGTTAATCACCTAGCCTAATGCTTTACTGTATAAATTCAAAATCGCCTTCATTACCTCAGCTTCTTCGATTGATATGAAAAAGAAGAAGCTATCATATGTAAAAATAGATGTGAAATACTTAGAGCAACATGACTTATTCTATAGTAATGAAGGGAGCCCAATATCACTCATTGATGGAGGAGTGAAGATGATGAGTGTGAGAAATGCATTATTTTAAGCACTTAATGTGTTAGGATTAAATGACATTTCAGTTACATTTGTGTTTCTTTTATTGAGTTTTTGTTTAATTTGCATGAATATGTTCATGATTTGTGTTTATGTTTATTTTTAATATTTTTGGTTATCTTTGTGCATGTAGGTCTCAAAGAATAGTAAAGGAAACATGCATGGGGCTCATGAACATTCTGAAAGAGTCAAAGGAGCATGCAAAGGAGCATTAAAGGTTGATTTCCTTAAATCAAGGAAGAAGACTGAGGCACGGCCTTGTGCCTCAACATGCATGGCCATGTGCCTTGCTGACAATATTTTGAATTTTGAATTTAAAGAGTTGATTTTAGGAGATTTGAAAGGAAATGAATCAAGAGGCTAGAGGCTAGAGGCTTGGGTTTTATGTGTGTGTAGCCCCTAAAAACAAAAGAGGATGTCATTTTCCTATTTTTACATTACAATTTGCTTTTTATCATTTTTTTAAGAAACCATAAAGACTTGTGTTTGTTCATGTTGGTTTGGAGATTTGAGCACAAGGCTTGAAAAATAATAAGCCTTCTATTAAAAAAGGGGATTCTCTAAACATTTGTTATTATTCATTTCTATTTTGTATTAATGATGATGTTTATCTTCTTCTTTATCTCTTATTATTAACATGAGTAGCTAAGTTCTTTATTAGGGTTCTTATTTTGATTTAACCATGTGAATATTGCAATTAAACCAAAGACATTAATCTCAATCCATTGGTTGTTATTGAACTTAATGTCTTCATAAGATTGATCACCCTTTGATTAAATAGACATAATGAAACTTGATTAAGAGACAACTTTCATTGGATATAAACAATAATCTATTAGATGCTTTCTTAGCTGAGAGACATTAAAGCAACTAATATTGATTAAGGGCTAGAGCTTTAAACTAGGTTAAACAACACTTAGTAAATAAGAGCTATAAATCTAAGATGTTAATATACTTAGTTAATTGTGGGTTTGTTTGAGAGGAAAACCTAGGATTCCTTATATGCCTTCAAATTGGATTAAGGTTAGGTATGGTTTAGGTACTAATTGATATTAAAAAATGGTTAAATTGATAATAAGAACCTTAGCTCTTTAGATTGATTTTTAATTAATACATATTTCTTTTATTTAATTTTAATTAATTTTAAAACACCATTTTGTGTTGTTTAAACAAACAAAGCACAATTAGTATTACAATACTCAATTTACAATCTCTGTAGGATCTATATTTAATTACTACTTGTACGATTATATATATTTACAAATTACGCACACTAGAAGATTACCCATTTGAGTTAATAAGGAACAAGTATGGTGATAAGGGACAACCTTAGCGATGTCCCATTGTGCGAAGTATAGGATTGAGTTCCTATCCATTGTGAAGGATTTTATAAGAGACAGTCTTTGTACACATTGTAATTAAATTGATCCATCATTGGGCAAAACCCATCCTCTCCATCACTTCATAAAGGTAGCCCCACTAAAAGCAATTATACACCTTGCTCATGTCTATTTTTTAAGCAAGATTCCCAATTTTAATATATGCTTTCCCCTTCAAAAAATGCATCAAGTCAAAAGCAACAAGGACGTTTTCTATTATAATATGATTTTGAATAAAAGCACTTTGCTTCTTTATGATAACATTCATAAGGATTTACTATAAATGATTGGCCAACATTTTAGACACCACCTTATAAAAAGACTGAGCATATTGAGATAGGATGAAGATCCCTCATTATCATAAGCACATGCTTCTTTGATATTTAAACAATTGTTGCCTCATTTAATTTCATAAGCATAGATCAACTATAAAGTATTTTCAGCCATGTAGATGTCACTTGAGGTCCAACCAAATGCCATAACTTTTAGAAAAAAAAAGGATTAAGACCATTTAATCCTAGAGATTTTGAACGGTGCAACAAGAACACAACATTACAAACATCCTCTCTTATGAAAGGGCGAAATAGAGTTCATTGCAAGAAGCAGATATTTTTTGTTGAATGCAATAAAAAAAACCCCTTGAGAAGTAAAAAGGTTATTGAAATATTCAAGCATAACACCCTCCAAACTATTTCCCTAATTTTTGGTACACCCATGCTTATCTTGTAGAGACTAAATATTATTCTGTTTCTTTTAAATGATGCCTAAGAATGAAAAAACTTTGAACTTTGATCCCTCTCCTTGAGCCAAAGTTGTTTTGATCTCTACTTATAGTATAACTCACACTAATCAAGAATTGTCGTCACCTTGCTTCTCCAAGAATCATACTCAACCCTCGAGGCTCTGTCCCATAGGGAGCATAATTTTAATTGTATAAAAAAAGTAAATTAAAAGATAAAAAAAATAAAATACATAGAAATCAATATCAACTTGGCCAAAGGTTCAAATTGAACCCCTCTAGTATTCTTTAAGTTCCTGAACCTTTTTATTTTTTTAATCCAATCTAAACTTAAAAAAAAAAATGTCTTACAAATTAAAAAACTACTTTTTATGATTAACCAACAAAACATTGTTTAGACTATAACTATAACTATAACTATAACTATAACTATATATATAACTATATATATATATATATATATATATATATATATATATATATATATATATATATATATAACCTAATTACAAATAACCTAATTATAATTTTTTTTGAATTTTTATAAATTCAAAAATTTTATGATCAATTTATATAAATTTCAAAAAAAAATCATCATTTTATTTGTTAATCTAAACAATGAATTAATAATTGATCCAAATTTTAACTTAACAGTTGAATAACAAAATTTTATTTGTCAATTTAATTTTGATGGTTGACTAACAAAACAATTATTTAGATAATGAATAAAATTGATGAATTTTTTTTTTGAAAATTTTATTACTTGATTGTAAAGTTTATAAAATTTGTAAGTTTATAAAAAATTTTGAAAATTTAAAAAAAATTAAATTTTATTGTTTAGATTTAAAATTTTAAAAACTTTATAATTAAGTTATATATATTTTTAAAAAAAAATTAAATTTATTTGTTAGTCTAAATAATTTTATGTTAGATAATCATTAAAATTAAAAATTTTAATTTATAGGTTTTAATTGTAAATTTTTTTAAGAAAAATTCTAAGATATATGAATATGACTTCTGTAGACATAATGAATTAGGTTAGTCATTATCACTATTGTAGATATTATGGTGCATATGGTCCTTTAACCTAAGGCGATGAGGTCATCCACATATGGATAGAGATTGGTGGTGAGATTAGCATAAGTATGTAAATAGTAACAAATTCTAACCAATTATATGTGGATGACTGTGCCACCTCAAGTCGAAAGACCATATGCACGATTGAAAGGCCCTAGGGGGGTGAATAGGTCTAATTAAGTTTAATTTGAAGTTTAAAAGTAATTTATAGATAATAAGAAAATCAAAGTAAGAGAAGAGAGAAAATAATCAACACAAGAATTTTAAGAATTCAGTTCCTTAATGAACCTATGACTCCACTAAACCTATTCCTAAATTAGGATTTTTAATCGCAGCACTAATTTATTCCTTATAGATTAATTACACTTTTGAGTTTTTTAGGCTCACTTAAACCTTTTACAATTTGAACATTTCTAAGCTATGCTCTAACCAAATTTTCAAGTGTTTTATGGCCTACACTTGAATCAATTCTTTAGAGAGAATCCTCACTTCGCTTCTTTTTGACCTTAGAAAGAGTAGAAGAAAGAAATCCCAACTATAATCATACAAAACTAAACAAGGTGCTTAAAGATCATAATTAATTAATTGCATAAAATAAAGATAATAAATGTTTAAGCATGAGTAGATTTTAAGGAAATACACCAAACTCTTTAATTATTTCAATGAAGTTCTAAAGCATGGTTTTATACTTTAAGACTGAAAAATGGTTGTTAAAAAGTATTAAACTCATCTTAAACCTTAGAGACTAAAAAATGGTTATTGAGAAGTATTAAACTTGTCCCCAACCTTCTCCATTTTTATTAATTAAAGTTTTAGCTTTTTATAGGAATTATTCTACTCATAATTGTGTCAAGATCATGAAAATAAAAAATCTAGCAATTTTAATTAATTCTTAACCATCGGAGAAATGCCACATCAACTTTAGTTGATTATCATGATAATGACTTGACATGATTACAATCATGATAGACTTCTTACAATCATGACCTTACTCATGAGGGTCCTTATCTTTTTTTCTTTCATTTTGTTCTTCAGAGTTACGAGCCACTTGATCCTCCTCATAATCATGACTTGGATCATGAGAGTCACTATATTTTTTTTATCATTTTAAGGCTTCTTAATCATACGATCGTGATGCTTATGGTCCTGATTATAAGTAGACTATAATGATCATAAGAAGGGTTATAAGGTTCACTACAACTTAATGAAATTGAATCGCTTTATGGCAATCTTGCTTGCAGGGGTGCTTATGATCTTAAGGTCACTTGTGAGCATTTATGCATGCATGAAAATTTCTTCCATTCAACCTTTAAATGTCTTTAAATTGATACCTATCTTAAAAACACACTTGAATATACATATTAGTGCATCAAAATTGAATTTTTAAGGCCAAAACTAAGGTGACTACTTATTAACCTTGCAAATGATCAATAATGATTATGTTGGCCAAAGTAATTTTAAGTCACAAATATGTTTATTTCAAGTATGCATAAGTGAGGCACAACTTCTAGCTCAAAAACACAAGTATAGCATCAAGATAGTGATGCTTATGATCCTTTTTATGATCATGAGCATCCTCATAAGCAAAAGAATGATGAAAAACTGAACTAAATAAAAGAGATAATGAGACTACCAAGTGACATCATGACCATACTATTAGGAACCAAGTTAACCTTATCATGATTAAATTGGGTAAGAACAAGAATTTGTCCAGTAACCCTCACGATCTTGATCAAGACTATGATTATGCCCATGATGAAAGTCACTGTTCAAGCTCACAAGCATGACTCAGAAGACCATGAAGATTACAAGACACAATGACCACATAGTCCTAGTCACGATTGTGATCATGCTTGTGACATAGGTCATGAATGAGACTCACGAGCATAACCTAAGAACTTTATGGAATCTAAAAGAAATAGTAACCCTTATAATATGGAGTCATGATCATGACCAATAGTCATGGTCAAGGTGGCAACCCTGTAATGGTCATAGTAAGGCTCTAACAACTAACTTAATTCATAATCATGATCGTGATAGGGTATTTCACGACTGTGACTAAGCTTTTCATTACAAAAAACTATTTAAGCATTTAATGAAAATAATGAATGTTTAAGAAGAAGGTAATGCTCTCCAATAACTAGTTTTTACTTCTCAACTGTATATACACCTTTTAAAATTTCATTTAAGAGGTTATATAAAGTTATTATGAAATTTAATTCTTAGCATTCAACTACACTTCAAAATTCTTAAATTTATTTAATTATTTTCTTAAACCTTTAAGTGTGAGTTGTGTGATCTAGCTTAGGTTCTTCTTCTTCTTCTATATTCTTAGGTTAAGAAGGAAAGTAAGGAACTAAGTTTAGAAGGAACTAGATTAAGTATTAACCATTCAAAACACTTGAGCATTGGTTTTAAGAGTGATTCAAGAAAAATCTATTTGTAACGTTTGAGTTGAGCTTTAAAACTCAAGTTTGTAAACTCAATCTAAGTGAATAGATTAGTATGGATTGAAAATCCTAACTTGGGATAAGTTAGGTGGAGACATAAGTTTGATTAGAAACCAAACTCCTTAAATTTCCTTGTGCCAATATTCTTATCCTTTAATATTTTCTCCAATTTATTTTTAATTTACTTTAAAATTCCATTTGCCATATTTAAACCCCCCCCTTTTTAGGGTTCTTTCAATTGGTATCAAAGCTTGAATTCTAGATACTTAATTGCTAGAATCAAGATCATGGGGAGTGAAACCTTAAATTTTTATTTTTTCAGACCTTTCTTTGATGGGAGTGACTACCCTTATTAGAATTTTAAAATGGAATTGTGTCTTGATAGTGGCCCTATAAAGTTGTAGGATGTTATGTTAGATTATTAGGAAACCCCTAAGGTAAAAGTGGATAATGTTGAGTTCATTATTGATATGAGTCAATGGACTCAAGAGCAAAAGGATGAAAATTACAAGAATAAAAAAGGTAATAACCATCCTACTTGCCTCTATATCAAGAAAAGAAGGAGGCAAATGCAATATTGTCAATCGACAAAAAAGATATGGGAAACTCTAGAGAATCACTATGAAGGCAACATACAAGTTAAAAGTAATAATCATGTATATGAGTATGAACTCTTTAAAATAAAGCCTCAAGAGTCCATTACTAAGATAATAAATAAATTCAATGCACTTTTTATAACCTTAAAAAAGCTTGGGAAGCACTACTCAAATAAGGAAGTGAACACAAAAATTCTAATAATCCTACCTAAGAAGGTTTGGGAATTTATAATCACTTTAACATTGGAAGCTCATGACTTATTAAAATTTTCCATTGATATTTTAATTGGAAATTTGTTAACCTATGCACTCTCCTTGAAGTAAAAAGAGGATGAAAAAGAAGAAAAGGAAGAAAAAAAGGAAGACAATTGCTTAAAAAGCTTCATAGGAGAATAATGAAGATGAGAGTCTTGAAGACTCAAGTGAGATTGTTATGCTCATTAAATATTTTAAGAAGCTCTTAATAAGGAAGAATTTTTCAAGATCAATAGATGGCAAGAAGAATGAAATAAAGAAGAGCAAAGAGGTGACTTGCTATGAATGTAAAAAGTCAAGTCACATAAGAAATGAGTGGCCAAAGTTAAAATTTCAGAGCAAATGAGCAAAGGACAAGAAGAAGGCATTTAAAGCAACATGGGATGACTCATCCAATTCAAAAAAGAAAGATAAGAAACATGAAGTGGCCAACCTTTGCTTTATGGCACTTAAAAGAAAATAATGTGGTATCCTCTACTTCTTATTCTTCTTATGATGAGCATGATAATTATGATAGTAATGAGAGCTTTATTATAAGTAAACTCATGATTAAATGCAAACATTTAATTCCTATAAAAAAGCTTTACAAATTTGAACTTTCAAAAATGTCTAAAGAATTTGAAGGTTTGAAAAATGAATTTTCTAAAATTAGTTTGTCAAATGGGCAACTTGTAAATGATTTGAAAAATTTCCCTCTCCTAAGAGATGAACTTGAGAAAGCTAGACACAAAAATAAAAAGCTTTTGTATGAAATCTATGATTTGAAATCTTTATTTTCTAAGTATAAAAAAAGGAAAGGACACTATAAATAATCTTTTAGAGTCTTAAAGATTTCATGGTAATACACAATGAATGGATTATTTAAATGGAGTATCCTTCTCCTTATCATCTTATACTATATCATTTAAAGCCAAAAATCTACTCTCTTTTTTTGTTTCAATTGTTGGCAACAAGGCTTAAGCTTCAAAAGCTATAAAGCCTAAATCACCAAGAGCTAATGTTGAGTCTTTAAAGACTCTTCACTCTAAGGCTTTAATGTCTAAGGTTCAAACTAAAAGACCTCAATTTAAATATGCCTTCACATACCACAAAAGTCATACACTAAAGCATGCTTACTCACAACACTGTACACACACTTATGATTGTATAACTCACATGCATCTTAGAACTCAAATACCTTATGGGAACTGTGCTCCTTATTTTCATGCACAATTTAATAGATATGCATCTCATAAGAATCATGTCTAATATTCAAGTGTGAAATATTTGTATGCATATAAATCCAAAATGTTTGCAAATGCTAGATGCTTTTATTGCATGACCTTAGAACACACTAGAAATGCATGCCCTTTGGATTACTTTCATACTAACTAGCTTAGACTAACTAAGGTTTAATTTTAAAAGAGTATTTGAATTTATTGTGTGTAGGTGTGCCTTAAATCCACTAAGAAGAAAAGTATATGGTATATAGATAGTAGATGATCAAGGCATATGACAAGTGACAAATAAAAAATAATAATTTACCAAGTTTGAAACTAATGAGGGAGGATGTGTTACCTTTGGATACAATGCTAAAAGGAAGATCATTGGCATTTTAGACATTAGTAACACTCAATCTTTATTTATTAATTATGTACTCTTGGTAGATGGCTTAAAATATAACTTTCTTAGCATAAGTCAATTATGTTACATGGAAAATAAAGTAATATTTTGTCCTAGAAATTATTTTGTTAATAGCTTGAATGATGATAAAGTAATTTTTAGTAGTGAAAAATTAGAAAATGTTTATGCCATTACAACAAAGAGTTTGAGTGCCAAATGTCTATTTTCCATAATACATAAACTTAGCATAGAATACTAAGACATGCTAACTTTGAGCTTTTTGATGACCTTAGTAAATGTGCACTTGTGGATGACTTTCCCAAACTTAAGTTTAATAAGGACAAGACTAATGATGCTTATTAAAAAGGGAAGTAAACTAAGTCATCATTTAAGCTCAAAAATAGGGTGTCACTTCTAGGCCCTTAGAATAAATTCATATGGATTTATTTGGTCATACTAGGGTAGCTAGCTTGAGTGGAATGCACTATACATTTGTGCTTGTTAATGATTACTCTAGATTTAATTGGGTTAGTTTTTTAGCTCATAAAAATGAATTTTTAATGTTTTTCTAAGTTTTGCTAAAAGAGTTAAAAAAAAAAAAGGTTTTGTATTTTACAGAACTGAATTTGAGAATTAATTATTAAAAAATAAATATGATAAAAATGGTATTTCTCACACTTATTCTTCACCTAAAATGCCTCAACAAAATGGGGTAATTGAGATGAAGAATAAGACTTTAGTGGAAATGGCTAGAACTATACTCCATGAGTATAACTTGTCATTATACTTTTGGGTGGAAGTTGTTAACACTACTTGTTACATTTCATTTCAAATTTTCAAAAGATAAATTTTAAACAAAATATCTTATGAGCTTTAAAATAATTGAAAATCTAAGATTTCATATCTAGGAGTATTTGGATGCAAATGCTTTATATTAAACACTAAGACTAATCTTGGATAATTTGATTTGAATCTAAAGCCGATGAAGGCATATTCCTAGGTTATTACACCTTTAGCAAAGCATATAGTCTTTAATAAAAGAACATTAATGGTAAAGGAGTCTATGCATATTATTTTTTATGAGTCTAACCCACTTAATCCGAGAAAGGATCTTGCTTGTGTTAATGATGTCACAAATGACTTTTTGGAGATGAACCTTTAAGAGAATGATGCTAGTAAGCCTTTGGAATTAGAAGCTCATAGCAAAGAAGAGGAAAAAGATGTTCTTTCATTCACCTTGAAGGACCATCCAAAGGAGCTCATTATAGGTGACATATCAAAGGGGGTAACTACTAGGTCTCATCTTAGACCCTTAGTTAATTTAGCTCTTCTTTCCTAAATTAAACCAAACTCCACTAGTGAGGCTTTAGAAGATGAGTTTTAGGTTATAGTTATGCAATAATAACTCAATCAATTTAAAAGAAATAAGGTTTGGAACTTAGTTTCAAGACCTAGGAATCATTCCACTATAGGTACTAAATAGGTGTATAAAAATAAGATAAATGTACCAAGTGTTATTACTAGAAAAGGGTAGGTTAGTGGCCAAAGAGTATAATCAAGAGGAAAGTATTATTTATGAGGAAAAATTTATCTCGGTTGCAAGGTTAGAGGCCATTAGGATGTTACTAGCATTTGCATCTTACATGGCTTTTAAGCTTTTTCAAATGGATGTTAAAAGTGCCTTCTTAAATGGTTTTATTTAAGAGGAGATATATGTTGAACAAGCTCTTGATTTTGAAAATCATGAGTTTTCAAATTATGTTTCTAAACTAACCATGGCTTTGTATGGTTTGAAACAAGCTCTTAGAGCTTAGTGTGGATGATTAAGTACCTTTATGATAAAGAAAGGATTCTCTAAAGGAAATGTTAACATAACTCTTTTTATTAAGTTTAAGAATGACTTGACTATTGTACAAATTTATATGGATGAAATTATATTTAGTACTACTAACCATTGCTCATATAAAGAATTTTCTAAGTTAATGCAAGGTGAATTTGGGATGAGCAAGATAAATGAGCTCAAATTCTTCCTTGGACACTAAGTTAAGTAATGTAAAGATGGGATTTCATCAACAAAGCCAAGTATGCAAGAGATGTCCTCAAAATGTTTAGTATGGAGAGAGCTAAGGCAAGCAAAACCCCTATGAGTACTACAACCAAACTCCGATTAATGAAAAATGGTATAAAGTTATGATTAGATCCCTCCTTTATTTAACTGTAAGTAGATTGGATATTATGTATGTTACATGTTTATGTGCTCATTTTCAATCATGTCCTAAAGAGTCACACTTAAATGCTATTAAAAGGATTCTAAATACATCATAGGCACATTGAACTTAGGACTTTGGTACTCTAGGAGCTTAACCTTTGACCTTTTTAGCTATTCAAATGTCAACTTTGTCGGTAGCTTACTTGATAAAAAAAAAGCACTTCCGAAACTTACCAATTCTTAAGACAATGTTTAGTCTCTTAGTTTAGTAAAAAGAAAGTCTCAGTTTTATCCACAACTGAAGCCAAATATATGGAGGCAAGTTGTTGTTGCTCACAAGTCTTGTGGCAAAAATAATAACTCAAAGACTATGGCATTGATATTAATCACATTCCTATCAAATGTGATAATAAAAGTGCTACACTATAAGAGTAAGCACATTGATATTAGACATCATTTTTTACATGATCATTCATAATTTGATGATGTATCTCTTGCATTTATTGATACAAATCATCAATTAGCTGATATATTCACAAAACCTCTTAATAAGGAAAGACATAATTTTATCATTCATGAACTTAACATGCTTGATGGATTTAGTTTGAGATAATTGCATCTTGTTGAACCTTGAAGGATAAAATAATCATTTTTAATGTTCAAAAGTAATTAAGTAAAATTATATTTAATATGTGTGTTCAAGTGTGTATATTCAGGTTAATTAATATTGCAAAATTCATGTCCAGATATAAGTGATGAAAAAGTCACTTTATTGATTTTAAAGTGCATAGCTATCATGAGCAGTGACATGGACAAAATCAAAGATCAAATATTTAAAGTCAAATTCTATCAAATATGATGGGAATCTTCATTACAAATGGTTAGAAGCAAATCCCAATCATTAGAAAAATTATTCAAGAAAAATTATTCAAATAAAATTATGAAGTTCCAATTTGCAATTTTCTCAAAATTCATAAAGCATGCCATGACACACCTGTCATAAGTGGTGACAGAGTTTTCATGAGTAATGATAGATCAATTCTAAAAGTGGTTAAGAGTTATCATGACCATTGTAACCACCATTGTTATGATCATGAAAGCACACGAACTTGAATTTTTATCATGGCACCCTGACTGTCATAACCAATGAAAATTTTTCATGAGTCATGACAATGTGCAAAGTTCCTTTTTCTTTGGTAGTTGAATGGCTCTATTTACATTAAATGCACCTCTAACAACTCTTTTTCTCTTAGAGGGTTCAAATACTTCTAAGAACAGAGCTTGAAAAAATTAATGAAATTGAGCAACATTATTCAATGTTTAAATTATATTTTCATTCTTTAAGCATTTAATCTTGAATTTATTCTTCAACCACTCAAGTTCTCAATCTTTAATTCTTTTAATCTCTTTATATCTTAAGAGTGTTCTTGAGTGTGAGTTGATGAGTTGGGTTAGGGTTTTAAATACTTGTAAGCTAAGAGCATAGTTTTTAGTATTTGGGTAAGCTTTAGGAAAACATTTAGGTTTGAGTGTGATCCTTATGAAAAACACTTAGGTGGCTTAGCTTAAGCTTCTAAGGGTTTAATCTACACTTTGAAGTGGATTAATAATATATTAAAATTCTCAACAAGTGGTTGAGAAAAGGACGTAGCCTTTGAGGACCAAACCTCTATAAATTCTTTATGATTTCTAGTTTATCTTCATCATTTCATATTACTTTAATTCTATTTTTGGATTGCTCTTTATTAAAAATTGAAAATTTTCCATATTGTTTAAAAAGCCAATTCATCTCCCTTTTGGCACTTGTGGAATTACACATCTTTTACATGCTTAAATGTTTACATTATACTTTCAAAGATTACATGCTTCAATTTGGAGCAACATTATTAATAATTCAATAAAATTAATTTATTTGATTAATTAATATATTTGCATATATTAAAATGTCCAAGACTCTTAGGGGCATTTACATGATTCAAAATTATTTGATTTTTAAGATAAAATCCTTCTTTTTTAAAAAATTAAAAGCTTATTAATTTAGTCTAAGAAGGGCAAAATTACATAAAATTTTCAAACTTTTTGGACCCAATTATAACTTTTTTAAAAGTTTTGGGACCAATATAAAATGTTGTTATGATTGTTACTGGTGTGGTTTAGATTATAACACATGTTCATCTCTGACACAGAGTTGCTCATGGTCACGATCCCTAGCATGACCTCGATCATGACCAATATATCACGATAATGACTAGCATATCATTATGTGAGTGTAGTTTTAAATGGTCTTGGAAAATGAATTTTTGTCATTAAAATGCACATCATTTAAAAAAAAAGGTTTTCCAAGTCCTTTATGACTTAGAAATAGTCCCTAGGTCCTCCTTAACTCCTTTTTACTCTATAAATATCTCCATTCATTCGGTCCTTACACTTATAATTCTCCTTCCTTCATCCTTTCAAAATCAACTCTCTTTCTTCATCAAACTATTTACTTTTAAATTTTTTCCTTTTTCTTATTTCCATGGCTCCCAAGAAAGTAACCCTATCTCAAAATGACTTATCCTTAGGGAGACCCTTTGAGGAACAACCCAAAAAATCTCATCCTCCATTCTCTTAAAATCTAAATGAAATAAAAAAAGAGAACCTTTGCCTTTTAAAAGAGGAACATCATCCCCTAAAGATTCATGTCAAAAAGCACTTTAGTGAAGATGGGATGCTATGAAGAAGTTGAACAACTACTTCTAAAGGTAAGAGCCTATAAATTTTCTTTCAATTCTCTTCCTACCTACCACTTCTTTTAATTACCAAAATCCATACTTTAGTATGAGATTTAAACTAGGAGGTAGGGAAAGGTACATGACTTTTTTAGAGTTTAGCACTCTATTTTGTTTTACTAGGGAGGGTTTTGTTCAAACCTTGTCTACTTGGTTACCATATTTCTTTTGGGTTAAATATTGCAAGCCCTAAGCCTCTTCTTTCTTGGTCAGACACACAAAAGCATCCTCCATTCACTCCAAAATCCCTTTAGTACATTCATCAATTTTTAACTTACACTTTCATCGCTAGAGGTTAAAGTGTGAAGTCATATCTCTTGATGACCATTTTATCCTTCATTGCATGGTTAATGATGATCTCATTATCCTTGGTTAATTTTTGTAATAAATATTGTGGCTTGTTATTGATAATGTCTTAAGTTCTATATGTATTGGAGGCATAGTCATTAAACTTGCTTAATTCTTCTAAGTCAATATTAACTATATTCCCTCCATTTTTCTTAATGACACTTTCATTAAAAAAAATTAAACAATTTTAAAATGTCAACAATTTATAGGTTTAGAAAGATGGTGCTCCATGGGGTGATGAAATAGAGGAGCTTTTTTTGTCAAATTGAGTAATCTGAGGAAAAAGAAGGTGATGAAGAGGAAGCCCTTACTCAAGACACTTAAGAGGCACCTTCCACAAAAATAAAGAGGGCAAGGAATGAAGGAACTTTAAGAAAGGCATAAGGCCTTAGAGAAGAGCCTTAATGGGTGGGTTAACTCTTTGATAGAATTTTTGTTGTGGAGTAGCCAACACACCAAGTTCAAAGAATTCAACATGATGAAGATGAGCATGGTCAAGAAGGCAATGGTCAAGTTCAAGAGGTTTTAAGTCCAATCAGCATGCCTCAAAGACCTATAATAAGGTCTCAATCTAAAAAACTTCAAGAAGCCTTAATCCATCATTTACAAGGCTTAGTGAACTTAGCTAGTGAAAGTTTACAAGGACACCAAAGTTTTGTGCCAAGTGCAGCTCAAGTTCAATACAACTTAATTCAAGTCCAAGTTTCTAATGGGTTTAATTAAGTATATAATGGGCCACATTTGTTATGGGTTGGCCGAATATGCATGAGAGAGTTATTTAAGCATCGTTATTTAGGTTTAATTATGTTAAATAAGTGCTGGAAGAATTTGTTATTTTAAAAGCCCATTAGTTTTAGTTAGTTTAATTATTCTTAAAATAGGAAGTATGTCAGAATTCCTATTTAAGGTCTGATTAGATTAGTTTCCTATTTTTGTGATTAGGGTTATTATTTTTCCTTATTCATTAAGGAAAACCTTGTAAAGGCTATATATGTGTGCCTTGGACGAATTATTATGGGGTAGAATTGAAGTTTTAAAACCTAAAGGCTGTTTTGCTTTTATCTTTGTGTTCTTGTGTAGAATACATGCTTTAAGGAACATTCAAGTAGATTGATAATCTTCTTGTGGAGTGTTTCGAAATTGGAATTTAGAAATGAGTTTTATTTATTCTAATTCTTTCATCATCTAAGTAATCTAATTTCTAACCATTCTTAGGGGTTGTGAATTGACTATTGGGGTTTTCAAGTTAATGCTTCGGGGGTTCGAATACATAAAGGGGTTCTCAAGCTTATTCTTGGAGGTTCCGTATCACTTGGTATCAGAGCTTGGCTCAAATCAGTTTTTGTTTAATTTAATTCTACGTATCCTTAATTTACTTTTTAATTATTGTGGCTTTAAAATTTTTCCATTTGTGTCAAAAAAATAAATATGTTTTTTTTTATGATTTTTTTTATTGGTATTAGATTGATTTAATTGAATGATTTGTAACAAAGGGTCTTAGGTTTGATTTACCTAAGGTTTAGTTGGTCATATCAATTAGATTTTATACCTTAAGTTTGATTTGATCAATTTGTAACAAAGGGTCTTAGGTTTAATATGCCTAAGGTTTTAGTTGGTTGATACAAAAAGGGTTTAAGGTTACTAATCTTCTACCTTTCATTTTTTTTATTTTTAAATTTTTAGGATTTTAAATTTATTTTTTATTTATAAGTTAAAAAATATATATGTCTTGAATTTTTTTTAGTCTATTTAAAATTTCTTTATTTTTTTTTCTTATGTGGTGTTCTTGAGTCTTTCTTATATATAAAAAAAAATTCAGTTGCCTGGAAGACAAAGATTTGCGGACAAATATTTTTGAGGAAAGGGAGAATGATGTGATCCTAGCTCTAAAGAGGAAGATTTCAAGATTTGTTCATGCTAATAAGGCAACGTTCATTCAAGAAAAGAGCAATTCGCATAAATTTGTATTTTGTGTAGCATACTTTAGTATTTTGTCCATAAATCACTCTACAAAACTTTTATTGAGATGATTAAAGAGGATATTGAAAGCTAAGAAAGAGATATACAACTTTTATGAAGATATCTATAGTCAATTTGGCCTTATACCTGAGCTAAAATTATGAAAGATTATCAGATTGTGAATAAAATTGGGCAAACTGAATATACATCAGTAAATGGGTTGTATCTCACTCAATACAGATCCAAATGAAGTGATTCTAGATGCTGATGAAAGATAATAACAAAGGCTATAACTTTTATGTTTTGGGCTTAAGTTAATTCGACCATCATTATATTGAAAAGTGTGCTACAATGTACTACATAAGTAAATCCAAATTTAACTAGGATTATATTTTCTTATTTAAGAAGAATTATATTTTATTATTTAAGAAGGATTTTGTTTTCTTGTTTAGTTAGGATATTAATTAGGTTTTATTTAGAGTTTCTTTAAGCCTATATAAAGGCCTTATTTTATGTAACTTAAAGGGTGTGCAATCATGGATGATTAATAAAAATTAGAGAGGATTCTCTTTGGTTACTTGGTAATTAACCATGTGACAACCTTTGTAACTTATCAATCTATCTTTCAGACAGTAGATTGTGGTGTGTTTTTAATAACCTTTTTTGCTTGTTTTTTATTATTCAAAAGGTTAAAGTTTTGATATAGCTTTGGTTGTTTGGACTAACTAAACATGAGGTGAAGGTTCTCTATGTCTAAATTGGAACTTGATTTGAACTTTCCTTGAGAGCATGGGTTTGGGTTCATATTGAATGGGTTCTTAGAGCAGGTCGTCTAGTGGGTTTGTATCAATGTCCTTAATAGAATCTAATTTCAAAGCAAGATTTAATTAAGTTAACTCTCAAATTGCGCATCTCCAATATAGTGTTCACTATCTTTTTTAAAGACAAGGATATGAATGTTATTAGGTACCTTTCACCCATCCTTCTCAACCTTCACATGAAGGAGATGCCTTTAATTTTTTTTTTCTAGTATTTTGTTTTATGTTTTTAAGTCCTTTATGTTTCATATTTTTAGATTTTTTATGTGTTTATGTTATTTAAGTGTTTTAATCATGTACTAGTCTTGGACCACATGTATTTTGCTTTATCATCAATGTTTATTATCTATTTTGTGTCTATTTATCCTTGTTATTTTTGTTCCCTTTCTCCTTTTTGCATTTTGCTAGGGAGCGGGGGAGAATGATGCTATTTTAAGTATTAAGTAAAAATGCAATTCAAATGTTCAAATGTTATGCATTAGTTCATTTCATTACTCAATTTTAATGTGTATTTAATGTGTAATATTTGTTTATCTCAAACAAATAATATTGAATACTAACTTAAAACCTCATTAATGAGTGCATCAATTGAGGGGAAGTATCACTTAAAATTAAAATCTCTCATGCACATATTAAGGGGGAGCACCATATGCACACACTAGCATTATTGCTTTTAAAATCATACTCAAAATTATTGGTCAAAATAAAAAAAATGGGGAGTTCAATGGCCATTTGCATGATTAAGGGCTAATCCACCTTAATTTTGATTTTAACAAAGCAATTTTGAGTCACTAATGTGTTTGTTTTAAGTGTGTATAAGTTAGGCACAACTTTTAGCTCAAAAACACAAGTATAGCATCAAGACAATGATGCTCATGATCCCTTTCATGATAGTGAGTATTGTCACAAGCAAAGCATGATGAAAGACTCACAAATAAAAGAGACAATGACCTTTATCATTGGCATCATGACCATGATCATGTACGTGCCCATACCATTGGGGTCATTATCAAACTGGACAAGAACAAGAATTTGCTTAGTTACTCTCATGGTATTGATCATACCTATAATAAAGGTCATGGTTCAAGTTCATGAGCATGACTCAAAAGACAATGAAGATCTAAAGACACAATGACTCTTATGATCCCAGTCATGATTGTGATCATGCTTATGACACAAGTCGTGAATAATGTTTATGAGCATAACCTAAGAACTTTATAGAAACTAAAAGAAATAATGGCCCTCAAGGTCTAGAGTCATAACTATGACCAATAATCATGGTCTATATGGTAGCCCTATAACGGTTATAGTAAGGCTCCAACGACTAGTTTAATTGATTATCACAATCATGTATTTCACAATCATGACCAAGCTTTTCTATGCAAAAAGTTGTCTAAGAATTTAGTAAAGATGGTGAATGTTAAAGAAGAAAATGTTACTCTTCAACAACTAGTTTTTGCTTCTCAATTATATATACACCACTCAAAATCTCATTTAAGAGGTTATATGAAGTTGTTATAAAATTTAATTCTTAGCATTCAATTATATTTCAAAATTCTCAAATTTCTTTAATTGTTTTCTTAATCCATTGAGTGTGGGTTATATGATATAGCTTAGGTTCTTTTTTTTTTTTTTTATATTCATGGATTAAGAAGGGAAGTGAAGAACTAAGTTTAAAAGGATTTGGTTTAATTTTTAATCATTCAAAACACTTTGGAATCGATTTTAAGAGAGGTCCAAGAAAATGATTATTTGTAAGGTTTAAGTTGAGCCTCAAAATCAAGTTTGTAAACTCAATCTAAGTGAATAGATTGGTGTGGGTTGAAAATCCTTGAAAATGCCTTAGAGGGGGGGGGGGATGAATAAGGCTATTGAACAAAAATAGGAAATTAAAGGAATTACTTGCAAGAATTGAAGGAATGTTGAGTAGGAAGAATGATGAACACAAGAATTTAAAGAGTTCGGATTCTCAAAAATCCTACATCTCCACCTAACTTATCCCTAAGTTAGGATTTTCAATTTCCATAATCTTATTCACAAGATTTAAGATTACACAAGATTTTGAGGCTCACTCCTTCAACCTTGCAACTTGAGTTTTACAAGGCTTACTCAAAAACCAAATCCTAAGTATTTCAATGGTAAACACTTAAACCAATTCCACTAGAATAGAATCTCACTTCCCCATTTCTTAATCCAAAAAAAAAAGAAGAATAAAAATATATATTCTAACACTCACCAACTCTCATAAGAGTTATACAAATATGAAATGAAATTGAAGAGAGTTTTGAGAGCTTAATTGAATGCTTAAGAGAGTATAATGAGTAAACAAGTTTCTTAACCTTTCAATTGAACTCCAAAGGTTGTTTATATAAATAAACACCTCAAATTATGGTTATTGGAGGCATTGATTGTGTCTCTAACATCTCTAATTATTTTTGAATTAATCTTGGACTTTTGCAGCTTAAATGATGCTTATGATTATGAGGAAGAAGTCCTAGCTCATAAGGATCAAAATTAGAGTCGTTGCCTTAGAAATTTTGTCAAAAATGCTTGTTATGAGTTATTAGGAGGATGCTCACAAGCTGGGTGTGTTTGCTCATGACCATGAGCACTCCTAGTAAGTGTCACTATTCAAAATGGCTCAAAAAGAGCACACAAGGGGGATAGTTGACCGGCTCATGAGGAGACATATGTAAGTAAAAAAATGTGTCTTTTTTTTATATTATTGCTTCTCAAAGATTAGGGACTTGCATAATTTGAAATACTTCATCAAAATGTGTATTAATACTCTTTTAATGAGTATTACATTGTCTCCAATCATTAAACAATTAATCTTGATATTTGATCAATTTCCTACATACTTAAATGAAAATCATTAGAATCTAAATTGTTTGATCATGCAAATGGTCAACAATCTCCCCCTTTTTGGCTTTGGTAACCAATTTAATAAGATAATTAATGAAGTATGTGTGTGTCAAAAATAAGCAACATGAATAAGTGTGTATTGTACAAATTAGCTCCCCCTTTCAAATTAAATAGATGCAATATGTGAAAGTATTTTTATCCCCTTAATATATGCATAAAATCAATAAAATGAATCATATATCAAAGTATAAATAATTTGGAATAACATAGCATATATAAGGAGTATCAAATTATTGTAAAGGAGATTATTATTTTTTTTAAAAAAATACTAATTTGAAAATGGTTTAATAAAAACTTTCTCCTTTAATTAAATATATTTCTTTATTACTCCTCTTTTATAGACATGAAAAAGAAATATGAATTTAATATTTTAATCCCTTTTGTCAAAAATAAAAATAACATAAAATTTTAACGTGAACATGGCCTAACATGACAAATGTGTTAAAAACATGATAACATAATCATTAAAATAAATTGTTAGGCAATTTGAAGGAAATAATTTCAAACATATATGCATGTAGTGCTACTAAAATGCATCACAAAAATAGTACATATAGCACTAGACAAGTTTAACTATCACATGATCATATAGAGTTTAGCTAGTTAACATACATGATCATGTAGCACTTAACATATCATAAATATAGCTTCTTCTCCCCCTTTGTCAAAGATAAAAAAAAAAGATATAAAGGGAAATAAATCTAAAGGAAATAAAAATTCTAGAGGGAATAAAATATCATGAACTAAAATAATGAAAATAAAGATACACTAAATTTTTATAAAATTTATGTCATACATAAACAAAGTAAGTAAAACAAGGCCTTTTATATCACATATGACAAAACTAGCCACATTTACAATGTTACTTATATAAAATAATTTTCTCCCCCTATTTTAAATAGTTATATCACTAACATAAATAATTCTTTCTTTGAAAAAAATTAACTAAATACACATGCAAGCTCAATTATTTCTCTTCCTATTTCAAAATGCAAAAGGAAATTTTAGCAAAATATAAATTGCATTAATGAAAAAGGATAGAGTTACAATGATATAAAAATATTAATTGTAAACTAAAAATAAACATAAGACAAGACATAAACTAGCAGCTCAAGGCTTTAAACTAAAAAATAAATAGAAAATAAACCAAGTATAAACAAAAAAAATCTAATCTTATGGAGGAGGAGGTAGAGGAGGATGAGGAGTCCAAGTGCATTGTATGTTGTGATGAGCATACAATTGATGAATATCATACTCCATGTGATCCATCCTATTCTTAAAATGATTAAGTCTTATGTCCACTTGATCAAACCTATTGTTATAGTTGGATTCAACAACGGAGAGATGATAAAAAAAATCCACCAATGCAAGTAGGCTCATCATTAACACTTTGAGAAGTGGAAGGTCCTCTTGCTTATTTTCTTTAAGATTGAGGAGGAGCATGCTCTTAAGGGGTTTCTTCTTCAATTTTGAAACCTTCAAGTTCAATAGTACCTATATGCTCAATATTTTCTAAGTATTGTGCTAGCTCCTCATCAACATCTTCATCTCCTACTTCATCTTTTCAAACCCAACAATTTCTAACAAGCTTGAATTGCCTAGTGTTTATCAAGAGGTTATCATCAAGGAAAGAAGGTGGAATGGAAGGAGTGTTGTCCAAGTTTATGTTGGGTTTCATAATTTCATATGTAGTGAAAAAATAAAATTTGAGTCACAAACCCTAACCCGAATCTAAGTAATTCGATTAATTGATCAAAATCAAGGGCTATTAGTGTGGACACTTATAGAGGACAGATTCTTTTGGAGATGTCTCAAATTCAAACTGCTAAATTAAAAGCTTGAGGTAGGGTGTCACTAGAGTGAACCTCCTCTCTTACTTATAGATTTCTTGCCTCTTCTGTGTTTGTGGTAAGAAAATGAAAACCCTAGATTTAATCAATTAATCGAATTACTTAGATCCAGGTTCCAATTTATGATTTAAATTTTATTTTTTCGCTGTGTATGGAATTGCGATTATGTGTATATGTGATATATGTGTTTGAGTTATTCATTTTTGAAAAGGAGTTTTCAAAAATTTTATCCAAATAGTTTTAATTTTATGACTATTAATTATAATCTGTATGAAAAAAATATTAAACATTAATTTAAATAATATTTATAATCATTTAATGTGATTAAATAGTAAGTAGAATTATGATTTTTTGTGTTATGTATACTGTTGTAAGAAATCAAAATAAGTATTTTGTTTGGACAGCAAATTTGATTTTTATTTAATTATGAAACAAGAATATTTTGATTATACAGATTTCTATCAAGGGCAGTATGTTTAAGTGTTAAAAAAATTATATAGAATAAATATGTTTAGAACAGATTGATTATTCTATAATATGATTTACGAGTAAATTAGGGTTAATGGTGGCGGTTGTTTAAATGTTAAACATAAAAATGATATGTTTTGAACATATCAATCAAATAGTAATTTAATTACGAAAATTATTGTTGTTTTAGGATTTTGGCGACAACTCATTCAAAGAGTTAAGGTAAATTGTTTACCTTCGGGGGCATTGCCCCTGAACCCCTGCAAAGGGGCTTTGCCCCCTTAACCCCCACCTGCTGACTGCCACCTAGGTTGTTGCCCCCAAACCCTACTAGGGGCACTGCCCCTTGACCCGAAATGGGTTTGTCATGCATTTTGTTTTTTAACATAATAATTTAATTAATTTTTCAATTGAATTATTTTGGAATATATGTTTATTATTAATGCATAGTGCATAGCATGGTCGTTGAACCAATGTGATTGGATTTTATTTTATTGGCTTGTAATTTTTAAAAAATACGGCCTGCGAGTCATTTTATTTATTGTAATTATTTTATTTTATTTTATTATATAGTAATATAATAGCTTTAATTACAACATGTAATGTAAATCAAGACCCAATATGCAAATTCAAGTTGGAGGCCCATGATGGAGATCCAATGTGGGAGCCCAAGGAGGAGGTCCATGGTAGAAGATGGAGATCCAATTTAAAGGCTCAATTTGTATTTGTAATATCACCTAGGTTTGACCTTTGATCTTCATATTGGCTTGTAAAGATCAACTTAGTTATGCACCATGCTATGTCACGTTTATCTTATTATGTTACTATATTATGCATGTGATGTCATGTGATGCCATGTATGTAATGAATATAACAATAACTAAATAAGATAAAAATTAACTAAACCCTCATTTAATATTAAGTCATTAAAATGCCTCCCATTAATCAATAGTTATCTAGATTTGGATTAGATATATAGGTTATGATAAAGCATTATGTATAAAGCCATCTAAATAAGATAAAATGGATAATGGTGATATCCATATGTTTGAGTTGGTTAGACTTAACTAGGTTATCAAAACAGTTTTGGACCTAGGGCATTTGATAGGATATGCTGGTACATATGATGTCAATATCCTATACTTATCCAAGAATTATATGAGATGTAATTGGTAAAGTGTTACCTACCTAAATAGCCACACTTTAAGTGATAAGCCAAAGCTTACTTGAAGTAGGGTGAAACATGGATCTTGTCCCACTAAGAAATTTCAATTGTTGAAATTATTTTGAGGGTTTTATAATTTATGAAAATTTAGTAGGAGTTTTCCTATGCCTATTTCATAATAAAACTGAATGTACTATATATATATATATATATATATATATTTATTTATTTATTATAGATAATGACATCAAACATTGCACCTACCATGTCACTACGATAAATTCTTGAGAAGGATAAGCTAAATAGGACTAGCTTTCTTGATTGGTACAAAAACCTAAGAATTGTTCTTAGGCAAGAAAGAAAGGAATATATCCTTGATCAACTCATCCCAAAGGAACCAACTGCTAATGCTCCTAGAGCATAAAAGGATGCTTATAGGAAGCATCTCAATTATTCAGTTGATGTCACTTATCTCATGCTTGGATGCATGGAGTCTGAGCTTCAAAAGTAATTGATGGAAATGAAGGCTTATACTAAGATAGGCCATCTCAAGGAAATGTTCCAAGAGAAAGATAGAATCGAAAGGTTCAATACCATCAAGGCATTACTCTTCTACAAGTTGACTGTTAGAGGCTCTGTCAATCCTCATGTTCTCAAGATGAAGGGTCATCTTGAACACTTGGACAAGCTTGGTCTTAAGATTGAACAAGAATTGGTTGTTGATATCATTCTCCAATATTTTCCTTAAGCTTATGATGGTTTCATCATGAATTTCAATATTCATAGTATGGACAAAATAGTTTCAGAGTTGCATGAGATGCTTAAAACTGTTGAAAAGAACATCAAGAATTCTAGTAAGGATATTCTAATGGTCAATAAGGGAAAGGTTATGAAAAAGGTTGGAAAGGGTAAGGGCAAGGCTCCTAAAGGCTTTCAAAATCCAAAACCAAAGCCCAAGCCCAAGTTCCAAGCAAAGCCACAAAAAAGGGAATATGCTTTTTCAATAATGAGCCAGGTCATTGGAAAAGAAATTGCAAGCTATATTTGAATAATCTGAACAAGAATAAGGGTAGTGTGACTACTTATTCAGGTATTCATGTTGTAGAAATTAATTTGTCTACTTCCGATTATTGGGTATTAGATATTGGATCAAGATCTCACATTTGTACTAATGTGCAGGGTTTAAAAAAGAGTAGATCATTGGCTAGAGGCGAAGTGGACCTATAAGTTGGCAATGGAGCATGAGTTGTTGCTTTAGCTATAGGGACTTATAAGTTAACTTTGCCTAGTGGACTTGTTTTAAATTTGTAAAATTGTTATTATGTGCCTATTATGTGTAGGAATATTATTTATGTTTCTTGTTTGGACAAGAAAGGTTTTGAATTAATTATTAGGAATAATAAATGCAATATTTATCTTGATAACATTTTCTATGGATTTGCTCCATGCATTAGTGGTTATTATGTTTTAAATGTTGAAGACACTAATGAAAAGTCAATCTATAACATTGATATAAAGAAGTTTAAATCTAATGATTTAAACACTACCTATCTTTGACATTGTCGTTTAGGCCACATAAATGAGAAATGCATTTCAAAGCTTCACCAAAATGGGCTTTTGAATTCATTTGAAACATGTGAATCTTATTTATTAGGAAAAATGACTAAAACACCTTTTACTAGAAAATGTGAGAGAGCTAATGATTTATTAGGCCTTATATATTCAAATGTATATGGACCATTAAGCTCAACTGCTAGAGGAGGTTTCTAGTACTTCATCTCTTTCATAGATGATTTCAGTAGATATGGCTATGTCTATCTAATGAAATATAAATCTGAATCTTTTGAAAGTTTAAAGTTTTCAAGAATGAAGTACAAAACCAACTTGATAAAAATATTAAAACACTAATATCTAATTGAGGTGGTGAATATTTAAGCCAAGAATTTATAGATTATCTTAGAGATTATTTCACAATTGACTCCTCCAGGTACACCATAATGGAATGGCGTGTCTGAATGGAGAAATTGGACTTTATTAGATATGGTTCAATAAATGATGAGATGTGGACTGGAAAACCTCCCAATTTTAATTTTCTTAAGATTTAGGGATGTGATGCTTATGTGAAGCATTAAATCATACATAAATTAACACCCAAATTTGATAAATGCCTTTTTGTGGGATATCCTAAAGAAACTAAAGGGTATTATTTCTATAATGCTTCTAAAAATAAAGTGTTTGTTGCTAGAAATGGTGTATTTTTTGAAAGAGAATTTATTTCCAAAGGATCTAGTAGGAGCACAATCCAACTTAAAGAAATTCAAGACCCATAAAATAGCATTGTACTAA